>CM038682.1:153597884-154183505 GCA_021605205.1 Aegilops longissima
AGCTTAACCTGACATGAGGGCAAGAGCAAGGAAAATGGCAGAGGGTTGCTAGGTTCTGCGCCATCATCGCTTCCAATATTGTATGTTCAGATTATTGGGGAGCTAGAAGCAAGGAAGGTCGTCCGCTTCGAACCAAAACCAGATGAGGTCAATCCCAATTTTAGAACACCTCCGCAATATATCTTTGTTGGATCCTCCTCGTTGAATTATGAATAAAGAGTCCCTTTTGATAATAAAGTGTCCAAGCTCAGAGATGAAGATCGATCCAAGAAGCATCGGACGCCGCACTAGTTGGTATTTGTAGTTGAGTTTTGGCTTCTAGCGATCAACGTTGCGGATATTTAATTAGTATAAACGCCTTGATTAGTTTGAATACGTAGAAGAGATAGAGTCCGATCTGTTTTGTTAGCTGGAGTCGGTTTGATCAGGTCTCGCCGCCTTATAAAAGTGACCTACGGCCGATGTTTGGGAGTTAGTTTATTTTGCCGAAGTTTAGTTGAATAAGGAAACACCAGAAAACTCCTACATCGGGAGGCACCAAGATGAGTTTCTGCGAATCCTAGGGATTCGACGCTGCTGTACATGCGCTTTGATCTTGTATTAGTTCTAGTGCAAGTATTTTCTTTGGCTTCTTACATCTCGCTTGATCCAAGATTCTCCTTCACGTTTGTTCGTTTTTTCGCTCTCGTTGCTGCTGTCGTTCATTATTGTCTTGCAAATACCGTGAAAGATCGGGCCATCTACACGCGTGAATTAGCATCTCGCTAGTTCGTGCTCCATCAAGTGGTATTCAGAGCTAAGGTTGTTCACGGTATTGTGTTGATCAAGATGTCGACCTCGGTCAACAAGGAAGACGAGGTTGCCGCTGATTCTCAGGAAATTGTACGTCCAGTGTACGCGGATGATATTCCTCAAAGTATCCGGGATGGTTTTGACCACACATGCAACTACATCAAGCAATCTCATGATGCGCTCGGCAAAAGGATAGATGTCCTGATCACTCGGTTCGATGGTTTGGCAGACATCATCAATATGCCGGCAACGAATTCTGCACCACCACAGACTGCCCCGGCTGCTCCACCGCGTTATGCACCAACGGCTCACGACGGACATGCCGGCGTGCATGATCGCCGTTTGGCGGCACCTCATGTTGGAGATGATGGTCTTGATGACGGCGTTGACCATGCAGCGGGGTACGCTCCACGACCACGACACTATGAGCCTCGTCCTGAAACATCCGTTCGTGGTGGACTACATGACCGAGTTGGTCAAGATGTGCGTGTGCCTTTGGATGATGGGATTGGGCGCATAAAAATTTCAATCCCTTCGTTCTCCGGCAAATGTGAACCAGAAGGCTATTTGGAATGGGAGATGCGTGTTGATCAAATTTTTGATGCCCATCATTATAGCGAGGAGAAGAAAGTTCAACTTGCTGGAATTGAGTTCACCGGTTACGCGCTAATTTGGTGGAATCAAATTTTTCGTTCAAGACATCGCCCGACGACTTGGCGAGGTATGAAAGAATTCATGAGGCGACGTTTTGTTCCTGAGCACTATAAGAGAGATATGTACAACAAGTTGCAGCGGCTCTCTCAAGGTAATATGAGTGTTGATGAATATTACAAGGAGATGGAATTGCTTATGATCGTGACAGGACAACGGAGGATCCAGAGGCGACCATGGCACGTTTCTTTAACGGGCTAAATATCGAGGTGCAGGATCGTGTTGAGATGGTGGTCTACTACAACATACAAGATCTTGTGCACCAAGCTGTGCGTATGAACAACAGATTAAGCGCGCGTAAATCAACACAGTTCCCCAGTACCACTTTGAACACATGGCGACGCCCACAGTATAAGAGTGAGTATGTCGGTCCTAGCTCCAGGGCGATATCATCAAATCGCTCTCATGGTTCCGTGCAGAAGGATGCTTCAAAATCAGGACTGTCGATGGTTGATTCTAGTGCACAGTCGACCGGACGCACTAGTGACATAGAGTGTTTCAAGTGTGGAGGAAGGGGACATATGAAGCATGAATGTCCTAATGAGAAAAGAGTGTTGCTCACGAGAGATGGCTATGCATCTGCTAGTGATGAAGAGGCAGTTTCTGACACTTCTAGTGAAAAATCTAAGGATGCTGAAAATGTGGTTGCGAGTTTTGAAGCTGCTGGGTCATATCCTTCACTAATGGTGCAACGAGTGCAAGAGGATCATATTGAGAATAAGGGACAACGTTGGAATATTTTTCAGACTCAGTGCAAAGTCAATAACACCAATTGTAAGTTGATTATAGATGGAGGAAGCTACACCAACGCGGTCAGCAAGGGATTGGTGGAAGCTTTGGGCTTACCTACATGGAAGCACCCTCAGCCACACCGTGTTGAGTGGATGTATCATACAGGGAAGCTGAAGGTTACTCATAAGGTCCGTGTTAATTTTTCTGTTGGCGATTATAGTGATGTGGTTATCTGTGATGTCATGCCAATGGATGCATGTCACTTGTTACTCGGAAGACCTTGGCAGTACGATCATAATACTACACATGAAGGACGGACCAACACATATTCATTTTGGGATGCTGGGACGAGACGTGTGTTCCGACCAATGTTCGCCGACACAATTAAGGTGGATGGTTCTGTTTTATTAGACAAAGCTGTTACAAAGACTACCTCGAAACCGAGGACGGTTTCGGTTCAAGAGGGAGGGGATGATGAGACCGTTGATACACTACTCGTGAGTTCTATACAAAATGTCAGAGATGTATCGAACCAGATCACGTCAAGGATCCAACCCTGTATCAAGCTTAACCCAGACATGAGGGCAAGAACAAGGAAAAATGGCAGAGGGTTGCTAGGTTCTGCGCCATCATCAGCTTCTAATATTGTATGTTCAGATTATTGGGGAGCTAGAAGCAAGGAAGGTGCGTCCGCTTCTGAACCAAAACCAGATGAGGTCAATCCCAATTTTAGAACACCTCCGCAATATATCTTTGTTGGATCCCTCCTCGTTGAATTATGAATAAAGAGTCCCTTTTGATAATAAAGTGTCCAAGCTCAGGAGATGAAGATCGATCCGAGAAGCATCAGGACGCCGCACTAGTTGGTATTTGTAGTTGAGTTTTGGCTTCTAGCGATCAACGTTGCCGGATATTTAATTAGTATAAACGCCTTGATTAGTTTGAATACGTAGAAGAGATAGAGTCCGTATCTGTTTTGTTAGCTGGAGTCGGTTTGGTCAGGTCTACGTCGCCTATAAAAGGGGCGGGCTACGGCCGATGTTTGGGAGTTAGTTTATTTTGCCGAAGTTTAGTTGAATAAGGAAACACCAGAAAACTCCTACATCGGGAGGCACCAAGATGAGTTTCTGCGAATCCTAGGGATTCGATGCTGCTATACATGCGCCTGATCTTGTATTAGTTCTAGGGCAAGTATTTTTCTTTGGCTTCTTACATCTCGTTTGATCCGAAGATTCTCCTTCTACGTTTCTTCGTTTTTCTGCTACTGTTGCTGTTGTCGTTCATTATTGTCTTGCAAATACCGTGAAAGATCGGGCCATCTACACGCGTGAATTAGCATCTCGCTAGTTCGTGCTCCATCAATATCATATTGCAAGAGTTTATCCCTCTACATCATGTCATCTTGCTAAAAGCGTTACTCTGTTCTTTTGGACTTAATACTCTAGATGCATGCTGGATAGCGGTCGATGTGTGGAGTAATAGTAGTAGATGCAGGCACGAGTCGGTCTACTTGTCTCGGGCGTGATGCCTATATACACGATCATACCTATATATTCTCATAACTATGCTCAGTTCTGTCAATTGCTCAACAATAATTTGTTCACCCAACGTAATACTTAAGCTCTTGAGAGAAGCCACTAGTGAAACCTATGGCCCCCGGGTCTATTTTCCATCATATTAATCTCCCGTCAAGAAGATATTTCTAGCGTCGTCTTTATTTTGCTTTCTTTACTTTGCTTCTTTATCATAAAAATACCAAAAATATTATCTTATCATATCTATCAGATCTCACTCTCGTAAGTGACCGTGAAGGGATTGACAACCCCTTTATTGTGTTGGTTGCGAGGATTTATTTTTTTGTGTAGGTGCGAGGGACTCGTGCGTGGCCACCTACTGGATTGATACCTTGGTTCTCAAAAACTGAGGGAAATACTTACGCTACTTTGCTGCATCACCCTTTCCTCTTCAAGGGAAAACCAACACAGTGCTCAAGAGGTAGCAAGAAGGATTTCTGGCGCCGTTGCCGGGGAGATTCGTGCCAAGTCAAGTCAAGATTTGATTTCCCATCAACGAGCCATTTCTGGCGCCGCTGCCGGGGAGTCTACGCAAAAGTCAACATACCAAGTACCCATCACAAACCCTTATCTCCCGCATTACATTATTTGCCATTTGCCTCTCGTTTTCCTCTCCATACTTCACCCTTGCCGTTTTTTCGCCCTCTCTTTTCCGCTCACCTTCCTTTCGCCATGTCAGAATCCAAAAGGGTTGGGGTTTCTCTCCCGAGTTTTAGCACTTTAGATAATCCTGCTATTTTATCTAAACTCATAAATAGAGATACTATGGAAAAACCTGTCGGAGTTATCAATGAGAATCTTAATAATTTTGATGAAGATGATTCTGGAATTTTTCGTTATTTACTCGATGAATCCTTGAAAGATGCTTGGGATAGGCTGTTAAGGATCCGGGCTAGCTATGTAGCCCAATATCAAATTGAGGTTTACTTAAAAAGCTTTTATGTTGGGTTGCCCGCTTCGTTCAAACAAGTTTTAGATTTTATTTTTGAAGAGGGTTTTCTTGAAGGGGAACCCATAGACACCTATGAAAAGATGAAAACTATATTTGGGCACCCCATGAATGAGAAAGTTGAATCCACATCTCTTTTGCTCTCTTACCAAAACGAATCTATCAAAGAAATAAAAACTAGCCTAGATGCAAATTTACGCAACATGCTTAATCTTTCTTCTACCATTAATAGCCATGTGATTTATCAAAATAGAAATATTAATTCCATAGATAACAAGTTTGCTATTTTCTTCCCTAAAACCAAAGATGGCAATACCTAGATCTATCCTTGCTTTTATGCCTAGCTAGGGGCGTTAAACGATAACGCTTGTTGGGAGGCAACCCAATTTTATTTTTAGTTTTTTTTTTGCTTTTTGCTTCTGTTTAGGAATAAATCTTTGATCTAGCCTCTGGTTAGATGTGTTTTTATGTTTTAATTAGTGTTTGTGCCAAGTTAAACCTATAGGATCTTCTTGGATGATAGTTATTTGATCTTGCTGAAAATTGCAGAAACTTTCTGTTCATGAAAATAATTGTTAGAAAACACCAGAATGTGATACAATATTGATTCCAATTGCTGCTGATCAATAAACGAATTGTCTAGGTCTTCCTTTTTTTTGAATTTTTGGAGCTCCAGAAGTTTGTGTTAGTTACAGATTACTACAGACTGTTCTGTTTTTGATAGATTCTGTTTTTCGTGTGTTGTTTGCTTATTTTGATGAATCTATGGCTAATAAAATAGTTTATAAACCATAGAGAAGTTGGCATACAGCAGGTTTAACACCAATATAAATAAAGAATGAGTTTATTACAGTACCTTAAAGTGGTGTTTTGTTTTCTTTCGATAACGGAGCTCACGAGATTTTCTGTTAAGTTTTGTGTTGTAGAGTTTTCAAGTTTTGGGTAAAAGATTTGATGGATTATGGAACAAGGAGTGGCAAGAGCCTAAGCTTGGGGATGCCCATGGCACCCCAAGATAATCTAAGGACACCAAAAAGCCAAAGCTTGGGGATGCCCCGGAAGGTATCCCCTCTTTCGTCTACTTCCATCGATAACTTTACTTGGAGCTATATTTTTATTCACCACATGATATGTGTTTTGCTTGGAGTGTCTTGTATTATTTGAGGCTTTGCTTTTTAGTTTACCACAATCATCTTTGCTGTACACACCTTTTGAGAGAGACACAGATGATTCGGAATTTATTAGAATACTCTATGTGCTTCACTTATACCTTTTGAGTTATATAGTTTTTGCGCTAGTGCTTCACTTATATCTTTTAGAGCACGGTAGTGGATTTGTTTTATAGAAACTATTGTTCTCTCATGCTTCACTTAGATTATTTTGAGAGTCCTACAAAACAGCGTGGTAATTTGCTTTAATAGGCATTCAAGATTAGTAAAAAAAATCTTATGAGTGTGCTGAATATTATGAGAAGTTTGATACTAGATAATTGTTTTGAGATATGAAGATGGTGATATTAGAGTCGTGCTAGTTGAGTAGTTTTGAATTTGAGAAATACTTGTGTTAAAGTTTGTGATTCCCGTAGCATGCACGTATGGTGAACCGTTATGTGATGAATTCGGAGCATGATTTATTTATTGATTGTCTTCCTTATGAGTGGCGGTCGGGGACGAGCGATAGTCTTTTCCTACCAATCTATCCCCCTAGGAGCATGCGCATAATACTTTGCTTTGATAACTTGTAGATTTTTGCAATAAGTATATGAGTTATTTATGACTAATGTTGAGTCCATGGATTATACGCACTTTTCCTCCTTCCACCATTGCTAGCCTCTCTAATACCATGCACGTTTCGCCGGTATCATACACCCACCATATACCTTCCTCAAAACATCCATCATACCTACCTATCATGGCATTTCCATAGCCATTCTGAGATATATTGCCATGCAACCTACCACCGTTTTGTTTATTATGACACGCTCCATCATTGTCATATCGCTTTGCATGATCATGTAGTTGATAGCGTATTTGTGGCAAAGCCACCGTTCATAATTCTTTCATACATGTCACTCTTGATTCATTGCATATCTCGGTACACCGCCGGAGGCATTCACATAGAGTCATATTTTGTTCTAAGTATTGAGTTGTAAGTAAATAAAAGTGTGATGATCATTTTTTTGGAGCATTGTCCCAAGTGAGGAAAGGATGATGGAGACTATGATTCCCCCACAAGTCGGGATGAGACTCCAGATGAAAAAAAGAGGCCATACAAAAAGAGAGAAGAAAAGGCCTTAACAAAAAAATATGAGAGAAAAAGAGAGAAGGGACAATGTTACTATCCTTTTGCCACACTTGTGCTTCAAAGTAGCACCATGATCTTCATGATAGAGAGTCTCCTATGATATCACTTTCATATACTAGTGGGAAATTTTCGTTATAGAACTTGGCTTGTATATTCCAATGATGGGCTTCCTCAAAATGCCCTAGATCTTCGTGAGCAAGCGAGTTGGATGCACACCCACTTAGTTCCTTTTGTTGAGCTTTCATATACTTATAGCTCTAGTGCATCTGTTGCATGGAAATCCCTACTCACTCACATTGATATCTATTAATGGGCATCTCCATAGCCCGTTGATACGCCTAGTTGATGTGAGACTATCTTCTCCCTTTTTGTCTTCTCCACAACCACCATTCTATTCCACATATATTGCTATGTCCATGGCTCACGCTCATGTATTGCGTGAATATTGAAAAAGTTTGAGAACACTAAAAGTATGAAACAATTGCTTGGCTTGTCATCGGGGTTGTGCATGATTTAAATATTTTGTGTGGTGAAGATAGAGCATAGCCAGACTATATGATTTTGTAGGGATAACTTTCTTTGGCCATGTTATTTTGAGAAGACATAATTGCTTAGTTAGTATGCTTAAAGTATTCTTATTTTTATGTCAATATTAAACTTTTGTCTTGAATCTTTTGGATCTGAATATTCATACCACAATTAAGAGAATTACATTGAAATTATGCCAAGTAGCATTCCACATCAAAACTTTTTTTTTATCATTTACCTACTCGAGGACGAGCAGGAATTAAGCTTGGGGATGCTTGATAAGTCTCCACCGTATCTATAATTTTTTATTGTTCCATGCTATAATATATTATGTTTTGGACATTAATGGGCTTTATTATACACTTTTATATTATTTTTGGGACTAACCTATTAACCGGAGGCCCAACCCAGAATTGCTGTTTTTTGCCTATTTCAGAGTTTCGCAGAAAAAGAATATCAAACGGAGTCCAAACGGAATGAAACCTTCGGGGACGTGATTTTAGGAACAAACGTAATCCAGAGGACTTGGACCCTATGACAAGACATCAACCAGGAGGGCACAAGATAGGGGGGCGCGCCTACCCCCTGGGCGCGCCCTCCACCCTCGTGGGCCCCACGTTGCTCCACCGACGTACTTCTTCCTCCTATATATACCTACGTACCTCCAAACAACCAGATATGGAGCCAAAAACCTAATTCCACCGCCGCAACCTTCTGTACCCGTGAGATCCCATCTTGGGGCCTTTTCCGGAGCTCCGCCGGAGGGGGCATCAATCACGGAGGGCTTCAACATCAACACCATAGCCTCTCCGATGATGTGTGAGTAGTTTACCTCACACCTTCGGGTACATAGTTATTAGCTAGATGGCTTCTTCTCTCTTTTTGGATCTCAATACAATGTTCTCCCCCTCTTTTGTGGAGATCTATTCGATGTAATCTTCTTTTGCGGTGTGTTTGTTGAGTCCGATGAATTGTGGGTTTATGATCAAGTTTATCTATGAACAATATTTGAATCTTCTCTGAATTCTTTTATGTATAATTGGTTATCTTTGCAAGTCTCTTTGAATTATCAGTTTGGTTTGGCCTACTAGATTGATCTTTCTTGCAATGGGAGAAGTGCTTAGCTTTGGGTTCAATCTTATGTGTCCTTTCCCAAGAATAGTAGGGGCAGCAAGGCACGTATTGTATTGTTGCCATCGAGGATAACAAGATGGGGTTTATATCATATTGCATGAGTTTATCCCTCTACATCATGTCATCTTGCTTAAAGCGTTACTCTGTTCTTTTGAACTTAATACTCTAGATGCATGCTGGATAGCGGTCGATGTGTGGAGTAATAGTAGTAGATGCAGGCAGGAGTCGGTCTACTTGTCTCGGACGTGATGCCTATATACATGATCATACCTAGATATTCTCATAACTATGCTCAATTCTGTCAATTGCTCAACAGTAATTTGTTCACCCACCATAATACTTAAGCTCTTGAGAGAAGCCACTAGTGAAACCTATGGCCCCCGGGTCTGTTTTCCATCATATTAATCTCCCGTCAACAAGTTATTTCTAGCGTCGTCTTTATTTTGCTTTCTTTACTTTGCTTATTTATCATAAAAATACCAAAAATATTATCTTATCATATCTATCAGATCTCACTCTCGTAAGTGACCGTGAATGGATTAACAAACCCTTTATTGCGTTGGTTGCGAGGAATTATTTGTTTGTGTAGGTGCGATGTCACGACCGGATTTTCAACAAAATACTTATTGAGAAACCGATCTTTAGGTCCCAGTATAAGAAGAATTATCCTTACTGGTAGACAAATACTTGATACAGAAGGCCAGTAGCATTAAATATATTACAGGGTTGAGCTGAGGCTGCTCAACAATTATTACAAACACGCCAATATTGTACATAAGGGCGGTTAAGATACAGGGGTGTGGTGGCATACTACTGACTCGAGATAAAAGTGGTGGTGGATAACATGACTCCTAAACTGGCAGCTCATCGAGCGTCAAGGTGAGGCTCGATGATTTTATTTGGGTAGTGGAAACGAATATAATACGGTGACCAAAACCAGGATCGCACAAGACTGACTGGGACTCCTCTAGGCGTCGGACTCGCTATCGAACTCTTCATCCATGAGATCGCCTTCATCAACATCTGGCCAAATCAACAAGCCAGGTGAGTACCTTGAAAGTACTCGCAAGACAGTTCGGACATAAGATATCACAAATGCATGCATGAATGCGTCATGAGAAAAATAACCATGCACATTCAAATAATAAATATTGCACAACATGATATGTAAAAAGGAAGTCGGGCGGTAGTCCTCCCGAAGTCCCAACAAAATAACAGAAAACCAATCGGGTGTCTGGAGCGACGCCTCGAAGGACAAACAAAAAAATAATAATCATGCCACAGTCGGGCGTCTAAGCGACACCACATAAAGGGCTTATATTGAAAAGTAAATGACAAACGTGCCACAGTCGGGCGTCGGAGCGACATCGCAGAAAGGGCTTACATTGAAAGTAAATGACATGCGTGCCACAGTCAGACGTCTGAGCGACATCGCAGAAAGGGCTTATATCGAAAGTAAATAACAAGCGTGCCACAGTCGGACGTCTGAGTGACATCGCAGAAAGGGCTTATATCGAAAGTAAATAACAAGCGTGCCACAGTCGGACGTCTGAGCGACATCGCAGAAAGGGCTTAAATTTCATTATTCATATCTGATAATTTCACAAGGACATAATACTCATAGAGTTTTTGTCACTGAGGCTGTCACCTGACAAGATAAGTTGAACACAGTACTTGGACATGGATAAGATGATTCAAAGGATCTTGACTCTGCAGAGTTTGTACTAATTATCCACAGCCAACGGATTTCCGTAGTCACGAGGACTAGTTCCATTTACGGTATTTCGGTAGAAACACATCTAACCAATAAACACCCATCCCACCTCATGATGCCAGGAATCACCCTAGACAACGTACAAGAAAAACTTTGAGACGGGGAGATCACAACCTCGAATAGCATGGGATCAAATTTATATACACGCGCTCTAAGGGGTGCCCCCCCTCTCGGTCCCAACCGGAAACACCCATGCCCCCTGACCGGATGACTAGCTTTAATCCAGGGCCATGGAAACCTCATCACGGCCTCTCTATTTGATCTGTACCAGGAAAGCGGCTTTCAACTTACTAAGCCATATCCCTTGCGGAAAACATGTGGTAGTACAGGGAGGAAAAACGGATGAAAACATGACTTGATTCACGTTGACACTGGAGTCAAATAGTCTGGCATAAGACTGGCATGCTACAACACTGCCATCTTACCCATTCTCATGCCAACACATGGCCATGCAACTCATATCCAACAACATATGGATTTTCGAACTCACTTGCCTCAACTTTCCATGCATTATAACACTAATCGAAATGCTCATAAACATGCCATGTAACTACTTAATGCAAACATGCAACGAACACTCATCATATCAAAAGTTCAAACATGCTTGCCTGGTTCGGAGTAGTCGGAGTCTAGCTTGGCGAAGTTCGCCGTTCCGTCACCTCCTCCGGTATCTACGGTATAAAAAATACGTACTTAACGTAAATACCGTGAGTGCACAAAAAAAGTGTTCCAAATATTTTTCAAATAAATATGACAAAAAACTAGACAGAAAAATAAAGATGACAGAAAAAGAATCAATCAAAAATCAGTTTCTGTTTAAAAGTTATAAAATTTTTAATCCAGGGACTCATATGTAATGAAACAGGAAGTTTCCAGGGGCCAACTTATAAAAACAGAAAACGCTTCGGCTAAAAAGCCGTCAACTGCGAAGGAAATCGTACTCTGCCCGAAGGCGTTTTCAGAAAACGATTCAAATAAAAAGAAAATACTGACGAGGGGTCCCACCCGTCAGGTTTGAAATTACAAACGGGGAGGAACAGAGCTCGTCGGTGCCCAAGAGCTGCGGTGGTCGCCGGCGGCGATCCACGGTGAGTTGGGAGGATCGGAGAGTACCTACGTGCTCAGTGTGTCCTTCTGCGTCGGTGGGTGGTGGTGGTGGTCGTCGGCGAGCACCACGTCGACGGCGGTCCTTGCTCCAGCGGACGGCGGCTCGGGTGGAGTTGGATCTCGTCGGGGAGGGCTGCGGAGGTCAAATTGAAGCCGGGGTTAGATCACTGGGTTCCCGAGGAGACTACTGACGAGATTTGGGGGGCGGGGATGGCCTCACCGGAGTGGATCGAGCTGGTGGCCGAGGCGGATCGGGGCGGCCGGAGTTGGGGGAGGAGACCTCCTCGAGGTCCTCCTAGTGGCTTGGCGGGATTCTGGTGGGGTGCAGTGGTGGTGCGTGCTCGAGGACGAGCTCGGGACTCCATTTTATAGGCGATCCGAGGCGATGGCCGAGAACGGGGATCTCCGGCGATGGTTACGGCGGCGCAGTGCTTGGTCGGGGTGTTTAGGGGGTTGGGCATCAACGTGGAGGTCCACGGGCTCCGTTTAGAGGCTAACCCAGGTTGGATTTGGAGCGCAAGGGTGGTTTCGACAGAACGGGGCGGCACGGGCCCGTCGGCGGCAGAGGGCACACCCTGTGCTTGCCGGGCCACGGCGACGATGCTGCGGTGTGTGCTGGCATGCATGAGGCCACGCGGAGGGCTAGGGAGCGTTAGGCGCAGAACGGCGAGCGAGCCGTGGCCAGCTCCGTTGGCCGCCACGGTGGCTCTGCCACCGCAGAAGCTGCCGGCGTCGGTGATGCTCGCCGCCACCGACACCTGCTTCCGTCCAAGAGGGTGTGTGGTGCTCTGGTCAAGGAGAAGGGGCCGTGCGCAACGCGCCAGAGTGCACGGGTGATCGATGACAAGCCACCGATTTAAAAACGACATCAAGATAACTCAAACTCTGATTTTCTTGAAAGTGTACAGAACAAAGGCCGCCAAGTGTTTGATGAAATGATTCAAGGATGAGAAAAATTTATCTGGGGCTGATCTTTGGTGTGGTGGTCTCTCAAAGCACCTGGGGACTGCCTGAATTTTTGTGAAATTTTTGGAGAAGGTAAAATATGAATTTCACCAAAAATGATGAATCTGGTCCAAACTTGCAGAGGTTGAAACTTGAAAATTTTGAAAAGAGGAAGAGTGGATCCTGATGGATCTAGGTTGGGGGTGCTAAGGACTATCCAGAGGAGTTGGTTTGAGATCAAAACTCAAAGGAAAACAGGTACTTCCTTTGTAAATCATCTAGGCTTAGAATAAATGACAGAATTGTTTTGGGGAGTAAAATAAATGAATAAAAATCCAAAAATGGATTGAACTTGTTGGGACAGAATGTTTGGGTTGCCCCAAAGTGGAGGGAGGGGTTTTGGGAGAATTTACCACATGAGGCATGGTAAAACCAAGGATGGTTCAAAACAAAAGAGTAGCTCCAAAACCCTTAGGGTTTCTTTTTAAAATAAAATCCAAAAATATTTTTGAGATGGGAAACTCAGAATAAAGGTTTTTAATAACCAAACACCAGGGTTGAAGAAGATACAAGAGAAATGAAATCCTTGCCATGGGGAAAAGTTTTGAGAGAGAGAGGTTTTAGGAAGGATTTAAATGACCTTCTCCAAATCAACAAGGTTTTTGTTGAAAATTAAAAAAAATTGGAGTGTCACAACACCTACCCCCCTTAGGAAAATCTCGTCCCCGAGATTTCAGCTGATCCTCAAATAAGTGTGGGTGCTCTGTCCGAAGAATATCCTCTCTTTCCCAAGTCGCTTCATTCTCGGTGTGATTGCTCCACTGAACTCTGAAAAACTTGATGGTTTTCTGTCGGGTCCTCCTCTCAGACTCCTCCAATATTTTTATTGGACGTTCCCGATAAGTGAGGTCTGGTTGCATGTCAATGTCTTCATGAGATACTTGCTTCTCGGAGTTGCTCACGCACTTCCTCAACTGCGAGACGTGGAACACGTCATGGACATCGGATAATTCTTCGGGTAGGTCTAGCTGGTAGGCTACTGTGCCTCTTCGTGCCACTATACAAAAGGGTCCGATGAATCTTGGTGCTAGCTTTCCTTTAACCTTGAATCATTGCAGGCCCCTCATAGGAGATACTCTTAGGTACACAAACTCACCGGGTTCAAAACTGACTCCCCGATGTTTTTGATCGTAATAACTCTTCTGTCGACTTTGAGTTGTGTTGAGTCGATCACTAATTATCTTAACTTTATCTTAAGACTCCTTGAGCATGTCTGGGCCGAAGATATGGCTGTCTCCGGTTTCTGACCAATTTAGCGGGGTATGCGACATCTTCGCCTGCGTCTGAGCTTCAAATGGTGCCATTTGCAGGCTGGCTTGGTAACTGTTGTTGTATGTGAACTCTGCGTATGGCAAGCTTTCTTCCCAACTGGTTCCATAGGTGAGGACACATGCCCTCAGCATGTCTTCTAGAATTTGGTTTACGCGTTCAGTTTGTCCATTAGTTTGGGGGTGATATGCGGTACTAAATGCCAGTTGAGTTCCCAGAGCTTGTTGTAATTGATCCCAAAATCGGGAGACGAATTGAGTGCCTCTGTCTGATATTATTGTCTTTGGGACTCCATGTAAGCAGACGATATGGGAAAGATAAAGCCTGGCAAGCTTCTAAGTGGTGTGGGTTGTCTTCACGGGGATGAAGTGTGCTACCTTAGTCAGTCTATCTATGATGACCCATATGGCATCATGTCCGTGTCGTGACCGAGGTAGTCCAACAATAAAATCCATTCCAATTTCGTCCCATTTCCACTCGGGTATCTTATTTGGTTGTAAAAGTCCGGTCGGCTTCTGGTGCTCGGCCTTGATGCGTTGACAAGAGTCACAACATGCAATGAACGTGGCTATGTCCCTTTTCATACCGTGCCACCAAACTTTTTCCTGAAGATCCTTGTACATTTTTGTTCCTCCAGGATGAATTGAATACGGAGCGGTGTGGCCTTCAGCTAAAATTTGCTACTTAAGGTCCTCGATATTTGGTACGCAAAGCCTCTCTCCGCACCACAATATTCCCCTGCTCGCCTATGATGAACTCGAGGCCTTGCCCAAACTCACTTTCCGCTTTATGCCTTCAATGTGGGGTGTCCATGCTGAGCCTCCTTAATTTTTTCTATCGGGATAGGCTGTATTTCCAAATTCGACAAACTGCCTTGGTGACCACCATCAAATTGAGTTTAGCAAACTCTGTCAAATTCAGGTCTCGGGTTTGGTAGGTTGTCGTTGTCCGAGCTAGGGTTCCGACTTAGAGCATCTGCCACTCCATTTGCTTTTCCTGGATGGTAGTGGATTCCAACATCATAATCCTTTACTAATTCCAATCAGCGTCGTTGCCGTAAATTTAGTTCTGGTTGTGTGAAAATATACTTGAGGCTCTTATGGTCTGTGTATATTTCACAACGATTTCCAAGTAGGAAGTGTCTCCACTCCTTGAGTGCATGGATGACTGCTGCCAACTCTAGGTCATGAGTAGGGTAATTTTCTTCGTGCTTGCGAAGTTGTCTGGAGACATATGCGACCACCTTGCCTTCTTGCATCAATACACATCTGAGGCCCTTCCGGGATGCGTCACAATACACCTCAAAATTCTTGTGTATGTCGGGCACAATTAATACTGGTGCTGTCATCAATTTCCTTTTTAGCTCTTGGAAACTTTTCTCGCAAGCTTCGGTCCATTCAAACTTCTTGTCCTTCTTGAGTAACTGCGTCATTGGCTTTGCTATGGTGGAGAATCCTTCAATAAACCTTCGGTAGTATCCTTCCATTCCCAAGAAACTTCGCACGTCTGTTACGCTGGCTGGTGGTTTCCAGCCAAGTACGGCCTTGACCTTTTCAGGGTCTACGGCAATACCTTCTTGGGTCAGTACGTGGCCCAGAAAGCCTACCTGTCTTAGCCAAAATTCACATTTGTTGAACTTGGCGTACAATTGATGTTTCCTGAGTTCTCCTAGTACAATTTGGAGGTGCTCAGCGTGCTCTTCTGGTGTCTTGGAATATATCAGAATATCGTCGATAAATACCACAACAAACTTGTCCATAAACTTCATAAATACTTTGTTCATGAGGTGAACAAAATATGCGGGGGCGTTTGTTAGTCCAAACGGCATTACCATGAATTCATACAGTCCGTATCTGGAGGTGAAGGCTGTCTTGGGGATATCCTCTGTTCGTACTTTTAATTGATGGTATCCCGACCTTAAGTCAATCTTTGAGAAGACCTTGGCCTGAGCGAGCTGATCAAATAAATCATTTATCCGTGGCATTGGGTATTTGTTCTTGATTGTGACCATGTTAAGTGCTCGATAGTCTATACACAATCTCAGTGTCCCATCCTTTTTCTTGGCAAATAAAATTGGTGAACCCCAAGGTGAGGAGCTGGCTCAGATATATCCTTTGTCCAAGAATTCTTTTATTTGCTTCTTCAATTCTACCAGCACGGATGGTGCCATTCTGTATGGTTTCTTGTAAATGGGAGCGGTTCCGGGTGCTAGCTCAATGCTGAATTCTATCTCTCGGTCTGGTGGCATGCCTGGTAGTTCTTCGGGAAATACGCCTGAAATTCACACACCATCGAACTTTGCTTAACTCGAAACGCCCACCTTGTTCAACCTCGGTTGCTGAGATATTTGTCTCTCTTTGGCTGAAACCTTTATTGCCTTCCCGTGATGGTGGGTGAGAATTACGGTCCGTTGAAGCAGTCAATAAAACCTTTGTTGGTGGTTAACCAATCCATCCCTAGGATGACATCCAGTCCTTTATTTTCCAATACAATAAGGTTGGCGTGAAACTTCAATCCTTCAAATTCAATAACCACACCTTGGCAGTAACTCTGGGTCACTTGCTTAATCCTGTGGGACTTGACGATCATGGATTTTCCAAGGAAGCATCGAAAATTATTTTGCAAAGCAAATCTCTTCGAAATGAACGAGTGAGAAGCTCCAGAATCAAACAAAACCGTGGCAGGTATTGTGTTGACAGGGAACGTACCGAGTACGATATCCGGGGCGTTTTGTGCTTCTTCTCTGGTCACGTGGTTCATATGACCCTTCTTGTGATTTTTATTGGGGTTGAAATTGTTTCGCTTGGGCGCTGAATTATTGCCACCGTTGTTCGGCTTTGGGGTCGAGTTCCTTGGTTTGGGGCACTGCTTGGCATAGTGCCCTTCTTCTCCACAAGCGTAGCAAGTAACGCCTGGGCGATATGTGAACTCCTTGTCCCTTGCATGGAAATTCTTGATTGGGTGTGAAATATTCGTCGTGGGTTTGTGTGTCCCACTTTTCTGAAATTCCGTCTTGCTTCGGTGGTTGCGAGCAAGAGTAGTCTGTCCCTTTATGCTTATGGAAATCCTCCAAGCTGCGCCGCTCATTTTCCAAGGTAATAGCCTTATCCACCAGTGTTTTGAAATCTGGGAAAGTGTGCACAACCAGCTGGCATTTAAGCGCGGGTGTCAGGCCGTCCAATAATTTTTCCATCTTCTTGCTTTCAGTCATACACTCTTCGTTGGCGTAGCGAGACAACAGAGTAAACTGGCTGTTGTATTCTGACACCGTCATGGTCCTTTGTTTGAGGTCATCAAATTCTCTCTTCTTGATCTTCATAACACTTTTAGGAATGTGCGCCCCATGAAAACCTTCTTTGAACTCCTCCCAGGTTATATCATTTTCTTTGGGGTGCATGTGTAGGAAATTTTCCCACCATGATGCAGCTGCTCTAGTGAGATAGTGCGGTGCATATAGTACTTTCTCACGGTCTGAACACCGTGCAATAATTAATTTTCTTTCCATGTCTCAAGCTACCGTCGGCCTCAAGAGGTTTGTCAAGATGAGAAAATGTTGGGGACGCGTCTTCGTAGCTCGCATAACTTGGATTGCTGCTGATATCTGTCCACGGTGATTTTCCATATTGATGACTTGGTTCATCATTTCCGATGTTGTTGCTGACTCTGTTCATAAAGGCGCATACTTGGGTAAATGATGTTTCACTGCCTGTTGACTTGACTGCCCCTGTGTGAAATTGTTGCTTGGTGGTGTGTCATAATTTTCCTCTCATGGATTTGGCATGGAGCGCCCATGGACGAGACATTTTCACTGGGATATATTTTGTATAACTCATAATAAAAGAAAATGAGTCATAAAAGTCAATAAATTCATAAATATGGGAAATTTTAAATGCTCCAAGATTTTCAAGAGAATAAACGATTGCATTTAAGAAGGACTGCTCATTACATATCTTACACATAGCGGTAATAATACAATACATCACTCGGGATATCGTGCATATTCTGACATGTTATTTAGGCTAGTGCACTCCTCCCAGTTCCTACATGATGCGCAAACAAGCTACTTCTCACAACCTATGTACATATAAACATATCGCACAAGTCGGTACATCGCACGGCGGCTAAGCACTCGATCGGAGATGGTAAGGATCTCCTTGGCCTGCCGAGGGTGAGGCTTGATGAGGTGGGGACTCAACCTCCTCCTCACTAATAGGCTCCAGACGTGAAGCGCTGCGCTGAGTTGATGGAGCGGGCGCCATAGGCGGAGCAACACGAATAGGAGTGGGCGCAATAGGTGGTGCAGAACGGACTGAAGTGGGTGCAATGACTTGGTTGAACTCCTCAGTGGTAGGCAGGCGACGAGCAGTGGCGAGAATGGTAGGAGAATAAGATGCCGAGGACGAGACGAAAGTCAGCGGTGGTGCGGTGTGCAGGATCTCCCTCCTGTTGGCGGCACAGCCATGGACTGAGTCCATGCGGGCAGCCACAAGGTCGTCCACCAGGTTGTCTAAGGATGCCTCCAGAGCTCGGAGGTACTCGACAAGCATCTCAATAGCCTCGTCTCGCTCTCCTCTCGGGAAAGCGAATGAGTAGTGACAGGTGTATGGCACGTGGCATGGAACGTAGCGGTAGCGACGAGTCTTCATTGAAGGAAGAACATCCCGAGACGAGCTATCGCCTCACGGGCAGCCATCTGCATAACATGCCTCTCCGTAGGCATGGCTCTCCCAAGAACCGAAGCGGCGAACTCAACACGCCTCCTTGAATTGCACCGCTGCCTGGTGCATGGTCGACTGTCGTTGATCTTGTGCGGTAGAGTGTGAAGATCAAGGCGACCGATGGCCCCATCGCGACTGGACGATGAAGGAGAGGAGCTTGACGAACCCCTCAGCACGCTATTAACACTGTGACTCACATCGTTGCCAACCATCTACAAAAGTAGGCAAAAATTATGAATGGTCTGATCATAAATTTATGCCGACCGTCGAAAATGACTACATTTGCAAAAAAATAAGTTAACTCTATTATGCTAATAACCGATTAGCGATCGCACCTAGTGGCTTCCCTACAATCAGCTGGCTCTGGTATTAAGTTTGTCACGACCGGATTTTCAACAAAATACTTATTGAGAAACCGATCTTTAGGTCCCAGTATAAGAAGAATTATCCTTACTGGTAGACAAATACTTGATACAGAAGGCCATTAGCATTAAATATATTACAGGGTTGAGCTGAGGCTGCTCAACAATTATTACAAACACGCCAATATTGTACATAAGGGCGGTTAAGATACAGGGGTGTGGTGGCATACTACTGACTCGAGGTAAAAGTGGTGGTGGATAACATGACTCCTAAACTGGCAGCTAATCGAGCGTCGAGGTGAGGCTCGATGATTTTATTTGGGTAGCGGAAGCGAATATATCTGTGACCAAAACCAGGATCGCACGAGACTGGGACTCCTCTAGGCGTCGGACTCGCTATCGAACTCTTCATCCATGAGATCGCCTTCATCAACATCCGCCAAATCAATAAGCCGGTGAGTACTTTGAAAGTACTGCAAGACAGTTCGGACATAAGATATAACAAATATATGCATGAATGCATCATGAGCAAAATAACCATGCACATTCAAATAATAAATATTGCACAACATGATATGTAAAAAGGAAGTCGGGCGGTAGTCCTCCCGAAGTCCCAACAAAATAACAGAAAACCAATCGGGTGTCTGGAGCGACGCCTCGAAGGGCAAACAAAAAAAATAATCATGCCACAGTCGGGCGTCTAAGCGACACCACATAAAGGGCTTATATTGAAAAGTAAATGACATACGTGCCACAGTTGGACGTCGGAGCGACATCGCAGAAAGGGCTTACATTGAAAGTAAATGACATGCGTGCCATAGTCGGACATCTGAGCGACATCGCAGAAAGGGCTTATATCGAAAGTAAATAACAAGCGTGCCACAGTCGGACGTCTGAGCAACATCGCAGAAAGGCTTATACCGAAAGTAAATAACAAGCGTGCCACAGTGGGACGTCTGAGCGACATCGCAGAAAGGGCTTAAATTTCATTATTCATATCTGATAATTTCACAAGGACATAATACTCATAGAAAATATTCAACACATAATAATAAACGGGTTAGTCCATCCACAGGAATAAGCACTTAACACTCAAGTGTTTCACCGGAGTTTTTGTCACTGAGACTGACACCTGACAAGATAAGTTGAACACAGTACTTGGACATGGATAAGATGATTCAAAGGATCTTGACTCTGCAGAGTTTGTACTAATTATCCACAGCCAACGGATTTCCGTAGTCACGAGGACTAGTTCCGTTTACGGTATTTCGGTAGAAACACATCTAACCAGTACACACCCATCCCACCTCACGATGCCAGGAATCACCCTAGACAATGTATAAGAAAAACTTTGAGACGGGGAGATCACAACCTCGAATAGCATGGGATCAAATTTATATACGCGCGCTCTAAGGGGTGCCCCCCTCTCGGTCCCAACCGGAAACACCCATGCCCCCGACCGGATGATGGCTTTAATCCAGGGCCATGGAACCCTCATCACGGCCTCTCTATTTGGTGTGTACCAGGAAAGCGGTTTTCAACTTACTAAGCCATATCCCTTGCGGAAAACATGTGGTAGTACAGGGAGGAAAAACGGATGAAAACATGACTTGATTCACGTTGACACTGGAGTCAAATAGTCTGGCATAAGACTGGCATGCTACAACACTGCCATCTTACCCATTCTCATGCCAACACATGGCCATGCAACTCATATCCAACAACATATGGATTTTCGAACTCACTTGCCTCAACTTTGCATGCATTATAACACTAATCGAAATGCTCATAAACATGCCATGTAACTACTTAATGCAAACATGCAACGAACACTCATCATATCAAAAGTTCAAACATGCTTGCCTGGTTCGGAGTAGTTGGAGTCTAGCTTGGCGAAGTTCGCGGTTCCGTCACCTCCTCCGGTATCTACGTTATAAGAAAATACGTACTTAACGTAAATACCGTGAGGGCACAAAAAAAGTGTTCCAAATATTTTTCAAATAAATATGACAAAAAACTAGACAGAAAAATAAAGATGACAGAAAAAGAATCAATCAAAAATCAGTTTCTGTTTAAAAGTTATAGAAGTTTTAATCCAGGGACTCATATGTAATGAAACAGGAAGTTTCCAGGGGCCAACTTATAAAAACAGAAAACGCTTCGGCTAAAAAGCCGTCAACTGCAAAGGAAATTGTACTCTGCCCGAAGGCGTTTTCAGAAAACGATTCGAATAAAAAGAAAATACTGACGAGGGGTCCCACCCGTCAGGTTTGAAATTTCAAACGGGGAGGAACAGAGCTCGTCGGCGCCCAAGAGCTGCGGTGGTCGCCGGCGGCGATCCACGGCGAGTTGGGAGGATCGGAGAGTACCTACGTGCTCAGTGTGTCCTTCCGCGTCGGTGGGTGGTGGTGGTGGTCGTCGGCGAGCACCACGTCGACGGTGGTCCTTGCTCCGGCGGACGGTGGCTCGGGTGGAGTTGGATCTCGTCGGGGAGGGCTGCGGAGGTCAAATTGAAGCCGGGGTTAGATCACTGGGTTCCCGAGGATACTACTGACGAGATTTGGGCGGCGGGGATGGCCTCACCGGAGTGGATCGAGCTGGTGGCCGAGGCGGATCGGGGCGGCCGGAGTTGGGGGAGGAGACCTCCTCGAGGTCCTCCTAGTGGCTTGGCGGGGTTCTGGTGGGGTGCAGTGGTGGTGCGTGCTCGAGGACGAGCTCGGGACTCCATTTTATAGGCGATCCGAGGCGGTGGCCGAGAACGGGGATCTCCGGCGATGGTTACGGCGGCGCAGTGCTTGGTCGGGGTGTTTAGGGGGTTGGGCATCAACGTGGAGGTCCACGGGCTCCGTTTAGAGGCTAACCCAGGTTGGATTTGGCGCGCAAGGGTGGTTTCAACAGAACGGGGCGGCGCGGGCCCGTTGGCGGCAGAGGGCGCGCCCTGTGCTTGCCGGGCCACGACGACGGTGCTGCGGTGTGTGCTGGCATGCATGAGGCCACGCGGAGGGCTAGGGAGCGTTGGGCGGCGCAGAACAGCGTAGCGAGCAGCGGCCGCTCCGTTAGCCGCCACGGTGGCTCGCCATCACAGAAGCTGCCGGCGTCGGCGATGCTCGCCGCCACCGACACTGCGTCCGCCCAAGAGGGTGTGCGGTGCTCTGGTCAAGGAGAAGGGTCAGGCGCAATGCGCCAGAGTGCACGGGTGATCGATGACAAGCCACCGATTTAAAAACGACATCAAGATAACTCAAACTCTGAATTTTCTTGAAAGTGTACAGAACAAAGGCCGCCAAGTGTTTGATGAAATGATTCAAGGATGAGAAAAATTTATCTGGGGCTGATCTTTGGTGTGGTGGTCTCTCAAAGCACTGGGACTGCCTGAATTTTGTGAAATTTTGGAGAAGGTAAAATATGAATTTCACCAAAATGATGAATCTGGTCCAAACTTGCAGAGGTTGAAACTTGAAAATTTTGAAAAGAGGAAGAGTGGATCTGATGGATCTAGGTTGGGGTGCTAAGGACTATCCAGAGGAGTTGGTTTGAGATCAAAACTCAAAGGAAAACAGGTACTTCCTTTGTAAATCATCTAGGCTTAGAATAAATGACAGAATTGTTTTGGGGAGTAAAATAAATGAATAAAAATCCAAAAATGGATTGAACTTGTTGGGACAGAATGTTTGGGTTGCCCCAAAGTGGAGGGAGGGGTTTTGGGAGAATTTACCACATGAGGCATGG
Source organism: Aegilops longissima (assembly GCA_021605205.1). NCBI lineage: Eukaryota > Viridiplantae > Streptophyta > Magnoliopsida > Poales > Poaceae > Aegilops > Aegilops longissima. Next base: position 153,620,573 of record CM038682.1, read on the forward strand.
TAAAACCAGGGATGGTTCAAAACAAAAGAGTAGCTCCAAAACCCTTAGGGTTTCTTTTTAAAATAAAATCCAAAAATATTCTTGAGATGGGAAACTCAGAATAAAGGTTATTAATAACCAAACACCAGGGTTGAAGAAGATATAAGAGAAATGAAATCCTTGCCATGGGGAAAAGTTTTGAGAGAGAGAGGTTTTAGGAAGGATTTAAATGACCTTCTCCAAATCAAGCAAGGTTTTTGTTGAAAATTAAAAAAAATTGGAGTGTCACATGCGAGGGACTCGTGCGTGGCCTCCTACTGGGTTGATACCTTGGTTCTCAAAAATTGAGGGAAATACTTACGCTACTTTGCTGCATCACCCTTTCCTCTTCAAGGAAAAACCAACGCAGTGCTCAAGAGGTAGCAATGAACCAGTGGAGGAACGGTGGAGGGTGGGGGATGGTCAGAACCAGAGTCTGGCTGGTCCCTCTAATGCTGGATTCCAGGGGCAACATCAGGAAATGATGCAAGGGCCTCAAAACTCCAGAACTGATCAAGGTCAAGTAGGAGAGCAGAAACAGCAGGCTGGAAACCCTCAGCTGTTTGGCTATCAGAGACAGGGCACCAATGCCACCTCAGTTGCTCAGACTCAAAAAAAGGGCAAGCGTGCAGGGAAACCAAAACAGAATTTCATCAGGTAAAAAGGAGTCTCTGCCTCAGAATATGTGGATGTAATATGCTACAGCTGTGGAGAGCCTGGGCATCACAAATCCCAGTGTCCAAAGCCCCCAACATGTTTTATCTGCAAGATGGTGACACATAAGGTTGAGGAATGCCCAGTCAGAAAGAAACCCAGGATCACTGCGAAATTTGTTGGCAGTGCTGCGCCGAGCTTAGGATTCTATCAAATAGACGTGCCTGATGTAAATGAGCAACACATGGGGCACAGGAAGAATGTGGGGATTGTTTATGTTGAATCTGGACAAGCAAGCAAGAGTGATTTAGCCCACAACTTCTCCCTCATATACAAAACAAACTGGCCTTGGCTGATCAGGAAACTTGATGAGTGGACATACCTGGTGAAGTTCCCTCCACATATCCCTATAGAGCAAGTGGCTGGCTATCCAATGTTTGGGTTGCCAGAAATGGATGGTGCCACAGTCAAAGTAGAGGCTTGGAAGGGAGACCTAGAACACTATGGTGAGCTCCAAAAAGTTTGGGTCCAGCTGAGAGGAGTGGCCCCTGCCTGGGCTGAATGGGCTGTCCTAGAGTAGTTTGCATCTGTTTTTGGCACCCTAATTGATGTAGATTGGCAAGGAAACTTCAAGACCTTCTTTGAAGTGGTCAGAATCAAAATCAGGTGCAAAGATGCTACCAAAATTCCTACTGACAGGGTTTTTGGAATAGGAGACAAGCTCTACAAGATCCTAATCCAAGTTGAGCCACCTGAAGAAGACTTCGAGGATGATGATCTGCTAGAAGATGACCTAGAAGGAAATGGAAAAGAAATTGAGGGAGCTGGTCCTGGTGTAGATGATCGGAACACTACCAATAGCAGCAAGGGTGGGGGGACAACTGGCTCTACCTCTTCTCTGACCAGCACCAAAACCTCTGGAACTAGTACTGGGACAAACTCCAGGCAAAAAACCATGGAATATCTACAGCAACTACCTGATCTTTGCTCAGCAGACCAGACTTACTCCTTGCTGCAGGAAATGGATCTGATGGGAGAAGATGAGGAAGATGAAGATATCATGGGGGAATCTGCTGAAGAAGAAGATTTGGAATTGGAAAACACTGATGATGTGGTGTTCAGCCCAATGCCCAACAACCAAGCCGCAATTCCTCAGAACAACAGGGCTCCAGTAAAGCAGAACTGGGGGCCTGTGCAAGCCCAAAGGAAGAGCAGCAGGGTGGATGTAGGAAACATGACAATGCTGGAAATTGCTATGGAAACCAAGAAAGTTCAAAATCTGGAGGCTAACAAAACTGAGGTTAAAGGTACTATTGTCAAAACCTCTTTTGAACACTTTACTAATCCTGAATTTATTGTTGTAGCTAGCAAAATTGGGGTGGAAATAAATACTAATCTTATTTTATCAGCTAGCCAGAATGATATGCAGTTACATAGAGAAAAAGCTCACCATATGCCTGAAGGACAAAATGGTGTTAGTTTATTAAATAATGCTGAAACTGATATTAACCTAGGAACTTTAGACTCCATTAGAACTCCTGACAAGCATAGGAGGCCTGAATCAAATGCGCCTCCTGAAGGGGGGTTGCATACAGGTGATCCTATAGATTCTCCTAGAACCCCCTCTACTTCTGAGGGTTTAAAAGGGCTCTCATCAGTTATTGATGATTATAGTGTGGGCTGGACTCATATTAGCAAATATGGACGGGGCAAGCACCCTAGGAAATCCTTATATAGATGAATGCTCTCTTTTGGAACATTAGAGGGATTACAACCCCTGGGAAGAAACCCTGTATTATTGATACTATATCTAAGCATAATCCTAGTATTGTTTCCTTCCAAGAGACTAAGAAAGAGCACCTCACCCCTGCTTTTCTGAAGTCCATTAGTTGTAATAAGAACTATGACTGGCACCACCTACCTGCTGGAGGCACTTCTGGTGGGGTGTTAGTAGGAGTGGACCTGGACATCTTCGATGTCACTAGCTGGGTCCCTCTTCTGTTTTCTGTTACATGTAATCTAGTTCTTAAGAATAAGGATATTCCCTTTAGATTTATTGCAGTTTATGGGTCTCCATATGATGAAGGGAAAGATGATTTCCTTTCAGAGTTGCATAGTATCTTCATTGATAATCACCAGCCTACTGTAATAGGAGGTGACTTTAACATGGTGAGATACCAAAAAGATAAAAGCAATGGCAGGATTAACCACTCTTGGAGTGACAAGTTTAATGCCTGGATTGAAATCTGGAGCCTTCTAGAAGTTAGAATGTCTCGTAGGCAGTTTACTTGGGCCAACAACCAAGAAAACTTAATTATGTCTACCATTGATAGGATTTTTTTGTACAACAGAACTAGATGATGTTTTCCCCTTGAGCAACTCACAGGCTCTGCCCAGAACTGGGAGTGATCACACACCCATCATCTGGAACTCAGGGATAGACTGCATCCCTAGGAAGCCTAGCTTTAAATTTGAGAAATGGTGGCTTCTCCAAAAAGAATTTAAAGACTTGGTGATCAAAAACGGGTCTGCCCCTGTCAAAAGCACCACCCCTATTGACATATAGCAAGAGAAAGCCAGGAGATTTAGAAAATTCAGTAGAGGGTGGAGTAGGAATGTAGGTGCCAAGCTTAGAAAGCTTAAGCATTTCCCTGACCGAAGAATATGATAGTCTTGATATTAGATCATAATTTGTTCCCCTTTATGACCAAGAGTCAGGAAGAATGAAAGAGATTATTTCTGAACTTCAAGAAATCTGGCTCAAAGAGGAGACTGAGGCTAGACAGAGGTCTAGAGATAGAGACATCTTAGAAGGAGATAGAAACACTAAGTATTTTCTTGCTATAGCCAACCAGAGAAGGAGGAAAACCCTTATTCATGCTCTGGAAGGGCCATCTGGGACTGCTACAGATACTAATGATATGCTAGACATAGCCACCTCCTACTATAAAAACCTCTTCCAGAAAGAAGATAGGAAAGGGTTCAGCCTTAATGATCACTTCTTCTCTGAGAATGAGAAAGTTAAAGATTGATAATACTGATTTACAAAAACCTTTTACTGAAGAGGAAGTGAAGGAAGCTATATTTGGGTCATACCCTGATGGGGCCCCTGGCCCGGATGGGCTCTCCTTCCTTTTTCTACAACATTTTTGGGATACTATTAAAGGGGATATCATGGCTATGTTCACATCCTTTCACAATGGGGATTTGGATATTTACAGACTTAATTTTGCTGTTCTTACTCTTATCCCTAAAGAAAAGGATGCCACTGATATGAGAAAGTTTAGACCCATTAGTCTACTTAATTGCATTTTTAAAGTCTTTACTAAGGTTCTTACTAATAGATTAGCCATCCTTATGAACTTACGTACCTCTAGCAATCAATTTGCATTTATAAAAGGTAGATTCATTCTAGAGAGTGTGGTAACAGCTCATGAAGTGTTGCACTCCACCTACCATGCAGATTACCCTGGTCTAGTCCTTAAACTAGATTATGAGAAGGCTTTTGATAAAGTCAATCTAGATTTCCTTATGGAAATCCTGGAGTAAAGGAACTTTGGACCTAAGTGGGGGAAGTGGATCTACCAAATCACCCACTTAGGGTCTGTTGGGATTAAAATTAATGGAGTAGAGGATAATTTTTTCACCACTGGAAAAGGACTGAGGCAAGGGGATACCATTTCCCCTCTCCTGTTCAATTTAGAGGTAGATGTTCTTAGCAAAATGCTTGCTAAAGCTGTGGCCAATGACCTGATCTGTTCTGACCTGGTCCCCAGTGGTGTGGTCTACCTGCAATATGCAGATGACACAATTATCTTTATAGACAAAGATGAAGAGAAAGTTGGGAACCTAGAGAAGGTCCTTACCTATTTTGAACATGTCTCTGGGATGAGGATTAACTATACTAAAAGTGAACTCATCCCAACAGGTTTGACTGATGAAGAAACTGTTTCTTTCTCTAATATTATGGGATGCACTGTGGGTGCTTTCCCCATCAAATATTTAGGTATCCCTCTTCACTATGATAAGTTGAGAAGGGAGGATATCCAACCACTCATAGATAAGATCCTGAAGAAAATGGCTGGCTGGAGGGGGAAATTGCTATCCTACTCTGCCAGACTAACCCTAATCAAAACCTGCCTAGCTAGTGTTCCTGTTTACTAACTTTCCTTCTTTAAGTTTCCTAAGTGGGCTTTAAACCTGATTAACAGCCAGCTAGCCCACTGTCTCTGGAGTGACTTTGAAGGGAATAGGAAGTTACATCTTGCTAACTGGCACCTGGTTTGTATGAAAAAAGAGCATGGCGGCCTAGGAGTCCCAAACATAAGAGATGTTAATCTTTGTCTCTTGGGGAGCTGGATTAAGAGATACATTAAGGATGAGGGGAAGATATGGAGATCTGTTGTAGATGCTAAATATCTCAATAACTCCCCAAACATCTTTGCATGCAGCACCTAACAAACCTCTAGGTTTTGGAAAGGTGTCATGTGGGCAGCCAAAGCCCTGAAATTTGGATATAGGTGGGTAGTTGGTAATGGTAAGAAGATCAGGTTTTGGGAGGACATTTGGTTTGGTACCTCTCCTTTATCTGTTCAATTCTGGCCCTTATATATTATCTGTCATCAGCATGGGGTGACCCTTGCTAAAATCTGGGATCAAAATACTATAAAACTGACTTTTAGGAGGATCTTTACCCCCGCTATGATGGAAAGCTGGTATTGTCTTGAGCGAATTATTACTAGCACCATTTATTCAGCAGGGGAAGTCTCTCTAATTTGGCAGCATGAATCCAAGGGGGAGTACACAACTGAGTCCATGTATAGTATAATTAACTTTAGAGGAGTGCAACCGGTTTACATCCCCTCGGTTTGGTCTGTTAATGTGCCCCCTAGAGTGCAGGTGTTTCTGTGGCTTCTCACTCACAATAAGCTCATGACTAGAGATAACCTCTCTAAAAGAGGCATTGAAAGATCTCTGGAATGTTTCTATTGCTCTGAGAAAGAATCAATACATCACCTTTTTTTTATTGTATTGTTGCAAAACAGATGTGGAGCTCTGTTTCAGAGTTATTCTCATGTACTTTAGGATCTGATTACTTCTCCATTGCCAAATACTAGCTTGCCAATAAGAAACACAATGCTCTAAATTCTATATGTGCTTGTGTACTATGGGCTATTTGGAAACATAGGAATTCTTGTATCTTTAAGAATGTAATTTGGATTGATGTGAAACAGGTTTGAAACTTGGTCCTGGGGCTCTTAAGGAGGTGGCTGATCCTTTTCAAAGAAGCAGCTCGGTCGAGAATAGAGGAATTCATGACCAGGGTTTCCCTGATACTGAACACTCCTTTCCAGATCACAGCGGGGTGACGGGACTTGACAAAAACACTGAAGGTGTCTTTAGTCAGGTGCTTCATACCAAGCTGAACCTGGGAGGAATGTCAGCGACCGTGCCTGGAGCTGCGCTGGCGTCGCCACCTAGAAGCCCGGGCAGTTCTACATGCAAACCAGGGCCGGCTCTGGGGGTAGGCCACCTTGGCCTGGGCCAAGGGCCCCGGTCTGGGGGGCCCATCATCAGATACATATAAGACTATACATCTATTTGGCTGAAAAAATGAATCAAGACAGCCCAACCCAACTACGGAGAGGAAAGGCACGACGCTGGCATACTACATCGATCGATTCGATCGATTGAATCGCATCTCGGCATCTGCGTCTGGTCTGGTCGCCTTGGGGCTCGCCCGCCTCCGCCTGCTCTCTCTCTCTCGAAGACTCAAGACGGACGCCCGGCCGGCCGGCCGCCGGCTGATGCAATCAGGTGGCCCTTTAATCCTTGATTCCGTGATTCCCGTCTTGATTTTCTTGGTACGGTTGATTTTCTTGCTTTCTTGGCGTAAACGTATTTATCTTTTCAGTTTCATCATCTTTCTAGTCGTATTGATCTTGATATTGTCATCAACGATTTTGCTTCTAGAAATGCCCGAAGAAGTTTTTTCGTGAAGAATTGAAGCAGTATTGTCTATGAATTAGAATTTGGATCTATTTAAGGTAATCAAACAAGCAGGGAATATTGTTTCTCATATTTAATATTTTGCTACTTTATTAGTCTTTCTTTCATGATATGAAGTCTGCGTGATTATCAATTTTTTATATGTTATACGTCTTAGAATAACAAAATATGATCGGATATGCGTACATATATATTATCTATAAGGGTCCTTTTTTAACTTGGCCAAGCGCCCCGAAAAACATAGAGCCGGCCCTGATGCAAACACACCCTGTTGAGCCCCGTGACTCCACTGGAACAACCTGGCTCTCCACTTCAACTTCAACCAACAAAGAAGATCAGGCGTCCGGGTGCCGGGATGCCTCACACGGCTGGAATCTGGAAGAGCCTGGGGATTCTTTAAATGCCTGAGGGGGATAAGCAAGATGCACCCTCTGGAGTGGAGATCCCAGTTTGAAAATCCGGTGTTATGTTGCTGTCCTGTAGCAGCTATGAGGGTGGCTTTAGCCTGTAATTTGTACCTTTTTTCCCTTTTGAACCTGCTTTTGCATGATTGTCCGACTCGGAAACTCTGGTTTCGTTATGATAATAATGGAATCGGAGGGGTTTCGGCCCTCCTTTCAGTCTAAAAAAATGCAAGTCTGCGTCGGTGGCTTCTGCTCGCCAACTTGGACACGGACTCTTTCTTTCTCCCTGCCTCTCCCGCTCTGGTTTTATCCGTTTCATCATTGCCGCTGCACAACATGTGGTTGATTATGATGATGGCGACGACGGCGCAGCGCCGCCGCCACATGGATCGCCAGCTAGTCTGCACGCACACGCACACGCACTCCGCTCTCCGCCATGGGAAGAGAATTAGGCCGCAAACTCTCTCCTGCGTCCTGATGGGAACCTGTGGTTCAGCTGCGCAAGCTGATGCGTACTCCACCGGCTAATTCCTCTGCCTGATGCTGATCCACAGGTAGGGAGTAAATTGCAAAAAACCACCACAATTGGGGACCTTAATTCAGAAAACCACCACCTTTCGATTTTTTTTCAAATAACCACCACCATTCTGCTGACAGTTTTCAAAAAACATTGATAGATTACTAAACACATGTTAACAACGTTTCTGGCAGATGGGGCCCAATATAAGTGATGACGTGGCACCGAAATCTCACGGTGTTTGGCCTGTACAGTAAGCTGCACATGGGACCCGCACGTCAGCCTATACACTTCCTCCTCCACCAGCGTTGACAAGGGGAAATAATCACGCCTGCATCCGACCGGCGCACCACCGGATTCAGCCGCGGCCGCTCGCGAGCCTCCGCCCGTGATCTCCTCCACCTCATCTATCTATGCTCGCACGCGAGCCGCAGCAGCGCCATGGCTGTGCACGGGCGCGAGCAGCCACGCAAGGCACGAGCAAGTGCAAGTGCCACGGCTATGCTGCGGGCGCGACCAGAAGAAGACCGGCCGCGCCGTGCGCTGTGAAAGCAGCAAGACCGCCAAGACGACGACATGAAAGAAGAAGACGGCCGTGCCGCACGCGACCATCGGCAGCTGCCACGCAAGGCGGCACGAGCTACCACTGCTACAAAGCACGGACGCCGCAGCGATGGCAGAACGCGAACTCGCCCGGCGCCCGACTACCCCATGGGCGCCTGTCCGCGCCGAGATCCCTCATGAGGGCCATCTCCTTCCCTATTTCGCCGTTGCCGCGACCTCCGAGCACCATGGCCGAAAGCACGAGCTCTTGGTCCGCCCAGCGCCCGACTACCCCATGGCGCCGGTCCGCGCCGCCTCTCTCGCCGTGCACGCTTACTCGCACTCAGGTCACTCGCAGCCCATTCCTACACTGCCACCGCCGGTGTTGTACTGCTGCCACTGGCGAGCTAGGCGGCCGACGGGATGCCCTCTAGGTGTTTGAGGAAATTACTCAACAGGACCTAACGTCCGTCTCCTCACTCTGTTTGGCCTATGCCACGTTGACCTGACAATGGGACCTACCTGTCATATTCGTTGTTAAACGGCCCTAATTGATCGTTCAGTGTTTTCTGAAAACTGTCAGCACAATCGTGGCGGTTATTTGAAAAAAAATCGAAAGGTGGTGGTTTTCTGAATTAGGGTCCCCAATTGTGGTGGCTTTTTGCAATTTACTCACAGGTAGGAGTACACGTGCTGGTTAATGCTCCGTACTTCAAAAAATCAAAGGCCTTCATTCTCTACTCCAGATCGACCTCGCAGTGCGGTTGCTTGTGTCACGCAGTACATTTTAGCTGTGTTGGAGAGTCAGAGCTCCGGTATAACCGTATGAGTTCCTTAGACATTGTGCTCGTCTCTTTGTTTTTCAGGGAAAAGACGATCCATTAGACAGGAATACTGACTGGTACAATAAGAACTTACTTCCACCACAGCAATCCCGTGCGAGTAATAATTTCTCGGCCAAACAGCTACTCTGCCCTGTATCCATCAGGTCACTGTATTCGCCTTGGTGAAATATAGCACATGTATAGCGCAACGCATCGTGTCATTTTCGTCGCGAGAGACAGAGAAATACCGTGAGAGAAACAGCGACGTGACGCCTCCTTGTATAGTACTTCTTCTGTTTCTAAATATAATTTTTTTTAGAGATTCCACAATATGAACTACATGGGAATCAAAATGAGTGAATCTATACTCTAAACTATGTCTATATACATCCGTATGTAGTCTATTTTGAAATATTTAAAAAGACTTATATTTAGGAACGGAGGGAGTACATAACATGACGCAATGGATGCATCTAGCACTATTTAAAAGATTTAGCAGGAGTTATATTAACCGGCCAACTTAATTAGGTTTGAGGCAATTTGTTTCAAGAAAATTAGGTTTGAGGCAATGAAAGCGCCCACGTAATGCACTTTCCCAATGTAAACGCGGTTACTTTTGTAGATATTGTCACACATTCCTCCGTTCCAATTTAATTTAAGTTCTTGTCTTTGGTTCTAAATTATTTGCATTTCTAGTCTTGTCCTGAGTTTCTCAGGCATTGTATCTTTTACAAACAGTGATTACAACGCAGACATGCACATACATGTAAATACTCCCACCACCACACACATACACCCACACACCAGATCGGAGATTCAAGACCAACGAAATCACCGCAGACGTCTTGCTATCAACGAACGTCGCCTCCCATTTAAGCGAGACACCAAAGCATTAAAGCTAGGGTTTGATTCTTAGCGAGCTGAGATGCCATCACCCTTCTAGGCATCCAACCACTAATTGGTTCTTTCTCAAACATTATATTGATCCTAAATAAGATTACTCTTGATGAAATAGAGCACATGCATAGTGTCGTAAATCATGTCACTTTCGCCACGCGAAACAGAGAAATGTTGATTTCTTTTCTGAATTAGTCGCGAGACAGAGAAACTATGACATGACCTTTTGTATTTTAAAAAATCTACACGTTTTCAGCTAGGATTGTTATCAAATACTAACCGTCCACAGCCTAATTGGTTTGAGGCACTGGAGGTGCCCACGTAATTCGCTTTCGCTGTGTAAAGAAGAAAATGTGACGGCTACTTTTGTTTTTTTTATTTGAGGATTTATCAGGTTCACCATTTATTTGCGATTCGGAATTTCCACGCCGCAAAACACCTCAAACTCAAAGGCCGCTCTCTCTCTCTCTCTCTCTCTCTGATTTTGGTTGAAATATTCCAACTATAATTTCATGGCCGCCTCTTTACTGCATTTTCTCGGAGTCTAATTTACTCGCAAAACATGAAATTCTGACGTGCTGGAATGGACACCATTATCCGTTTATCCGGACGAGTCAACACTGCACCAACCATTCATCTCTCTACCACAACCGTGTGGCCTTGTGGGGGCTACGAAACCAAAACGTCCCTGTTACTGCTGGCAGCAAGAAGGCCAGGACGGTGACTGAACTGAATCCGCAACCTCCACCAGATGCTTATCTGGATTTGGACTTATCTTATCCCGTTGCCTGGTCACAGGTTCTGACTCACCAGAGCACTTTCCCGCGCCACGTCACGTTCGCACGATGCTCCGATCCTGACAGTGCAGACGTGCAGTGTCCAACACAATACGGAGAAAGAGAATTCTGCTTCTTGCCGACACCTGATGAGACCCAGACCCAGCAGGAGTTATATTTGCAAACCAGTAAAATCCAGAACTACAAACGGAACTAGACTCAACAGCACTAACATGACAGACAACACGGTAGAAAACATAACACTATGGCTGGGACAACAACATGTCCTGAATCTCTACGCCCCTAACATCTACTCCCTCCGTACGTTTTGGCAAGCTAAACAAATAGTATGATGATCCATAATCCATAGGTACTATCACTGGTAGTGGTAAACAAACACCTGATGATACTCTCCACTTCTTACACCCAGATGTGGGCGGCGGCATAGAAAACGGAAGCACTAAGCATAAACACCTGAACACAGCGACCATCGTCGCATCAGCTAGACAGGGCGGCTGCTGGAAGGGTTCGCAGGCGAAATGCCCATGCCGAACGTCTGCGACTTGCACGCGAGCCTCACGGTCGTGTGGATCTGCGAGGGCTCAGCCATCGCGCCGTTTCCATAGTCGCCGCAGGCCAGCCTTTTCGTGGTGGGCGGGACCAGGGAAATGCCGAGTTGGCTGATCGTCTCGATGTGTCGCGCCGTGAACAGGTTGTTCCACATGAAGGTGTTCATGGCTGGCGCGACGAAGATTGGCTTCTTGTAGTCCCACGCTCGGACTATGCACGTCAGGAGGTTGTCGCATAACCCGCCGGCGATCTGTGAAACTAGTGAAATGTCAGCTTGTGCTGGAACGAGAGCAGCTTGCTGTTCTCTTAACTGATTCAGGGATACAGCATCGAGTCAAACGGTTCATGGAAGAAAAGATTACAGACCTTGGCCAGAGTGTTTGCTGATAAGGGGGCGACCACCATGATATCTGCCCACTTCCGCAGCTCTATGTGCAGAACCTCGTCTCCTATCTTTGTCCAGGTAGACCACTCATCATCATCAGTGTAAAGAATGACATCACTAGGCAGAGATGATCTATCAATAAAGTGCAATGATGACTTGGTCGCCACAGCTCGGACTTCCGCCCACTCGGAGAACACACGACAGAGGCTCTCGAATTTTATAGCAGCTACACTCCCTGAAGCAGCAAGGAGGACCCGAGGCCTGCTGGGTTCCAGCTCCCAGCTTTCCTGTACCGGTTCTGATGTAGTCATCTGCTTTACTTGGATAGCCCTGCATTTGAGTTACAGGTATTCAGAGGATTTATGCTGGTACAGGAAAACATGATCCACAGGGCACACTCTGGAATCAAAATAAAGAAAATCAAGAAGAAAAATCATTTGAAAGAAGCAAACAATATGTTATGTTGTCCCGAAATTCAAGTGTCCCTGAAATTTATCTAGTACCACTCGGAGAATGATACGTCTGCATCTGTTATCATCAACATCGAAATTAAATGTTGTCAGTCTGACTGAGGTGCAGTTTTGTTGCACTGCATGACAGCATGAGGGAACACACTGACATCCTTAAAAACATAACTAATGGCTCCAATTTATCATTTACATCTTTTAATACGGTCAAATGTGCATTTGAGAGAAGTAGACACTGGAATGGCAAAGCAATGCGAGATAATCAAACTAATAATCTGAAACCTGGTGTTACATGCATTCACAAGTTCCAGTATGACAATTATCTAATTTCCCAGATTTTATGTTGCGAAATAAATTGAAAGCTACCATATTTCAGCTACTCCAGTAGCTTATGTCCAATAAGGAAGTTGCATCTACCCTAGCGTTTCCTGGGTTACTTTTCACACACGGGAACACCATGCGGGTGGGACTAGTTGTTTCTTCTGTACTGCAATGACATTGACATTTGGGCTCCGATGCTAGTCGCCATACTTAGCAATTTGGCTTGTCAACAATTTGCACTATTTGGGTGAGTTTGGTTGACTCTTGATGGTTGCTGTAAACGCTGGGATTCTCATACTCTCATTGAGTCATTCATGGATAAATGGCATGAAACCATCAAAGATATTGTTGGTATGATTCAAGTGTCTAAAATTGATAAGTTATTCTGGACTCACAAGGAACTAAGCAACGCTGGGAAAGACTATCAAAGTTGTGGTGGCGCACAGCCACGACAATCGTGGCATGTTACCACAGAAGTCATCCCACCATCTTGTGAGCCCTTGCATGGTCACACCTAGGATCTGAAAAAATGGTTGATATTTCCCGGCACCTAGGATAGTATCCGGATAGTTCATCTTGCTTAATACTGCCTCCGTTCACTATTATAAGATGCTCTAAAAAAATCTGAATCGGACGTATGTAGACGTGGTTCAGTGTGTTTGTTCACTCATTTCAATCTGTATGCATATTGAAATATCCAAAACGTCTTATAATAGTGAACGGAGGGGGTAATAGTTAATACACATTCGGGAGGTGATTTCCACCTGATCTAGGGAAGGATATATCTAGGTAAACATTTCGATATTCGACTATAACTTACTTTTCCTTAGAAAACAGCAAAACAATCTAATGAATTCAAGTAAAACCAGGTATCCAAACTTACATATTCTGTACTAAAATAAAATATCGTTTAACTGCTTGATCCAAATTTACTTGCTCAATTAAAATCTTTTAAACCATAAAAATGGTCTAATAAATCATAAAGAATTCTATTAATTACAGAAAGTCAAACACTTTAATTTTTCGGCACTACTTCAGAAGTGCAGGACTATGCTTATGTCTGAACTATGCCAAACTTACTATGCGTAGTGTAAAAGTTTGGCCGCTAAAGATTAACCTAACATATTGGAAGTCTCCCTAGATTGCAATTGGAATCAAATATAATACATGTACATACTATGGCTGGCAGAGTTATGTGCAGATCGATTCCGAACCGAACCCGCCAAAGAAAGAACTAGGGTATTGGATCTACCAGCTTCGGTTCCCTCCCTGCCCTGGAGACCCTTCGGCAGTCAACCCATTTATGTTGCACACCAACGGCAATCGCTGCCTTTCACACGAAATCGCCGCCCTCAAATGTAACTTGCTTACTTGCATTTTGCAAAATCATGAAGCATATCAACAAATAACTTAACATTTCGTATGAAAACTGCATCAGAAAAGCCACTAGTGTTTAATTAGGGACAAAAAGCTACTACTCCGGGCATAACTACCCTATGATTCTCTGCAAGCATGGAGCAGATCGAGACTGCTGCCCTCAAATGTAACTTGCATTTTGAAATCACATGAACAGAATCAGCATACAGCCTAACATTTTGCATGAAATGAAAGCCGCTAGTCCTTTATTTATTTAGGGACGAAACGCCACCAGCCTTCGCAGTAACTACCCTACGATTCCGTATAAGCATGGAAGCTACAGGAAACAAATCCAAGAGGAGTTTAGCTCTTCTGGCCGCAACTTAATGTGCCAATTTCTCACAAAGCACTACGGCCACAGCAGCATCAGAGATTCAGAGCCCAGGATCTACTCACCTGAGAGGCGATTTGGAAGGAGCGTAGACAAATAAGCGGTTGAAGACGGCGGCGGAGGCGGGAGGGGCCGGAAAGCGTCGTCGGACGGCGGGAGGCGGAGGCGGCGGCGGCGGCAGCGACCGAGGCTGCCCGGAGCGGCGCGCCGCGGGCGGAGGGAATTGGGAGCGACTGGAGGCGCTGGCCGCTGTGGAGCGTCGGGACTTCGACTGGTGACTTCTCACTTGGTCAGACTGGTCAGGGTCGTCTCTGGTCCGGTATTGGGCCTTCCAGGCCGAAATCCTTCTCCCCTGCAAAGGATTTCGGCCCTCTTTTACCAGGCCTGGGTCGATCATATGAGTGCAAAAAAATTGAGTAGAGGTTCTCAAAAAATTTATAAAATGGAGTAGAATTTTTTTTCTTTTTTTCTGAGAACCTCGAAAAAAAGAAGATAAAATGGAGTAGAACACACCAACAAAACATTTTGTAGAAAAAAAAACTCCCAAGAAAGTATACAATGCGAGAAACCAAATCATCAATTCGTTTATTTAGAGAGATTTTGCACAAGCGAGACAAAGAAAGAAATAATATTTTAGGTGTATTCAGATATGTGCATCAGCCCTTGAAGCAGAAGTAGCAATTGCGTGAAAGAAATGGCACTCTCTTTGCAATGGTGCAACTCCCCTGTGATTGTTGAATCGGATTCCTTGAATTAGTAAGAGCATCTCCAACAGGCGCCCAAAAAGAGCTCCGCGCACTAAAAATTCGGTTTTTTTGGGCGCCCAACAGCTCCAGCAGAAGCTGTAGCGCTAAAAAAATTTGGGCGCGCGTTGAAAAACGCTATCGCGTGCAGCATATTTTGGGCTCCGGATTGCGTGCGCTTCACAATTTGCAGTGTCTGCCTTTTGGGCGCGCGTCTTTAGGTGTCTGCTAAAGCAATATTGGTCCCGGCGTACTAAAAGTGCTAAAGTGGCGCGCTATAATTTTTATTGGGCGCGAGATTTTTATGCGGCCGTTGGAGATTCTCTAAAGATGATAAGCAACAAAAAAAAAAGGATTGCCTTGAATATAATGCTAATCCTCAGTGAACGTTCGCTGCCACGCATTTGCGAACGCGCGGGGTGACACATTTAGTGTTAGGCTGGTGGCAGTTTTCACGAAAGAATGGAAGTATTTTTTATTTTTAGTGCGATTTTCATCAATAACTGCCATCCTTTGGATCTGGACCGTGTGGCTGTGGGTTGGGGCGTTCGTTGGGATCTCACTCCCAGCGAACGTTCGCCATATACCATTACCCCAAAAAAGTTTGCATGTAATGAGGATAGTTGTGTTGCACGGATTGTAATACTTAGAATTTATTGAGTAGAGCCGGATTGTTTACATACATGGATGGAGATCCAAGCAAAGGAAGAACTAAAAATCACCAAAACACACTGGAAAAGAGCAGAAAAATATGTTTGCGGCTTTCCGCGCGCGAAGCACTCCTTCGTCGTATGTACAAAAACCAAAGGTGCCACATATACCAACACGATCGATCAGTAAACCCTTTCACGGCCGACCAGGATTTCAGAAGCCGACGGTGGCCATCGGCCCGAACGACGCGGCGCGGGAGCACTCGACGCCGGCGGGCGCGTTGAGGGCGCCCAGGAGCGCCCTGCCCTCGACGAGCTCGCGGAGGGCCCTGGCGTAGCTCGCGCGCAGCCGCCGCAGCGTCCTCCGGTACAGCGCCGCCAGCCACCGCACCCGCACCCGCCGCAGCGCCCCGAAGAACCTCCTCCGCTCAGCTGATCCGCCTCCGTCGCCGCCCAGCCTCGCCACCGCCATCCGCTTCCTCCGCCCGCCGCTCCCGCTCGCCGCTGCCGACGAGGCCGCATCCGCCCTCCGGCGCCGCGGCATGCGGAACTGCATGGCCCTCCTCGCCGCCCCCGCGTCCACCATATCGATCAATCAAAATGTATGCTCAGGGTTAGAGATCAGCTCGCTCTCTCTCTCTCTCTCTCTCTCTCTCTCTCTCTCTCTCTCTCTCTCTCTCGTTTGCTCCTGTTTCTTGCTATGCTACGTGAAGAAGCTATATAAGTGAGGCGCAAGCCATAGTGCTCTGCCGTCATCTGCGTGCGGTAGTTGAATTTTTATACAAAGATAATGAAATCTATGGCCTATACAGCTTTAGATGGCGTCTTTTCTTTTTCTTGAAGGGTAGTGCGTCCCACGGAGCGCTCAAGGGCCGGCATTGACCGCTGTGACGTCCATCCATCAACGTTCGAGCAGGTGGTTTAGTCAGTTGGCCACCAATAATGAACAGAGCAGGATGCTACAAAGCACAAACGCCCCCATAATCAACGGTGTGTGTGTGTGTGTGTGTGTGTGTGTGTGTGTGTGTGTGTGTGTGTGTGTGTGTGTGTGTGTGTGTGTGTGTTCAAGGTACTGAATGCGAGACAAAAGTGCTGATGAACTTACGATTAAGCTATTCCGATCGAGCTCTACCACCTGCTAAGCTGCTTGCTGCGAGATAAGCTCGAGAATGCGTCAGGGTAAACAAATATTGGTTATGCGACCGACCGCCTGAGGTAAACTAAGTTTGCGAGCTAGCTTAATCATCATGGGCGGGCGAACTGATCGACCGTCATTGACTTGACTAGATGACCTGTTCATTTTTGTTAAAAATGCGCGCAAGCTGCTGATTGAGCCCAGTCCATGGGCTGCTGGAGCCTGTGGAGCTATTGAAATTGCCAAGAACCAGAAGGGACTGGTGGAGTTTTCTTTTCATTGTGATCGCTTCAGATTATGAGTTAAATGGAGTTGACAAAATTCATTACAAAAGATGTCGTTCTGGGAAGGACAGCTAGGGTGGAATCGGCCATGCAAATAAGGCTAGCAGAAAAACTTCCTCATAGAATCACTAGGACTTTCCTCGAAAAAAAGAACAGAGCTAAGACTTATAAAAAGTCAAATAACTCCAAGTGCAATTTAAAACAAGGTAGTAATATATTTTGACAAGTATTTTATTGTGCTCAAATCGCCTTACATACCCTCAAAATAAAATCGCCTTACATTTCTTTATCTTCGATTGTAATGCCACATCAGCATTCTGTTATTGTTAACACACCACACAATTAGTCAAAACCGACAAAGCGTTCTACGCTGCCACACAATGAAAGCATATTCTAGTGAACCACCAAAAAATTATCAAAGTTCGTGAACCTAATTGAACTAGATTGACAAGTAAAGTGATTCTAGAATTCTAGTGCGTTTTCTACTCAGGTAATAAGTCATGTTTTCTCTGGGAGAAAAGAGAACTTTGCTTCGGTACACCCACATAGACAAGTTCACATATTTCAATGCAGATTAAAAGTTACATATCCTATATACTACCTCTGTCTCGAATTACTTGTTACAGAAGTGGATATATCTAGACATATTTTTAGTTCTAGATACATCCATTTCTATGGCAAGTGAATTTGGAATGGGAGAGTACTTAATTAAATAGTTCATCCCCACTATTTCTATTATCTTAACATGCACATATGCCACTTCATTAAAGTCCCACCACTACATTCATGAGAAAAAGTTTTTCATTTATTAGTTGATCCCATGCACACATTCCACTTCACCACACCTGCCACCTCATCAAAGGTCCACTCAACATGCATGGGAAAATAACTTTCCATTATATTATGTCCCTTATATTCAACAAATATTTTCAACTACACAATAATCAAATATAATATATAATCCATATTTTTTGTTTTAGTTCATATATTAGTATTTCAACTATTTATATTTCATACAATCAAATCATTCAAAAATATATTGCAATCACTTCACGCAACAACGCGTGGGCTATCCTCTAGTTCAATAAAAAAGGGTAATATATTCTTTTGTATCCAAATCTCTATTCGATACATTTGATCTACAAACTAACATGGCAATAACCTTTTTAAGTAGCATTAAAATTCATGTGAACTTATTGGGGGTGTATCGAAGAAAAACTCAAAATGTACATGTTTGTTTTCACATTATATCATTACATATAATTTAAAAGGACATAAGTTTCATTTTCTGAAAATAATAAATAAAATCATAGAAAAAATTCATCCTAAATTTTGGTTTTTACTCCTTTGTCCTGAAAAAACAATCTGGTTTTACAGTCTTTTAACAGGGGGATTTGTTTTACAGTGTAATTCGTCCAACCCAAACTGGGGCTTATATTGGGCTGGTTGTAAAGCACAACTGCGTGTCTCCCGCGAATTCAGGCCTAAAAGTACACCCAATCCCAGCCCAGAACACCCATCGAAAGGCCCAATGAAGCCGAACCTTCGCTACGAAGGCACTCGGTCCCAACCCAACCCAACCCAACAGCCAACAACTTTCACCAGCCGTTCTCCTCTCCGCCACTTCCTTCTGTCCTCCCCCTTCCCTCAAAAATAAAATAAAATAAATAAATAATTCTGTCCTCCCCCACCTCCCACCACCGCAGAGATCACCGGCGACGGCGACGCGATGGCGGCGTCGGCCCTGGCGGCGTCGGCGGCGGCGAGCCAGTCCATGAGGAACCGCGAGATCCTCGACGCCGTGGGCACCACCGCGGCAGCGCTCTCGCTCGCCGGCTCCTCCTTCATCGTGCTCTGCTACCTCCTCTTCCGCGAGCTCCGCAAGTTCTCCTTCAAGCTCGTCTACTTCCTCGCCGTCGCGGTGAGAGCATCGGATCTGGGAGCTTCGCTTTCTGTTTTCTCGGTTTGGTATGCTGATTGCGTGATCTGGCGTTGGGCGTGGCTTGGAATTTGGGGCTTGTGGCGCGATCTGCGAGCAGTGGTTTGATAGTTTGGTCTGTAATTGAGCGATTTTGATGCCTCGTGTCGTTAGTTTGCACAAATGGTCGTGCATACGAGCTCAAGTAGATGTGGAGAATTTGTTGCATGAAGTAGTAAGGACCGGGATTTCAGAAATGTGCGTCCAATTTTGACCCATGATGCTTATTTCTGCCAGTTGGGGCCATTATTGATTCATTTGTCCGATAGTTTCGTAGCTGCAATAGCTTTAGCACGAAGCTAAGCATGTCTTACACTATGGTTAGCTTCAATTATTGATCAACTTAACACTTGTTTCATAAGATAATCGGAAGATAATTGAGATCATGTGACCTGTTGCCATTTCCACATGGGCCGCTCCAGTTTAATGAAGCTAAGCGGTAGGATGTCTTCCACATATATACTTGAAATGCGGAAAAACTGGCATTGAACATGCATTTCTTAAATTGTTCATTTGCAAGAGATACATTGCCCCCTAGCTCTATTTTGTTGTTGTTGGAATTGCAACCAGTGGGATGGTGAGCATCCACCTACTTTTGTTTCGGTGATAATAGAATGCGGAATTCTTTCTTAGAAAAATGAAATACATGTCTAGGCAAGGTGCTCTGCTGATACCTGTGAAAGCATTATGTGAAGCGAGCTTTCTTCATTGCTTTAACTACTGTATGCTTCAGTTTTTCTGACAATGTTCACTTCAATTGCAGGATATGCTTTGCAGCTTATTCACTATAATGGGGTATGTTGCTGTCTGTATAATTTTAATATACTCTCTGCTGAACGTAGTTGCTTCCTGTCTTTCTGATTATATCCACCTTTGCTAATAACACTGACAAAAAGCCACATCAACATTTTATCATGGGTAGTATATATTTGATATTTCCCTTCAATTATCAATAGGACGAATGTAAATGGAATGTATAGCACTTCTTTCTGCTAGAACAAGCAGATTGTTCTTTTTTCTCTTCCGTATTTTACAATGATATTTGCTATACAGATTGATTGCTTGGTTTTGTGGCAGATTAATTTAGTGAGTTTGTTATCTGATGTTGTAGGGGCCCAGCAAATGCATTCTATTGCTTTGCGCATGACTACAGTGCACATTTCTTCTGTGTGGCTTCTTTTCTATGGACAACCACTATAGCATTTACTCTTCATCGCACAGTTGTCAAGCACAAAACTGATGTTGAGGAGTTTGGATTCATTTTCCACTTGTATGTATGGGGTATGTATGTTGTTCACCACTTTGGCACTTCTCTGCTTTCTTCATGTTTCCAAATTACTTGCAGCTACATGTCCAACCAGTTAAAAAGCATGCTTTGAATAGATTACATTTTTAAAAAACTTCACAAATTCATAACTGTGTCATCCATGTGTAGCTAATTTGCCGATTAATATGGAAATTTTCAGACCACATAGCTGTCAGCTGTGTTGGATGCATCATGCTTTGTCTGTCTTAATATTCAGGTTGCTATATCTCACGGCAACATTTATATATGGAGAATGGTGTACGTATGTAACCCCTTGTTTGTGTTGCTATTTTCAACCCTGCCTATGCCAGTGCCAATTTCTGTTGTTTGTCCAATCAGATGCTCATGCCTGTGTATCTTGAAAATTAGTACGAGTGATTGCATTTGCTGGCCTCATATAGTTGTAACTGGTAAGTGGTAACCAGCCATGTTAGTAACTTGTGCTGCAGATTTTGTCTATGTATTATCTGAGTTTACCCCCCTAGGTGCTCTGTTGCAGATGATCACTGTGCTCAAAACATCCATTTCTCTTTATCATATTTCGGCCTAGTTCATATTATGTGTGTACGGGTTGCTTTAAACATTGAGCCTCCTTTCTTTTCATTCCCCAGGAACTTCACTAGTTACAACTGTATTACGTTCAATAGGAAGTGATTATGGAAGGCCAGGGACCTGGTGTTGGATCCAGCAGGGAAGCATGGGAAAGGTACATCTTTCTCTTTTATTAAGAGCTTGTTAATTTGGTTATACACAATCCTGTTGCTTAAACTAAGACACATTTGATCCTCTTTTGCTTATATTATTAGTGATTCCAAGAACAGCTCAAATAGTTATCTTCCTGAATTCTACTGTTTCCATGTAGCATTTGTACATCATCCATAGCTGTTATCAAACGCTTCAAACTGCCATTCACCATTTATACAGATTTGTGACATAGCTTGCTTGACCTACCTTCAGATTTTCAAAGACATTGCAATATATTGACAATCCATTTGTATGGTCTTCATTCAGTCCCTGAGATGTAGAAATGTTTTCACTGTATCATCTTCTTAGCAATTCCTTCACTAGAATGCCCTTTACTTGCAGATCTTACACTTGATTACCTTTTACCTGCCACTTTGGGGTGCCATTCTCTACAATGGGTTTACGTACTATCAAGTAAATCGCATGTTGAACAATGCGACGCGGGTATGCATACAACACATGTTTTGTTAACTGTTTTCTCTTGTATATTGGCTGTTGAGGGTAGGCTGACTGAGGTTTGTATTGTAGCACTTGATATGTTCTGCTCTTTCTGGCTGTATCTTCTGAAAAGTTGATGTTAATATGTAGATGGCTGTTGGCATGAGTGATCGATCAAGTCAATCTGACGTGAGGGCGGACAAGAAGGTATATGCATTGTGTACATCAACTGTTCAACACTGTTAGTCCATAAGCTCCTTTTATGTTATTTTACTTCTTTTCTATAAGATTCAACGATAAAATATTACAACTGCTTTTTATTGCGAGGAATATGTCATTATGTAGTCCACTCATCATCATGTTACTTTGGTGTGTCCTTGATCAGCTTCTTACCATCATTTGCTTCCTTCTGCAGGCATTTAATCGGTGGGGTTATTACCCTCTGATTTTAATTGGTTCATGGTCTTTCGCGACAATCAATCGCCTATATGACTTTGCTAATCCTGGTCACAAGATATTTTGGCTATCCATCCTTGATATTGGGTTTGCTGGACTTATGGTGAGTCTTAGATGTTTTTGTCTTTCATTCTGGAGTAGTTGCTTCTGGATTTATATGATGCAAAGTTGCAAACCTCAGGGGTCCTACTTCCTGGAGATACTAAACCAATCCACATTTTGTTGATATTTCTACTCCAAATGATGGGCGAGCTTGTGTTCCAACCTCTTTATTTGTTGGAACGAGCCAACGCAGTTGGCTTGTATTTGCTAGCCTTCATTAAAGAACTAAATTAGTTTAATAGATTAGGATAAAACCCACCATCAAAGCAGGCCTTAGGGCATTTATGAGTGTATTTGCTGGAATCATACTGTTCCTTTGTGCGCACATTATGTATGAAATAATTTTATTGATAACTTTGTTACATATTTCTCCTATTAACGCTCCCCAACATTTTAGGGCCTTTTTAATTCGATTGCTTACGGCCTCAACTCTTCAGTGCGCAGAGCAATTGCAGAAAGAATTGACATGTAAGTTGTCTTCCGTAGACCAGCTTTCCGCGACCATATGTTTCTTCAGTCATGTACCTTGCACTATTCTGGTTGTAGTTGGTAGTCATAAAGGATCTGTTTCCAAAATTTTCCAGGTATCTACCCGAGAGAATCAAAAGGAGCCTCCCTACTTTGTCAAGATTGAGAAGTCAACAAGAAAATGAGCTGACATCTCTTATTGTTGAGAGTAATAACACTATAACAGAAACAACAATGCGAGTAACACCTAGGAGTTCTCTAGCTGGCTGAGTTTGTTCATATCTTTCGGGCTCTTCGTCAAGAGGAGGGTGTATTAGTGTGTACCATTTACATCACTGTAGGAGCAGATGCTTAGCACTTACACTGACCATTTGGCAACTCGGGTTGTCCGCGGTACATAAGAGGTGGTTAGGAGATAGCCAACAGTGGGTAGATACTCTGATGTTCATCTGTAGCCTGTAGGTGAGTTGGTGAGGTTCCCGTTATTCTTGCCCCGCCCTTGTGTTGTACTTTTTGAGAACTCATCTCATCGGTTTGGCGAAACTGACTACGTACTGATTGCTCTTGTATACTAGCACTGTTCCGTACAGTTCTTAACCCCTTTGGGGTATGGTTTCCCCTTGTTTTCTGCCCAAAATGTACCCTTCTGGTTTTGGCCATGAAAAGAATACTGGCCCTTGTTTGTACTTTGGATATGGATATTTTAACTTTTTGGTGACTTTACTGTATTTTCCGTCCAACAATTGTGAAGTCATGACAAATATCTTTGATAGCTAAGATTTCAACTTGTGGATTTGGGTTCTCAATGTACTGCTACTTCTTGTGAAAAAGCATATAATTTTCCAGTTTCAGCTTGAGGAGAAGTGCCGCACCAAGTTTGCTAAATTCTCAAAAGGGTTTATGCATGAAGAGCAGGCAAAGACTCTCCACATGAAATTTTGCTGAAGTAATTAATGCTCTACTATCTCCCGCCCGTTATATATATAGAAAAGAAACAGACCACACAGCGGATACTCATCAAAAACACAAAAAGAACAAGTCTTCAACAATGAGTAGAGCGAGCTATCACTAGTACACTTCAATGTTGGCATGTATCCTTCTCTTGCACCTATGTACTCAAAATCCTTCCATTGGAAGACTTCACTCGGAAAATCGGAGGAAGCGTATCAAAACATGTAACCCTTTCTGCTCATCATATACACAACTAAAAATTCTCAAATCCTTGCCATATATTTTCAGTCGTTGAGACTACATGGCTGTGGCATGACCGTTCCCAGTTTCCTCCATTTTGCATTCTCACAGGTGCTCTTTGCATCACCGCCTCCTCGTTTTAGAGTAAGCCTGACGTTGTGCAAGGCTATCCCATGGCAAGGCACAGCTCTACTGCAACTGAGCCTGATGGCCTCTCTTGAGGCACTCGTCCCCCTGATGTTCTTGAACAGCACGTTGCTCACCTCCACGGCCGATTTCTACACCAAAAAAAACCCCTAGATTATATCTATGCGCATAAACAAATGAATATAACCACCGCGGTCGTCATGTTCTTTTACCTGTTCATTACATGGTGTAGCCGAGTCACAGTAGTTCTGGTCGATGATGATCGGGTTCTCTACATCATCCATCATCATGTTCTGGAACACGATGTTCTTTGCGTAGCCCCGCCCGCCCTGCCATGTCTTGATACGAGCCCCATTCGTCGTGCCGCGCAGTCGCGCCCCGTCGATGGTGATGTTTGCAACCTGGGCTTGAGAGTTGCGATCGCCTAAGCTCCCGATGCTTATCCCATGCCCTGGTCCACACACGATGTTCTTGACATGTAGGTTCTCGGTTCCATCCTCGATTGACATGCAGTCGTCCCCGGTCTTGATTGCGCAGTCCATGACTTTGACATCCTTGCTATGGGCGATATGGATGCCGTCGGTGTTGGGGCTAGTGCCGGGTGCTGTGATCGACAGGCGGGACATCCTTACATCGCTGCAATGCTCCACCGACATGTGGATTTGTTGGCTGTTCAGCAGTTCTAAATTATTCACTTCCAGATTTGTGCAAGAATAGAACGTCAAAGCCTGGAAAGTGAAAAGAAATTAAGTTAGCCAATACTAGATCGGAATATGCGATGTAAGATGATTGGAAGGTGCACTCACCGTTGGAGCCTGCCTGCAAGGCTGTCAAGGAAAAGAAAAGGAACAATATTCATATCAGAAAGCTTTCAGGAAAAAGGAAATGAAAGCTGTAATAGTTAAACTTCAAAGTTGACAGTCAAACAATACATTGTTCCAGTGGTTTTTCATTAATGCGCAACTTAGAAGTTCAATGTACTTACGAGTTTTGAGTTTACTTTGCAGGAGCTCTGCCACCAAATCTTTCCATTTCCATCGATGGTCCCACCACCGGTGACGGTAAGATCACTCACAGATCTGAACAAAATCCAGTGCCT
Source organism: Aegilops longissima (assembly GCA_021605205.1). Lineage (NCBI taxonomy): Eukaryota > Viridiplantae > Streptophyta > Magnoliopsida > Poales > Poaceae > Aegilops > Aegilops longissima. The sequence goes on from CM038682.1 coordinate 153,645,446, forward strand.
AATGGTATCCTCTATCCAATATAATCTCTTTGGAGGAGCTACCAAAGTACCTTCAATCTGGAATTTGGTACAGCTTGTCATCTTTGTTTGCAAAATTTTATGGAAGAAAATGATGCATGCATTTTCTTGTTATTACTATTATTCATCTATCTCACCATTAACTTGATACTGGATTTGCATGGGCCGGAGAAGGTTAAATGCTTGGTTAGGTATCTCTTGCCCCCGGGGATGAGCACGATGCTAGGATTCAAAGAGGAGCAAGCTGCACCCCACGCCTTCGACAATGCCTGCAAGAGGTGGATGCGCAAGAAACCCATGGTAAGCCTTCCATATCCATTTCCATTAAAAGGTGAAATGAATTATGCTATGTATTTTGAGGTGGTTTTGCACTTGCTATACATACATACCTTCGTGTCGTCATGGCGTCCATCGCCGTAAGCCCCATATCTGAGCACACTGAAAACATGATTCGACTGTAGAGACCGGCCTCTATGGTCAGCCCCATTCGTCGAAGGGGCCACTTTGATGTCTCCCTTGGCAAGAACACAACACAAGAACAATGACAGTACAGAGAAAAGGGGCACAATGGAGGCCATTTGTGCAAGAAGAATGCCTTCTTAGTATGTGCTGTTGGTGCAGAAGCTGATGGAATCAAGTATTCCATCGTGAGGATTATTTATAGGCGCCAAGTTGGGTGGGGGATCTTTGGATCTTCTTAGCTCAGGTTGCTTCTGGTTGATTAGGTAAGTTGGCACAGATGTTTGGACCGAAGCAAACCGAAGATTCTCTCGGCATGGGAGTCAAGATAAATGTGCTTCAAACATTATGCCTGCCATTGCATCCAACTAACCCAGGTTTGGGTTTTGAGGTTATTTCAACACTAAGATCCTGACAGCAAAAATTATGGACACCTGGAGCACCCAGCCGCCCACCTGTGGAGACAGATCATCTGAAAATTGCATGCATTTCTTCGGTGCTGCACTCCTCAGACCCACTAACCTTGCATGGATGCTTGAACCCTTACAGATGTATGACCCGCTGGCTGGTGGAAGTTATGAATCACCGTGCACCTTATCAGTGCCAATGACAAATCATCAGGGAAAGAAGGCATGTGATTGCATTTGAACAGAGCTTTCAGTTATAGGATCTTAGCCGAGAAAGGAAAGGCGTGGGGCTCGATTCAAGGTTGCCCATTTGATGGAGATTTCTTGCGCTAACAGTTTTAGCGAGGTCGTTATCTTCTTGCCGGTATGAAGGTCGTGGAGTAAGAACATCTACAGCCAAACTCCTCCACTTTCTCCCTAAACGTTCGGACCCTAAAACGTCACCCAGCTGAACCCCCCAAATCCGATCGATATATTCGGGCTGTCCGACACCCTTCATATACACCCCGTATATTCGGGCTCTCTCCCCGACCTCTCTCCCCCGAGGCAGCGGCGCCGCGCCGCCCCCGGGGAGTCCCGGTCCACACCGCCCTCAGTCCTTCCCCTCCAGCGCCTCCCACTACCGCCGCCGTCGCTGAGGACGCCGCGGGGCGAAGCCCCTGTGGTGAGGCGGCGGCGGCGGCGCTGTCCTCGGCCGGTGGAAACGCGTGGGGGTAGCGGCGTCCATCCCCCTCCTCCTCCAATGACAGTGCGCAGAGGGTTGGCGGTGGCCAGGAGATCTCCAGCGGCCGTTTGACGGATGAGATTTGGCTGCGATGAGATCTGATCTGGGCCCGAGGGGTTTAGATCGAGATCCACTGCGGCTGCGCCTCGTCTCAACAATGGCAAAAGGAGATCCCCCCTGGGTAATCTTCCCGGTACGAGGACGTCCGGGTCTCTTGGCTCGGGCATGGTGGTGGTGGCTGCCTTATCCGCCGAAGGCGGTTGGCCAGGCTGGTAGTGACGGATCTTGGATCCCACTATTAGCACCGGCGGCGAGTTGGGGAAACATAGTCGCCGGTGAAAACCGAGCCGACTCCGGTCATGGCGGGCGATGGCGGCGTCTACGTCGTTACCTTGATGAAGGCATCGTCAAGCAACTATCGTCAACCTGCTCGTGCCGCTCCGGGAGAAATCCTAAGATCACCGGATCGGACTATGGCGGCGCTGCGGTGCCGTGTTCCCTATTGGGGGCATCGTTTGTGGAGCCGTGCCGGATGGAAGAGGCGTGAGGTGGTGTGGCGTGCCTTCTCTCGCGTCGACGACAGCGGGTCTCGGCGGCATGGAGCAGCGGGGTCTCGCCGGTGAGCGTGTGATGATGGACGAGCGCAGGATGGTGGCGTTGTCTGGCATCGTGGTGACGTCGATGACAGCTAGACCGGGCAAGGTAGATGCAACAGTACATCATTGAAGATGGATTGGTGGCAGGTGACTGCGGCGGCCTCATACCCGGCAGGCATCCTGGTTGAGGAGTGCGCCGGTGTAACGCCCCGGATACAACTTTCCATATTCGTAACTCCAACTCTTGCCTTTTCCGGAGATGCGATATGTTATTTCCTCCGTGGTTGGGTTTTTGTCTTTTGTTTTGCATTTTGTTCATGTCATGCATTTCATTATCGCATCATCCGCATTGCATCCGCATGTTTTCATAAAGCCTCGTAGTTGTTCGTAGTTACCGCTTCTCTCTTTGTCTTCATTGACCTGTTGTCAGACCGCTTGTCCTTGTTGACCTTCTCTCAGACCAATTGGACCCCTCTCTTCTCTCTTTCTCCCAGACCAACAAAACCCCCCTTGTCCCCGTGGTCTTTCGTCAGACCCCATTGTATTTATTTTCCCTCTCTCGTCTAAATGCCCACCCTCTCTACACTTTGCTCAGACCCCCTCACGCGCGTCCGTAAACTGCTCCGAACCCGAACCGGACTCACTACAAGAAATATGTCAACTTGTGACCTTGATTATTGGTCACTGAAAGGTCATGGTTTTTCATTTGCGACCTTTTTGTAACCAAAAACAGAAGGTCAAAAGCTGGCGGTCGTAAACTGACTATAGCGACCTTCTCTATGAGAAGGTCATAGACGTTTACGACCAAAACAGAAGGTCGTTGAAGCTATGACCTTTTGTTTTGGTCACTGGTTGTCTGCCCAGGCCACGTCGGATCCGACGTGGCAAAATTGCGACCAATTCAAAAGGTCACAGATAAGATTCAGCCCGGTCCATTTCGCTGTTTTAGATGGGCCGAGCCCAACAATTCAGCTTTATATATATATATATTTTTTCTGTTAATTTCGGTCAGCCTCATGGGCCAAGCCCAATAATTTGGCCTTTCCATTTTTTGGGCCATGGCCTTTTTTATTCAACAAATTTAGTTTTTCTTTTTCCGGGTAAACTAGTTAGATGGGTCCCTATTGTCAGGTTTTATTCAAGTGGGACACTTTTGACATCATCATTTTCTTCAGATTTCAATTTGACAGAATAAATAACCATATTTAAATAAGAACGGACAGAAAACACAAGTAATACTTCACATAACAGCAACGAGAATAAATCTGTTATAGATACATTGACAACAAAAATTACAAGCTCCACAAGTGTAATTACAAGCTTCAAATTACATACTGGGCTCCTTCTCTCATATGACACGGTTACATGCTCTACTAATGTAATAACACATATACAAATACAATCACAGTCACACTGGGCTAACAGAACAACAATAGAACTATCATCACGCCTTCGACCGTCGCCCTGCTACATGAGTCAGAAGAGAAGAATCAAAACACTAGAGCCAATATATTCTGAAGAGACCATTCAAAAGAGGGCAATTTCTTTAGAATAATAACACAAATTTACATAGTACAATGATTTTTGTTCTCTAGTTAGTTAAAACGAGATACCCGTGCATACAAGAAAGGTGATGCACACACAATATCAATATTATGTTCTTATCGGCTTATTCTTATGCCAAAAGCAAGAAAGATAATCTGGCCAAATAAGCAACTACTCCGTAAAATAAAACATCAGGACTAATTAAGCAGACTAATCCTTTTGTGAAAAATGGACTGGATAATTGGTTTTCCATACACAATCCCTTGCAGTTAGCAAGAACATGACAAACAACGTGAACATGAACACATACCATACTGTCCCCTACATTTATAGCTAGGATCAGACCCCTCTTATCAGTATATTGACTAGTTATTAGTAAAGCAGCAACCAACAATAGTGATAATGCAAAAGCAGCTTTTGTGCTTCTGCATATGTCTGTACTATCAATATGCTTTGGGAAGCAGAGGCAGATATTGAACATCCCTGAATAAAAGGTACCAGATTACAATGTTGTGGATATATAGTTACTTGGTATTTCAATATTTCTGCTTAACACAACAGAATTACCCCAACCTTGTATGTTAAATTAAGAGATGCATTGCAAATGTCTGAAGCAATGTTATGCGCTATATCCTTCTCATTATCTCAAGGCAGGCAAACTAAAATTTCACCCGAGCTACAACAGTTGCGTCTACAACCAAACTACAACAATAGTAGCAGCAGATGGGGGCAATTGGCTCACCTGCAGTAGCTGTCCAGGAGCAAAGTTGAGGACGCACGGAGCAGGGGCAGCAGGATGCAGCTTGGGGACATGGTCGGGGAAAAGAACCAGCAGCAGCAGCTTGGGGACTCGGTCGGGGAACACAACCAGCAGCAACAGCAGGTCCGGGGAACACAACCTGAAATCACATGGGAAGTTATTTATTCAATTTCACCAAAGACCCCCTTATTTGTTAGAAACAACTTCCCTAGACAATCAGCATAAATGAAACATGAATGCACCTAGATGTTGTCAATTAGCATTTGGTCATATGCTCTGTAAAAAATGGGTGATTGCTACATGCCCGAAACAAAGCTACTGCTAGAGTGTTGCGTATAGCTGACATGTTTGATGAGCTTCGATATGAAGAGAAGACCGGAGATAGGTAATTCAGTGGGTTTGGGCTTGACAACAGGAAGCAGGAACACATCAATTGGCGAAAACAAGATGCCAAACTATATTTAGTAGTGTATATATATTGTGGTACTATGTTCCTGTCAAGGGCAGCTTTCGTACTAGGGCCTAAAAACATTGTAAACAAGTAGAAATACTACTCCGTTGTTACCAGTCAGCCAAACATAACTATAGCAGCAGCGAAATTTCTATTAGTCTATAATAAGTATAACTATGCATCTACTAGTACTAGTAATTGTGCAATATGACAACAAGCATTAAACAACACTTAAAACAAAGCAGCATCACAAGACAGATTTAATTCTCTGTGGTTATCCAGAAAGAATGATATGAGGCAGGCGGCGTCCATTACCGACGACCTCGCCGAGGTGCATGGAGATGGAGTTGAGCTGGGCCAGAGGTCTTCCAGGCATATGTTGTTCACCTGATCACCACCTCCCTGCATGCCACACACACACTGCAAGTTAGATTACATACAGACATATTGTGTTTCTAATGCATACATACCACTAACAGAGACCGTGGTGTTCTAGGATGATGCATAGTCCATCTAACTAATCAATATCATATATGATGCAGAGTCCTCCAGATGATGGAATACCTTTCAAAGTGAGGCATGTATGCATAGTCCATCTAACTAATCAATATCATATATCCTAATCGAGGCAGCAGGAAAAAGGACATGTGAGCAGGGCATGTATGCACATTTTGAAAAGAATGAACAGAGCCAACTAAAATCTGTGAGCATTAAAACTTGTGGGAAATTTGGTCAATCACATGAACAGGGCCTTTATGCACATTTTTCTCTACCAGTAGTCCAGTACCAGTAGAAAGACAACAGATCGGCAGTATCATTTAAAAAACTTTGTTGTAAGGTTGCTGTTAGCTTTCTGCTCTGATTCAAGTTAACTTGGCACCTGTAAGATTTTTAAACACGTACTGTGGCTTCACACTAGACAGTCCATATAGGCTACAATGATGTAGGATTTCATAGATCGACTGACATGGGTTGCATTAAAATCCAAATGAATCATCAAAAATTGACTCCATAGATGCCAGATACGCGCTAGCAGTAAATCAGGAATCTGTGCTAGGTAAGGAGGGATTGAGACCGGAGAACATTACCATCTGGAGATCCCAGCTCGCAGAGGTGCTCTCCTCAAGGTTGGGTCGTGCGCGGACGTCGTAGATGATCGGACTCTCTAACCACAGGATGATGATGTGAGCCTCCTCGGAGTAGACCTGCACGGAGCAGCTCCCAAAGGAAAAGGCGACCAGCAAAAAACATCAAATGTGGAAGGAACCCACCAAATCGTGCAAAAAACAGCAGGGAGCAAGCAAACCCGTCGCGCGATTCACCGGCGGGAGAGGGCTACGGGTGAGCGTTTGAGGTCGGGAGAGGCCGAGAGGTCTCCGAGATTCGCGTCGTCGCCGTCCTGGTGGCCGGAGACACGGCGTGCAGCGCTGCCACCGCAAACCCTAGGCAAGCCACGCGCTCGCCATGGTCCGGCCAGCTCGACGGAGCACCGCGCATCGAAGCGACGCTGCTGTCGGCGAAACAAGCCACCGCGACGCTGTTCTCATTGGCGGCGGCGCTGTTGTCTCCGTTGCGTGAGGAGAGGAGGTTGCTTGGTGCAGGGAGAAGGCGGCGGTGGGTGGATGGATCTGAAGGAGGAGGAGAAGAGGAGGTGGCGGCGTCGATGGATCGATGGGAGGAGGAGACGGGGAGAAGAGGCGGCGGGTGGATGGATCTGAAGGAGGAGGAGATGAGGAGGTGCCGGTGGCGATGGATCCGATGGGAGGAGGAGACGGGGAGAAGAAGCGCTCTTGGGTTGGATCTGGCCTTGGCGTTGGGGTAGGAGGTCGCTAGCGGGGCCGGAGGATGTGGAGCGGAGGTCGCGCCGGCCGACCGGAGGATCGGGGGCGGCGGGTCGTCGATGGTGGCGGTGGGGGCGGCGGCAAAACGAGATCGGGGAGGGGGCGACGGGTGGAGGGGTCGATCTGAGCTAGGGTTTGGGCTGCGGGTGGGGGTATCTCCTTTTCTTTTCTTTTTTTTCTTTTTTCTGTAGATAGATGGATGGATGGATGTGGGATGGAGAGATGGATGGATGGATGGACGCCATGTCATCGATCCGTGAAGAGAGTTATGATTGGTTTAGAAAATCAGTGATGTAAAATAGTTTTCAAATACTAAAAATAGAGGGATTTTATGAAGTAGCTATCAAAAATATTTTGCAAAAGGGCACCACACAAACTTTCACTAGAGTTAGACCATATTTTATGGATTAGGACCAATTTGTATGCATTTTTCATATTTCTAGCTATTTTTAATCATTTTTTGAGTGCCCTGAATGAGGTTTTTTTTGTGAAGGACCTACCAAATAATTATTGCAAACTTGGACCAAATCATTTTTCTAAAATACTAGGCCATATTTAATGCACAATTGACCAAATGGTTGGTTGTAAAAAGTTTTGATCCACCTCTGGTGAAAAGGACAAATTCCCGCCGATTCAGCAGGAAGCGGGTCAAATTTGAATTGCAGCTGCCTCATAGTTTGCTATTTATTTTTTCCAAAAATCATTTCTAGGTACATAAGTACCTATTTAATCAGAGAAACACCAAAAAAATTCCAAGATTCAACCACTAGCTAGGAGCGGTCATTCCGCCGTTTTGACCGCATTTTGAAGCGGGCATAAAAATTCAAAAAAATCAAAAATTGGGAAATCTCCGCATTGTGTCATTATATGTGGCCAAGTTCCCAGAAAAATAACAAACTTATGTCGGCAATTATTTTAAAAAGTGTTCTCAGAAACGAGCTATCACGTGTGGAGATCAATGGCTTTCAAGCCAAATGATCAATCTTATGGCCACATTCATGGCATAGTTTGTTCAAATGATCTAATATTATGCACAAGGGTGCATATTGGAATGACAAACAATGTTGCCTAACGAATTTTTCATTTTCTTTGGACGAAAAAACCATTTTCCATTTTTTGAGTGCCCGAAAGGAGGTTTTTTGTGAAGGACCTCCCAAATAATATTTGCAAAATTGTACCAAATCATTTTTCTAAAATACTAGGCCATATTTAATGCACAATTGACAAAATGGTTGGGTGTCAAAAGTTTTGATCCACCTCTGGTGAAAAAGACAAATTCCCGCCGATTTAGTTGGAAGCGGGTCAAATTTGAACTGCAGGTGCCTCATAGTTTGCTATTTATTTTTTCCAAAAATCATTTCTAGGTACATAAGTACCTATTTAATCAGAGAAACACCAAACAAATTCCAAGATTCAACCACTAGCTAGGAACGGTCATTCCCGCCGTTTTGACCGCATTTTGAAACGGGCATAAAAAATTAAAAAAAAATTCAAAAAATTGAAAAACCTTCGCATTGTGTCATTATATGTGACGAAGTTCCCAGGAAAAATAACAAACTTTTAATACGGCAATTATTTTAAAAAGGTGTTCTCAGAAACGAGCTATCACGTGTGGAGATCAATGGCTTTCAAGCCAAATGATCAATCTTATGGCCACATTCATGGCATAGTTTATTCAAATGATCTCATATTGTGCACAAGGGTGCATATTGGAATGGCAAACAATGTTGCCTAAGGAATTTTTCATTTTCTTTGGACGAAAAAACCATTTTCCATTTTTCGAGTGCCCGAAAGGAGGTTTTTTTGTGAAGGACCTCCCAAATAATTGTTGCAAAATTGGACCAAATCATTTTTATAAGATACTAGGCCATATTTAATGCACAATTGACCAAATGGTTGGGTGTAAAAAGTTTTGATCCACCTCTGGTGAAAAAGACAAATTCCCGCCGATTTAGTTGGAAGCGGGTCAAATTTGAACTGCAACTGCCTCATAGTTTGCTATTTATTTTTTCCAAAAATCATTTCTAGGTACATAAGTATCTATTTAATTAGAGAAACACCAAAAAAATTCCAATATTCAACCACTAGATAGGAACGATCATTCCCGCCGTTTTGACCGCATTTTGAAACGGGCATAAAAAAATAATAAAAAATAAAAAAATTGGAAAACCTTCGCGTTGTGTCATTATATATGACCAAGTTTCCAGAAAAATAATAAACTTGTAATACGGAAATTATTTTAAAAGAAGTGTTCTCAGAAATGAGCTATCATGCGTGAAGATTCATGGCTTTCAAGCCAAATGATCAATCTTATGGCCACATTCATGGCATAGTTTGTTCAAATGATCTCATATTGTGCACAAGGGTGCATCTTGGAATGGCAAACAATGTTGCCTAAGGAAGTTTACATTTTCTTTGCACAGAAAAATCATTTTCCATTTTCCGAGTGCCTGAAATGAGTTTTTTTTATGAAGGACCTACCATATATTTGTTGCAAAATTGGACCAAATCAATTTTATAAAATACTAGGCCATATTTAATGCACAATTGACAAAATGGTTGGGTGTAAAAAGTTTTGATCCACCTCTGGTGAAAAAGACAAATTCCCGCCGATTTAGTTGGAAGCGGGTCAAATTTGAACTGCAGCTGCCTCATACTTTGCCATTTATTTTTTCCAAAAATCATTTCTAGTTACATAAGTACCTATTTAATCATAAATACATGGTTCGGTGGCGATACGTCGAGGTTTGGACGGTGGCCGAGGGCCCCAACTCTAGAGCGTGTAAACTCGCATGCCCGCCGCGTGGTCACCGCGTGACCGTGGCGTTGCCATGTGTTCTGGGCTGCCTAGGCATGTCTAGTGGGTTGGGCACTCCCTAGGTAGGTGCTAGGAAGAAAATCACAACATAACATTCTCACGAGGAGACCGATCGATGCTCAAACATGAATAAGCAGCCAAGTGTTTGATTAGCGGTACGGGAAATGCACATGGCTAATGGGTGTGAGTTTTGGCTGAGGATGATCAATTACTAAGAAGACCGTCTTCACAAATTTTCAGCTCAAAAGGAGGATCCTAGGTGGTACTTGCTTTGCAAAGTACCACACTGGACATAAATACGAATTTTGAAGCCGGGCTCAAAATAATGAATGGATTGAGCTGGCATTTGGTGGAGGATGGTTATTTGGGTAGAGGAAAGCACTGTAGAAAATGGATACCATTTGGACATGCCAAAGTGGTACTTCCTTCACAAAGTGTTTTTCTGAACAGAATAGGAAAATGAATATTTTTGAATTATTTTTGAACTACGCAAGGAAGGTTTTTTACATATTTGATGAAGATATGACCCAAAGAATTTGTGAGATTTTTTTGGGAATTTTGGGAATGATAGAAATATAGGTTGCTTCACAACCTAGGGCAAAAACTGCCACATGGACATGACACATGGGCAAAACTGATGAGGTGGCGCCTAGTCATAGCAACCCACCACAATTTACAAGGTTATGACCATCTATATTGGTCATGATCAGCTAGAAATAAGGCAGCGGACCTGTGCTATTTGCTTTATGACCATTTCGTGTAAGGAAATTGCGACCTTCCTGACCAAAATGGTCGTTATTGTTTAGGGTTTGGAGCCCCCGAACAGCTTTTGACCAATTGGTCTGAAATGGTCATAGATCTATGACCAATTCTTCCAGGGTCACTGACAGAAGGTCACTAGTTGACATATTTCTTGTAGTGACTATCGTTATCGTCGAATCTAAATCAGTGAGACACTAAACCTTCTTCTTTATCTATAAATAGACCACCTAACTGCCTAATCCTAGAATTTAGGAGCCTTGTCCCATCCTCCCAGCCGCCGCCAGTCCTCTTCCACCTCGGGATCTCCTCCCGACCCAACCAGCAACCGCCTCCACCCTCTTCCCTCGATTCCCCGTCGCTCCAATCACCAGCTCCCTCTGTCCTCCCTAGACGCGTCCCGTCCACCCAACCCGGCGCCCGCGCCCGAGTAGCTGCCTCAATCATGGCTGCGTGTCCCCGACGGCAGCATCTCCAGCCATAGCTCCACGCCACCGGAGCGCCAGGCCAGGACTCCCTCGCCCTTTCCCTTTCCTTCTTCCCTATGTTTCCATCTCCATCATCTCATCTCTCTCTCTTCCTCTGCGTCTTCTCGCAGGGACCGAAAGGAGTTCACGCCACGGCCTCCACAAGCTCTGCTCCACCCCGCCTTGGGTCCATGAGGAGACGACCACGCCAGCCGCCCTTCCCCATCTCGATTGGATCCAGGACCCCGTCGCCTCAAGCCACCTCTCCACGGTCATGGCGCCGCTGGAGGTTCCTTGCCCCAAGCCTCTGCCATGACCAGCACCCGACCAGCAGGTCGCCAGTGCGCCCGATGCCTCCTCCTCGTTCACGCCACCGGACCCCGCAGGTCGCCGTGCCCTGCCATCCCCGTCTCTCTCTTCTTCCTTTCCCTGTTTTCCCCTCTGAATGTTATGTCTTTTCTTCAGACAACAGCTCCATAGCCGTCCGTCAAGTTCGAGCCCCGGCCCTGATCTGGACCGGATCTCCTCTGCTCCGTCGCCTAGCCAACGAATCCGCCCCGTTCCGGCCGGTTCCCGCCGACCCCGCCGCCAGGACCCCCCTGCTGTCGTCTTCTCCATCGCCATGGTGCTGTTGTTTCTGTCCTTCAGAAACGAGAGCAGCAGCGTCTCGTTCGTCTCGAGCGCGTTGACCGCGCGTGGGCCTCCTCTTGCCTCGCCAAGGCCCAGCGCCCACCTCTGCCTCCCCTTCAAACCGACCTCCCTCTCCACCGATCGGGCCTCAGCCCAGGGTGAGCCTCCAAAGTTCCTGTAGCTCCAGTTTCGGCCTGCTTCTGTTTTTTTTTAGATCTGTGAATTTAGGATTTTCCAGGAGATTACAGATTTGCAGAAAGGACTGTGCTAACCACCAGTCGACTGGTGGTTAGCGACAGATCCGCACGATCGCTTCTCCCGCTCCCCGCTTCGTTCCACTCCCTTCTCCCATTTTTTTTCTGGCATGGTAAAAAAAATGTACAAAGTGGGACTCGAACCCACTACCTGCGGTTCACCATAGTTGTTCACAACCAACTGAACTAACTTAAATTCTGGCTATAATTTAGGTTGGGTAATATTTATACCGGACTGTGCTAAACAGATCCGAAATCCCGTGCGGTTTTTCTGGTGCACATCCTTCTTTCTCGATCCCATCCCATCGCTTCTCCCGCTTCATTTTATTTCCTAGCGTGGTAGAAAAAACATGGTAAAAAGTGGTATGAGGTGGGAGTTGAACTCACTACCTCTTGATTCAAGATTGCTTGTCATATCCATCTGGTCTAGTTTCAAGTTGTGATTACATAGAATGCCAATAAATATTTGTACTTCTACATACGCGACCAGAAAAACAAGCTGTTTTTATTTCTTTCTTTTTTATTTACCAAATTTCCTTTCTTTTTGTACATGGCAATCCATGCATCACAGACCTGATAACTTTCAAGGGCGCTGTAACCTTTTGACCCTAGGTAAAATGTTGTAATAATACACCTCGATAACTTATCTGTAAAAGAGCATGGTAATTATACACCATGAACCTGATAACCCACTCACAAATCTCTGTGGTAACTGTGAAGAAAAAGTGTTGTTGTAACACACCCTGATAACTTATCTGGAAAAAGAGCATGATAATTTATTACGCCATGAATCTGATAACTCACGCACAACACACTATGGTAAATTTTCTGACCACATGAATTTTTGTTGTTGTAACAAATCCCAATAATTTCTTTATAAAGAGCATGGTAATATATAAGCCACAAACCTGTTAACTCACTCACAAACACTGCTTAACTTTTTGCCCGAAGAAAAAAAGTTGTTGTAACATACCCCGGTAACTTTTTTGTAAAGAGCATGATAATGTATACGCACGAACATGATAACTCACGCACAAACACCATGATAACTCACGCACAACAAATATTTTCGCCCAAGTAAAAAGTTACTATGGTGTTTTGTACATAAGTTATCAGAGGTGTGGGCACACAAAAGTTACCGGAGTTACATTTTAAACAACCTTTTTTCCTCAGATTAAAGTTATCAGGGTATTTGTACCTAAGTTATCAGGTTTGTTGTCGTATATTATCATGCTATTTATCAGAAGTTATTGGATATGTCTTCAACATTTTCTTTCCCGGATAAAAATTACCATGGTGTTTGGACCTAAGTTATCAGGTAAGCGGTGCGTATATTACCATATTATTTTACACATAAGTAATTGAAGATATGATTTTTAGAAAGAAAAATCCCAGGTCAAAGTTATCACATTGTCTGTGCCCCTAAGTTGTCTGGTCTATGGTGCGCGTATTTCCATGCTATTTATATTGAAGTCATCAAGTTGTGTATTTAACCACTATTTTCTGCCGGGTCAAAAATACCGTGAGTATTACGTACCACTGAAGATGCCGGAGTATATTTAAGCAACTTTTTTCTGGGTCAAAGTTAACATAATATTTGTTCATCAAGTTATGAGATCCATATCTCGCCAAAAACAAGTCGTTTTCGTGGGCCGGACCACTAGCATGCTATAACGATGTTTGTACAAAAGTTATCATGATTTTTGTATATAAGTGATCAAGTTTGTTATGCGTGAGTTACCATGCTATTTACACATAAATTATCATCAAACAACACTCCCCCACTGGACCAAAATTATCATGTATACGATACTTATATTATCATGCTATTTTCACACGAGTTATCGGGATGTGTTTCAAAAATGGTTTTTCACCTGATCGAGGTTTCTACAATATTTGTACGTAAGTTATCAAGGTTGCGGTGAATAAATTATCATGTTAAGACCATGAACTCAGCTCATATCTATGTACAGAGAGTACAAGAGTTTAGTCTTATATGTTAAATCGTGAGCTCAACTCACATCTCTAATTTATTTTTTATAAAAATGTATGTTTTGTATATTTTTTGGTAAAAAGTTCGTAAGAAAAACCGAAAATGACAGCAGAATAACACTCGATCAGATCTGTGAGTAGAAAAGTCTACCTCAACATAAAGGTATGAAAAGTACGTAACAAGAATCAAATCACAAAATAGAGTTTGCTTAGGTGGTTGCTGCTAGGTTCCTAATACCGCTGGATCTATCAGATCCCAGGTTCGACTCCCCCAGCACTCCTATTTTTTTACCGAAATAAAAAAAAAGACAACCCAAAAAAGGCTCGAGCGAGACGTGCGGGAATTGTGGATCGACAGCGGGCGGGAGCGGGAGCGGTCGTAAAGAAAGATCAAAGGAAAAAAAACAGGCGGAAGCGATCGTACGTGCCTATCGCTAACTGACAGTCGGCAGAAAAATAGCATTCTCCTTGCAGAAAAACCCCTAATGTTCATGCATTTATATCTCTCAAACCGTGCATCGGATTAAAATGTTTTAAACATGTAAAATGCTTAGAATTTTGTGTAGATTAATAATATGCCACTTTCATCTATGTTTAAAGTGTTTAAAATGCTGTTTGTTTAAATTTGCTCAAATGCCATGTTAAAATGATTTATTTCATAACTAAATAACCGTACCTCGGATTTAAATGTTCTTTATATGTAAATGGGGTGAAAAAATGCCTAGTTTAACTTGGTGCACTTTATTTTCCTGTTTAACAACAATAAAATATGGTTTAGGGCAGAACAGTAGCTAAGTCAAATTATGGACATGAGGATTTTCCGGAATTGTTGTTTGTTGTTCCGGCCTCATTTAAACTTGCCTAAATAGTTAGTTTCATTATGCTTCACCTCTTGCCATGTTTAATAACATTGAATCTTGTTGGGTACATAAACGAGAGAGAACTAAATAATTGAATGTGGTGTTCCGTCAATATGCAACTCGTGGCATATTGAGCTCCACTTAACTTGTAGTATTATTTGTTGCACTTTGCCATGCCATGCCTCATTAAACCGGACATGCATCATACTTGATTGTGCATCATGCCATGATTATGCTTGTGCGTTTACTATGTTGTTTGTTTCTTTCCGGGTTGCTTCTCTCGTTAGCTTCGGTTTCGTTCCGGAGTTGTGAGGATTCGTTCGACTACGTCCGTTTGTCTTCTTCACGGACTCGTTCTTCTTCCTAGCGGGATTTCAGGCAAGATGACTGTCGGTGTCAAAACCGGCGGATCTCGGGTAGGGGGTCCCGAACTGTGCGTCTAGGCGGATGGTAACAGGAGACAAGGGACACGATGTTTTTACCCAGATTCGGGCCCTCTCGATGGAGGTAATACCCTACTCCTGCTTGATTAATATTGATGATATGGGTAGTACAAGAGTAGATCTACCACGGGATCAAGGAGGCTAAACCCTAGAAGCTAGCCTATGGTATGATTGTTGTTCGTCCTATGGACTAAAACCCTCTGATTTATATAGACACCGGATAGGGTTAGGGTTACACAGAGTCGGTTACAATGGTAGGAGATCTACATATCTGTATCGCCAAGCTTGCCTTCCACGCCAAGGAAAGTCCCATCCGGACACGGGACGAAGTCTTCAATCTTGTATCTTCATAGTCTTGGAGTCCGGCGCGATGATAGTTCGCTATCCGGACACCCCTAGTCCAGACTCCTCGGTAGCCTGAATCAGGCTTCAATGACGACGAGTCCGGGCGCATATTGTCTTCGGCATTGCAAGGCGGGTTCCTCCTCCGAATACTTCATAGAAGGTTTTGAACACAAGGATAGTGTCCGCTCGCAAAACAAGTTCCACATACCACCGTAGAGAATAATTTTTGCACGGATCTGTGGCGTATTCAGCGCGTGACATCACACCACGGCCGGACCTTTATCTGAATCGTTTTTCTTGTTCCACCTTAAGCGCGTTTAGCGAGGCGGTTTCTTAGCACGTCTTATCAAAGCACAGATCGTGCCCCTTATTCGAATTCCCATCAATACGGACGTGGGTAACCCATCCGCGCCATTGATTCTGGCGCTTGGGATATAAGCGAGTTTTACTAGGCTGGTGGGGGCGCATAGCCGTCCGTACATATAAGGGATAAGGATCCACCTTTTCACCTCGCCTTCTTCCTCCTTTGCTCATTCATTTCCCTTTTCGAGCTCCAGCGCCCAAGTCCGCACATCCCACCTCAACCTTCTCCAACTATGTCGGAGCGGGAGGCGGTGGATGGCCTCCTCCGTCACGGAGGGCACATCCACAAAGCTGCGGGAGGCGGATACTTGTCCGGCGATATCGCGTGTCGGCTCCCCAACAAGGGGCAGCTCGTCCCCACTACTAGGCCCCATGAGAGGTGGTGTTCCTCACCCACTTCCTCCATGGTGGGTTTTCCACTTCACCCATTTGTCAGGGGCTCATGTTCTACTACGGCTCGGATTTCCATGATCGGCCCCAAACTTCATCCTCAATATCTCGGCGTTTATCGTGGTAATGCGAAACTTTCCTCTGCATCAACCCCACCGGTTTATGGTTGAAGACCTTTAGCGTCAAGCGAAGATAGTGGGCGGCCGACGAATAGTCTTGGGCGCCATGGCGGCGAGGATGTCCAATGTTCTATGGCTCGAGGCTCCTTAGTGGAGAGCAGTAAAGGGGTGGCAATCGGGGTGGTTCTACATCACCGAGCCGCGCGACTCAAATGGGCGGCCCCCAAATTCAGATCTGGCTCCCCACACGGCTCACATCATGGAAAGAGGCGAGGCCGGCGTGGGGTGATTCGGAAGAGCTGACCGGACTCCAAACTGTGTCCAAAACACGGTGGACAAGAAGCTCAAGCTTATCAACGTAGTCCGAGTTATGCTCATCCACGGATTCTCCCGTGCCAAAGAACGGGCCTTCAATTTAATGGGAGTTTGATCCGGCACGGCACGGACCTTGAGCGGCTCTTGACACTACGTCACGAAGATGCACGGAAGGTGTTGTTCAAGGCGCGAAGCCCCGCATCCGCTATCGAAGATCGCGGATTCAGCTCATGACATCAAGCCAGCGAGGTAAGTTATTTTACCCTTTACGGGACTCTTTTTCATAGATTGACTCTATGTGGGATCTAAAACTCCCTAACCTTTGACAGATCTGGCTGAAGGCGTCCGACAGATTAACCGTCGGCTCCTTTACCGAAGACCCAGTGGACGCCCGATTGATGGGACTGCTGGCTCCGCACCTCCGTGGTGACGGAGAAGAAAACCAAGAAGGAGGCCACGGTAACTCGAAGGAGCTCCGGCGCCAAGTGCTGTCAGATTCTGAAGCGAATCGTCTCCGAGAACGAGGAGGAGGAAAAAGCCTCTCCCCGGCCGAAGAAGAGAGAAAAGGAAGGCCGCCTAACCGGGAGGCGGAGGAATCAGAAGGGAGGGACCCTTCCTCCGGACTTCTCCACCAGCGCCGACAACGGCGAGGAGGTGGCCAACAAGGGCTAAGCCCTGGCGAGATCGTGAGTGTCCGGATACCCATGGCTTTTTCATTGCATAGTGTTCTCTAATGCCGAACAATCATGCAGCCCGCCCAAGGACGAGTTCGCCCGCTTCGTCGGCGGGTCCCTGAGTTAAATCGGAAATGGAAGTACTTCACTTCCGGCCGCCTCCTCGCCTCACGCTGCAGACGACACGAGGTGGGGCCCCAAGGGGGCCTGGTCAGAGGAGGTGGCGCGGGAGGCGCCGCAAGGCAACCTCCCGGACTCGAGCGCGAGGAGGCGAGATCCCGGGGGCTCTAAGCCCGACCCTCGTCCGGACTCCATCGGAACCTTCAGCGGTTTTGAAGTCCGACAAGCGGCCCCTTCATAGGAAGGGTAAGGCGCGGTGTCCTCCGTCCAACCGGAGGCACGGATAACTTATTGGGCGCTTAACAGCGCTTCCATCGAGGAGGAGCACCGCCTTTGTTATGAGTGTGGTGATCGAAGATTCGATCCGCCAAGCGGGCTGGTGAAGCTTGTACCAGCCTTCTAACGAGGCTTGAGGTAAGTTTAGAATATGTAAAAATATTACCGCATAGACGGTAGCCCCGATGCTTAGTTCGGTGTTGGAAAGAAAAGCGGACTAAGGATCTAAAAAGATATCTGTGGAGTCTAATATGAGTATGTCAATATGCGAATGCAGTGTCTTCTTGACCTCTGCCCGATGCTGGAGGTCAATGCATTGAAGCGAGTCTCGGCGGTCCGAGAACGAGCTCAGCCTTGCCAAGAAGCAGCTCGAGGACAAGGAAGGTAAGTAATACCTTATTAAAAAATACCTTGTAGAAAGGATTTGGTTGCAAAAATAACAGGAATAACATGGGTGCTGCGGGGCCCACAGCGAGGTGGCGACCACAGAAGGAGGCGGTGTCCGCGACCGAAAGCTCAGCGGCTGCGGGGCGCACCGAGCGAGAGAAGGGGAGGCGAGCTGGCGGAGGTCTTGGCAAGAGCTTGAGGCTCTCGTGGAAAAACACGAGGGTTTGGGCGTGACTCGAACCAGAGTCAAGCTTGCATCGGCTCTTGAGAGTGCCAAAGCTGCTAAGGCCGAAGCCCAAAAAGCCCTCCGGAGATTGAGGCAATAAAGAAGATCGCGGCGGGTAAGGCATTCTTTATGCGAGCAAGAATGTAAAAGTCAATTATCTAGTACTTACCGAATCCGGAGCTCTCCGGGGCGTTCGCAGATCTGCCCGTAGTGTGTACGATCTTTGCCGCATTCTACGCGCGCCAAGGGGGAGCTCGGCGGAGAAGGTGTTCGGTCTCGATATCTTGAGGCCGACCGTCCAGTGCCCTGAGCGACCAGCTGAAACAAGCTGGTCGAGCTCCACAAGGTTGCCGAACAGGCCATGAAGGGCCTCATAGTTCGGTGTGGCCATTGGAAGCCATGCACAGGAGCTATTCGGGTTAGTCGATGGCTGGTGGGCCTTTGTCCATGGATTGAAGTCATCAAGCGCTCCGTCTTCATTGAAGGTGCCCGTCGGGCCTTGCCCATGCTAAAGTGCTTTGGGGCAAGCTGGATGCGGAGAAGCTTGTGACAGACGGGCCACCGAAGGGCAAGGAGCATCATGCGCCCGAAATGTACTATGAGGCGTCTGAAGGGTGCCGCCATATAGCGGATGAGTGTTCCAAAGATGTAATTTTTAATAGACTCGCATTTGTTATCACATGCGCTGAAAACTTGTTCATATCGCTAAGCAACGCTTGTTAATTTAAAATATTACCTTCGCGCGTTATCAAATTTGAGAGATGGCAAGTCGTTGGCTTCAGCCCCATGCCACAGTCTTTGGGGTGTTCGGGATAAACTTGAGCGCTCTTGTTCCCATTCTTGGGTCCATCGAGGAGGCGCTCAGCATAGCGAACAAGGCAACCGGACTTATGATGCTTGAACACTCTCACTTAGCCATAGAATTCTATAATTTTAAATTTGGTGAAGCCCCTAGTATTCGGAAGACCGAGTTGAGGCGCTATCACGCCTTGGCGGACAATTCGGTTCCTCGCTCTAAGCGGCATAAGTCTTTAGGGACCGAAAAAACCTCTCAAACAGCGATGGCTCTCGCCCCATCATGACGGTCAGTTTAGCTTTCTCACCGAGGTGCTCAACCCAGCTCAACCGGGCACAATCGCAGTGGTTCTCTGGTGCCGCGTTAGCCGATAGAAGCGGGCGTAAGGCAGCAAAACATAGGGCCGGGCAAACCCAACTATTGACCCAAGACATGATTCGGAGCCGATGCATATAATGCTATAAGTTCGGGGTGCCGCACTTGTGAAAGTGTTCGGACTTATCACACCATCATTTTGGGGTACTTAAGCCCCTGGTTGTATTGGCCGTACCAAAGTGTACGGGTGCAACATGTCATGAAATGAACATATATATAGATAAAGAAAAGAGTGCAATAATAGGCAAAAGCTATGTATTGTTTATTCAAAAGGGGACTGCAATGAAAGCAGAATGATACAAATAGTGCGATAAGAAAGGGATAGGACTATTTAACATGTCCCCCTCCAGGGGTAAGCTGCGGGATGGTATGCAAAACAGGTATAATGCTCGTAGTAGAGACCACCTGAACACTCGACGCAGTTTTCTGCTTCCCTGGCTGTTGCATCGTTAGTTCGGCAATTCTAGTGCCGGACGGGGCTTCTGAAAGCGGAGTCCCGAAAGAAAAAAAAAGAAAAGAATGACACAATCGGGGCCCAGTGCGGTTGAGCCGCGTGCAGGCGTGCGTGGTCGTGCCCTCCCTTATGCCCATGGTATCTCTAGGCGTAGTTATGTGCAGCGTAATCTTGGCCGCAATTTCGCGAGGGCTGGGGTTGGGGCGGATCGCTATGCAGCCCCTTGTCATTGAGTTCGGCACTTAACTTGCACTCGCTTGCTTGAACACCCAACAATCCTGTTGGTGTGATTGGCTGGTTTTTGGGGTGCCATGTATACGCACAAGCGATCGAGTATTCGGTCCAAGTTGGGCCGGGCCCTGGGTATTTCTTTTGAATGGCTTCTTCGTGACGGGTTTGGAGCCTCTGAATCCGGCATTGACTGCCGTATCTTCATCATTATCGCCGGCGCTTGTTCTTATTGCGGACGCGACCTGCCATGCTGTCCTTGGTATCCGAACTACGGGGTTTTTGGTCAAGTTGTTGATTCGAGCTAGCCAGCTGTCCTCTCCCGCAAAAGCGGGTCATGAGTGTGGTGAGGGCTGGCATGGATTTTGGCTTTTCTGTCCTAGGTGCGGGCTAGCCACTCGTCGTGGATGTTATGTTTGAAGGCTGCAAGGGCCTCGCATCCGGACGATCAGCGATTTTATTTTTCTTGGTTAGGAACCGTGTCGAGAATTGTCCGGCGATTCTTACGGCTGCTGAATTATGTGGCTGAGGTCATCGGCGTCTGGTGGTCGCACATATGTGCCCTGGAAGTTATCAAGGAATGCGGCTTCCAGGTCCTCCCAACAACCAATTGATTCTGCTGGCAAGCTGTTAAGCCAATGCCGAGCTGGTCCTTTAAGCTTGAGTGGGAGGTATTTGATGGCGTGTAGATCATCACCGCGGGCCATGTGGATATGGAGGAGATAGTCCTCGATCCAGACCGCAGGATCTGTGGTACCATCGTATGATTCGATGTTTACGGGTTTGAAGCCCTCGGGGATTTGATGATCCATTACTTCATCTGTGAAGCATAGTGGGTGTGCGGCGCCTCTGTATTGGGCTATATCACGACGTAGCTCATATGAGCTTTGTCTACTGTGTTCGGCCCGGCCGGAGTTACTGTATCCGGCGTGACGATTATCATCACGTATCGTGGGGCGCCCACGCGATCCGTAGATCTATCTTGTATGTCTTGCCTTGTCCTCCAATACGTCTCGCAGGTGCAGTGCGTTTCCCGTGCCTTGGTACTTTTCGGCGGACGCCGAGTGCGGCTTGAATGGAGGGTCTAGAGGCCTCTCTGTCGCGACCACGGGGGGTGGCGTCGGCGCATCATGCGCGCTGGTGATGTAGGTTGGTGCTGCTTCCTCTAATTGGGGTAGCAGCCTGCGTTTGGGGTATCTCTTGGAGGCGTTGAGTTCATACTCCTCGGCTGCAAGGACTTGATCCATCATCGACTAGCAAGTCTTGGTCAGCTCTAAGCTGCTGCTGCTTTTCTTGAGGCTGCTTGCCGTGGCCATAAGCCTGCGTTTGAAAGCAGCTCTGTTCGCAGATCCTCAGCACAGCCCGAATTCGTCGTCGTCGAGGCTTGCCTGCCTTCGGAGGGGGCGCATAATTATCGTCCTCTACCTCTCTTTCTGCCGCCTTTGTCGTGCGGTCTTGCTCTCCTCCTCCTGCGCTGAGTCCTGCTTTGGAGGGTCGTCTTCAACCTTGTCCGGGTATTATTATCTCCCGTGCCGGAATCGCCGTTTTTACTGTGGCGGGATTTAGAGCGGCGCCGCTGTCGTCGGCGCTTGGGCTGTTTCTTGGAGGGGCCATCCTCCGCTGTTCCATCGCCGTTCCCATCTTTTGGGATGTCCACCATGTATATGTCGTATGACGAGGTGGCCTTCCAGTGCCCTGTAGGCGCTGGGTCTTGGTCTTCTCCGGCATCGTCGTCCATACCGTCGATGTCTTCGGAGTTGAAGTCGAGCATGTCGGTTAAATCATCGACAGTGGCTACAAAGTGGGTGGTGGGTGGGCGTTGAATTTCTTCGTCGTCCGCATCCCAACCTTCCTGACCGTAGTCCGGCCGAGGCTCTCGATAAAGAGAGACTTTAGTGAATTCAAGATGTCGCCAAAGGGAATCTTGAAAAGATGTCCGGCGGTGAACTCCATGACCGGCGTAATCGGATTCGATTAGCAAGGCGCGGAGGGTTGAGTCCGGCACCTTGGAGTCATGGTTTTCGCAAAGGACAGGGATGGAGTTCCTCAATCGCCGTTGAGATCGTAGCCCCGAGGCGGTGTCCAACCACTCGTCCTCGATCGGAGTCGGCTCGAGCTAAGGGTGAGCGGGACTTGGTGCGGCCTCGGGACACCGCTCGGCGGCGAGCTAGATCGTGCCCATCGAGACGGTCTGGCGCGACTCGGCTGTGGCTAGAATCCGTCGAAGATCAAGTCTCCACGGATGTCGGCCGTGTAGTTCAAACTTCCAAACCTGACCTGATGGCCAGGGGCGTAGCTTTTGATCTGCTCCAGATGGCCAAGCGAATTGGCCCGCAGTGCAAAGCCGCCGAATACAAGGATCTGTCCGGGGAGAAAAGTCTCACCCTGGACTGCGTCATTGCTGATGATCGAAGGAGCCATCAGGCCTATAGGTGACGACACAGAGGAACTCTCAATGAAAGCACCAATGTCCGTGTCAAAACCGGCGGATCTCGGGTAGGGGGTCCCGAACTGTGCGTCTAGGCGGATGGTAACAGGAGACAAGGGACACGATGTTTTTACCCAGGTTCGGGCCCTCTCGATGGAGGTAATACCCTACTCCTGCTTGATTAATATTGATGATATGGGTAGTACAAGAGTAGATCCACCACGAGATCAAGGAGGCTAAACCCTAGAAGCTAGCCTATGGTATGATTGTTGTTCGTCCTATGGACTAAAACCCTCCGGTTTATATAGACACGGATAGGGTTAGGGTTACAGTCGGTTACAATGGTAGGAGATCTACATATCCGTATCGCCAAGCTTGCCTTCCACGCCAAGGAAAGTCCCATCCGGACACGGGACGAAGTCTTCAATCTTGTATCTTCATAGTCTTGGAGTCCGGCCGCGATGATAGTTCGGCTATCCGGACACCCCCTAGTCCAGGACTCCCTCAATGACCGTCACCTTGGATCTCACTACTATCATTTCTATGCTAGTTGCTTTGTTCTATCGCTTTGCCGCGTTACCTACCACTTGCTTATCAAGCCTCCCAAATTGCCATGAACCTCTAACCCTTGTCACCCTTCCTAGCAAACCGTTGTTTGGCTATGTTACCGCTTTTGCTCAGCCCCTCTTATAGCGTTGCTAGTTGCAGGTGAAGATGAAGATTGCTCCATGTTGGATTATGTTTATGTTGGGATATCACAATATCTCTTATATTTTTAATGCATCTATATACTTGGTAAAGGGTGGAAGGCTCGGCCTTATGCCTGGTGTTTTGTTCCACTCTTGCCGCCCTAGTTTCCGTCATATCGGTATTATGTTCCCGGATTTTGCGTCCCTAGCGCGGTTGGGTGATTTATGGGACCCCCTTGACAGTTCGCTTTGAATAAAACTCCTCCAGCAAGGCCCAAACTTGGTTTTACATTTGCCTCACCTAGCCTTTTTTCCCTTGGGAGTCGCGCTCTCGAGGGTCATCTTTATTTTACCCCCCGGGCTAGTGCTCCTCTGAGTGCTGGTCCAAACCGAGCGATGTCCGGCGCCCCCTGGGCAACCAGGGTCTATGCCAACCCGTCGTCTTGCTCATCCGGTGTGCCCCGAGAACGAGATATGTGCAGCTCCTATCGGGATTTGTCGGCACATTCGGGCGGCTTTGCTGGTCTTGTTTTACCATTGTCGAAATGTCTTGTAAACGGGATTCTGAGACTGATCGGGTCTTCCCCGGAGAAGGAATATCCTTCGTTGATCGCGAGAGCTTATCATGGGCTAAGTTGGGACACCCCTGCAGGGTATAAACTTTCGAGAGCCGTGCCCGCGGTTATGTGGCAGATGGGAGTTTGTTAATATCCGATTGTAGTAAACTTGAAGTAAATCCTTCTAAAATACACCAACCGTGTGCGTAACCGTGAGTGTCTCTTTTCGGGGTTGTTCGAGAGGAGAACACGGTTCTTGGGTTATGTTTGACGTAAGTAGGAGTTCGGGATCACTTCTTGATCACTACTAGTTGACGACCGCTTGCTTTGCTTCTCTTCTCGCTCTTATTTGCGTAAGTTAGCCACCATACATGCTTAGTCGCTGCTGCAACCTCACCACTTTACCCCTTCCTTTTCCCATTAAGCTTTGCTAGTCTTGATACCCATTGTAATGGGATTGCTGAGTCCTCGTGGCTCACAGATTACTACTACAACAGTTGCAGGTACAGGTTATGCGATGATCATGACGCGAGAGCGATGTTTGCTTGTTTTGGAGTTCTCCTTCTGCTTCTTCTTCGATCAGGGGATAGGTTCCAGGTCGGCAGCCTGGGCTAGCAGGGTGGATGTCGTTTGAGTTTCTGTTTGTGTTTCATCCATAGTCGGATGGTGCTCTTATGTAAGTTGATGTTGTATTCGTGTGGCATTGTATGCCTTTTGTATGTATTCCCATCTATTATGTAATATTGATGTAATGATATCCACCTTGCAAAAGCGTATCAATATGCGGTTCTATCCTTGGTGGGACCTTCGAGTCTCTTTAGGATAATATCGCATATTGGGCGTGACAGCCGGACTGGTGGGTGCCCCATACCCGGCAGGCGTCCTGGTTGGGACCTCAGGTCTTAGATGTTAGGTTTGGCTGCGAGATCTGTGTGGTATTAGGCCTAGACTATCAGCATCCCTACATCAATTGGATAGGAGTAACGACAAATGTTGACAAATGTTGACAAATGTTGCCTAGACGGTGGCTTTAGTTTTACTGTTGTATGACTTTGTGAGGTCTTATGTGAATAATTAATAAAATGGCTGCATGCATCGTCCAGATGCAGAGGCCGGGGGTCCTCCTCATTTTCTAAAAAAAATATACACCCCGTATGTGTGACAGATATGGGACAGTCCGAACGCGTGCGCCACGTCGGACAGGCCCATCCCGACCACTACTGCAAAACTAATTATCAGCGGCGGGTGTAAAAGGCCTATAGGTGGTGACAGGGCGCCCGTCACTGATATCCCGTTAGCTGCACTACTACATTCTATCGATATTCTCATCGGACACGCTAGCCGTGTACTTTAGACGAAATCACATCGAGCAAGATGGAATAGCAAACAGGTAACCATCATATTTTTTCTAGAACAAGCTAGTGTGTTTGGGGTTGAGACAGAAAAAGATACTCCTTCCGTTCCAAAATTCTTGTCTTAGATTACAACAATTTTAAGATGGAGGGAGCACGTATTAACTTGCCGGTGCAAGTTCCCCAGCGTGAGTCCATAAGCAACCCGAACGGCTGGTCCGCCTACAAAAGCCATGTGCATTAAGCACGTGGCCATTGAAGTGTAGCAAAAGGTCACATCAAAGGGAATATGCTTCTAAATACAACTACTGGTTCAGATGCAAGAACGAGGCAACGGTATAGTATCAAGTGTATTTGGACATGGGAGCCAAATTGAATATCCGTAAACTATAGTCAAGGGCATGTTGATTGTTGAATTATCTTAATCTAATTCGATGGGGTTTGGTTGTGTACTTGAACTATTTTATCTAAATTTTTTTAATTTCATGTGCATTAATGTAGGCAAAGGCTCAGGGCTGTCCAAACAATTCAAACGCAAACTATCATCGTGCTGCAAGAGTTTGGATTCAAATGGTTAGTGCGGACAGTAAGGCGAGCCATCCGTGAAGCTTCTGTACACTGTGTAGTGTGACAATTCGAAGAGATTTTTCTAGTGAGACGACATGCACCCGACCCACTCAGGATGGGAGGCTGTCACGAAACAGTTGGAAAAACCCTTGAGCGAGTTTGTAAATCAAGCCTAGGTAGCTAGGCTTTATGTATTTGTGTAGATCTTTGTATCCATGATGACAATCTTCTAATTGTATTTGATAGTTTCATGTATTTCAAAGACTGAGATTTTCTCGATTCCATGATGAATATTATACTGTATTTGCATCTTCTTTTGTGAAGATTATATTTATAAGAAGTAACTAATGTCATATGCCACATCTATAATAAAGATGTGTTCTAGCTATACAAATCAAGTACCTATATACGGCTCAATAAGCTCAAGGCAGTTCAACACCGGTTGAATTTTTTGTTGTCGGCTTATAGGTAGTCTGCAGGGTCGGTATCTTTTTCGGTGACAGGTGCTTTGTCTTTGAACTCAGGACCAAAGAAGGTAAATTTGCCTATGGATATGGGCATTTGTGGGCATCCACTTCTTTTGTGTTCATGCGCAGTGCCCAAACCCGCTCATCTTTTTTTCTAGAATGCCCAAACCCGCTCAACTAGTCGTGGGTAGAAAAACATGAACATAACCGAAAACCCAATTCGGTGCCCAGGCTTATCTGCACCCGGTTAGAAAAAATCAAAACAAATACTAAAAAAGTTCAAGCAAATCCAATTTTTTTGTGTGATATACAATTATATGCGTGAGGTTCGCTCCAAATTTCAACTTATTTGGACATCTAAGGAGCTCTCAGCAAAAAAAAAAAAACAAGGGTCAAAACAGTGTGTGAATAGTAAACTTTTTTACAGACCCTGAATTTGTCTTTTTTGCTGAGAGTTGTTCAGATATCCAAATGAGTTGAAACTTGGAGCGTACCTCACGCATAAACTTATCTACCACACACAAAAAATTAGAATTTTTTTAAAAAAATTAGTATTTATTTTAAATTTTTTTCATCAAAGGAGGTGCATATGAGATCGGGAGCAGAAACGCCGCCCTCGAACATAACTCTATACTCCTTGCAGAATGTGTATAGTCACAAAAATCCATTTCTTCTCCCGAGCTCATCTGCACCTGCCCTAATGAAAAAATCAAAACAAATACTAGAAAAATTCAAAAAATTTCAATTTCTTTTTCTGCGGTAGACAATTTGATGCATGAGGTCCGCTTCAATTTTCACATCATTTGGAGATCTAAGGAGCTCTCAGCAAAAAAGATAAATTAGGGGTCTGTAAAAATGTTTACTGCTCATGTACTGTTTTGGTCCGATTTATCTTTTTTGCCGAGAGCTGCTCAGATGTCCAAATGACTTGAAATTTGGAGCGGATCTCACGCATCAAATTGTCTACCGCACAAAAAAATTAGAACTTTTTGAATTTCTTTATGAATTGTTTTCTAACCAGATGCAGATGAGTCTAGGCATCGAAACACCCTACTCCTACTCGTATAGTCAGCCTAAAGTCAGGTGAGAATCTCAATCCATATCTTCCTCTGCGTCGGGGGAGCAGTGAGACCGACGTCTTAAGTAAGTGAGTCCATGACAAAATATGTAGTGTGGTGATTTTTTTTCCTCTCCCTGAAAGTTCGACCATAACGCCATGTTCGGTCAGAGAAATCGACGGAGATCATTTTCTGCTCCGTGTCGAGTTTGTATTTCTGATTGTGGAGTGGACTGATCTGTTTTTCTTTTCGCGCATACGTACGTGAGATTGATAGGTGCGCAGGACATCACTGCGGCTATCGCCTCCGAGCTGGGCGCGCTGCCTGAGGATGTCTCCGTCGTCAAGCACTTCCCAGAGGCCTTCCTCGTCCGGTTCTTCGATCGGCATCATTGCGTCAACGCGACCGGGCGCCGAGACCTGCCGTTCAAGGAGACAAGGCTGCAGATGCGCCCCTGGAGGCTGGAGGCACACTCGAAGACCGTCGATCTCATTCATCACGTTCGCCTCTGTCTCGACGGGCTCCCGCTGCAGGCGTGGGACGAGCAGGCTGTGGCACAGGCCATTGGCCCGGGCTGCTCGATAGACTACATCGAGCCTGCATCGAAGCTCAAAACAGACTGCGAGGTGCTGGGGGTGTGGGCCTGGACGGCGTCGCCGGCCAACGTACCTCGCGTCAACTGGGTGACCTTACCGGCTCGCGCTGACGACCAACCATCCTTTGGGCGGCGGGGACTTGTGCGTCGGGTGATCATCCACCTGGCGATTCACGAGGATCCAACACAAGGGCCGCGAGTTGTGTCCCAAAGGTACACCTGGGTGAAGGACGTCGTCGACGGCGAGCGGATCGTGCGTGACCCACAGGAGCGCATCTCCCGCCCCGTCGACAACCACAGGCGCGACCGCGATGAAGATCAAGATAGGAGGCGGGATGACAGAGACCGTCGGGGACGCGATCGCGATGGATCGCGTAACAGAGAAGGATGGGGCGCCCGTATCAGGCGCAGCCTCTCTCGCCAGCCTCGGGACGCACCACGCGACCAGGGGCGCGGTGCTGACCGCGGTGGACGCCGGGAGGAAGGTGGACGTGACCGCGATGGTCGTCACCGCGGCGCTGACGGGTCGTTGCCTGATGCCAGGCCGGCGATCGACGCCGCGCCTGCTGTTCTGCTCGGCTCGGGCTCCTCGAGCTTGGTCGTGGACCGCGCCCTGGAGATGGCGCCATTGTCGGCTCCACCACTGGCTGCTGGGCGTGGCCGCAGCCTCACCCGGCACCCCTCGCCACGTGCTGCTCGACGGCGATCCCAGGAGCTTCTGACACCGCCAGCCTCGCCCCCCCTGTTGCCAACAACAGTCCTCCCCCCTTCGCGGTCCACAAGGAATGAAGCCCGGTGCAGGCAGAGCCAAGCCAGCCAATGCTCGAGCTCTGCTCCCCCACAATGCTGCTGCTGCCTTTGGCTTCGCCTGCTAGGCTGCCTGGGTTCGAGGCCTCTCCCACTCCGCCGCTGGTGTCCAGCGGTCCTCTGCAGCGCACCCCATCTCCGGTGCAGAGGAGGAGGGCTGATGCTGCTACTTGTGCGGTGGGGCTCCAGTGCCACGCACCGTTGTTCGAAGACCGTGAGGAGTCCATTCTTCCTGCTCCTGCGACGACCCCGCCTCGGGCCCCTGCTGCTCGCCGCAAGACGATGGCCGGGGTTACCATCTCCAGGGTTGGGGGCACCCTGTCCATCCATAAGACACGGCCGGCCAGTCGCGCCAAAGCCAACGCCGTGCCGGCTTCTCGTGCGGCCGAGTTCCTCGTCTGCCGCTCTCTGGGCATCATCAAGGATGGTGAGGACGTCACCTCGGCAGCTCTTGATGCCTTTGCCGAGCGTTTCAAGGAGGAGCTTTCGCCGGAGGTGATCGCAGACATGCGCAGGCTCTTCAAGTTGGATGAAAGCAACGCCCAGGCTGTTGAAGATGCCCTCCTGGTGCATGGTGGAGGAGGAGCGCTGGACCTGGAGAGACCCGGTGAGGATGCAGCGCTACAGACAGACGGCCAAGCGAGCTGCAGTTCAGGACCTGAGAAACTGTGATCAATGATAGTACAACATGTTAAAACTCAGGGAAATTAGTGGTGGAGCTAAGTCTATGCTCAAGGGTATCCTCGTTGTGTATTTTGCACAGAACCATGTATCGAGTTGTGTGTGTCCAAGGGTTGTGTGTGCTCTGCACTGGGAATTGTTGGCCCTTGTGCTTTTCGTATTATCTGTGGGCTCGGCTCCTATATTAGCAAATGTGTTTGCTGCTGCTCGTTCAACCGCTGCTGCATTGGGGCGATTGTTGTGCTTGCTCATCGGTGGCCTTGCTTGAGGATTCCTTGGTTTCATCATGTTAGCACAACCGATAAATTTTACGAGCTGGAATGTTGGGGCCTCAACTGCCCGGACCGTCGGTCCACGGTCAATGCCACCATCGCCTCCTCCTCTTGTCATGTGGTCTGCCTTCAAGAAACGAAACTTCGACAATATCGACCAATTCACGGCTGCCTTCTTAGGGGTCATCGGTTGCGTAACTGCGCAACGACCGTGAACGATACCGAGGGGGATTCTGCTGCTGGGATGATCTCCTAGTTGAGATATCCAACATCACTACCACAACTTTCGCATCTCCGCCATGGTCCGTGTTCGCGAATCGGGGCAATATTTAAAGTAACATCCGTCTATGGTCCAAGACCCCGCCCTCAAAGGCGCTTTCTTTGCGAGCTCCTTGGATGAAACCGCCGGTGGGGTGTCTTGGCTTCTTTGTGGGGACTTCAACCAAATTTATCGGGCGAGGATAAAAACAAGAGGAATGTGAACGCGGTAGGATCAACGTGCTGGCAGCGCTTTCGATAGCTGCGAGCTCAAAGAGATCCATCTTGAGCAGGAGGTTCACAGGAGCAACGAGAGGCAAAACCCAACGCTGAGCAAGCTTGACTCCTTCTTCTGCAACGCCGAGTGGGACACAACCTTCAACACGCATGTGATCCACGCCCTCTCCTCGTCCCTCTCCGATCACTGTCCGCTTTTGCTCGCCGATGATAAGGGGCCTAGGCGGCCTAAGACTTTCAAGTTCGAAAACTTCTGGGTCTCCATGCCCGGTTTCAGCGAGGTAGTCCAAAAGGCATGGGATGAGCATGTTGATCACACTGAGCCCTACATCATCCTCTTCCACAAGCTCAAGAAAGCGGCTCTTAAATGCATGCCAATGGAGCAGAGGTCTCTTCTCTCGAGCCAAGGTTCATCTCAGGCTGCCCTTACGGTGATTCTTAGCCTTGACATTGCAGGAAGGCAGGCAATTAAACACCGAGGAGCTTGACCTTGGGCTAGGCTTAAGCGGAGGTAATAAGCTTGGCCGTGCTTGACAAGGCACGAAGAAGCAGTGTGCTCGCATCTCAAACATCAAAGAGGTGATGCTAACACCAAATTCTTTCATAGACGGGTCAATGCGCGAAGGAGGAAAAATCATATCCACGTAATCATGAATGATCATGGATGGGTGACCGAGCACGAAGCAAAGGAGAAGATATTCCATGAGCACTTCACGCATGCAATGAGAAGAGGGATAGGAGTACCAAGGACTTCAAGCGGGAGGAGCTTAACTTGGAGAAGCTTGAGTTTCAAGGGCTTGACTACCCCTTTACCGAGAAGGAGGTAATTGAGGCGATCAACGACATGCCTAGTGACAAGGCTCCGGGCGGATGGTTTCACAGGTGCTTTCTTCAAGAAGTGTTGGGACACCATTAGGCATGATTTCATGAGGGCGATCGACCGTTTGATTCCCTCCACTCAACAAATCTGCATTGGCTCAATTCCGCAAACATTGTGCTCCTACCAAGAAGGAAGGGCGGAGAGGGTCGTCGACTATAGACCCATTAGCCTCATCACGCTTTTGCCAAGATAATTGCAAAAGTGCTCTCCATCGAGCTTGCCCGCACATGTCCATTGTCATCTCCAACGCCCAGTCGTCCATCAAAACGCGGAGTATCCATGATAACTTCATGTATGTCCGTAACCTTGCTCAGCGTCTTCATAAGTGCAAGACTCCTTCCCTTCTGTTCAAGCTTGATATCCGCAAGGCTTTCGACTCGGTCAGATGGGAGTATTTGCTTGATCTCCTTGAGAGGAGGGGGCTCCCAAGTAAATTTAGAGATTGGATTGCGGCTTTGTGGTGTTCCTCCTCCTCGAGGGTTCTGCTGAATGGGGTGGCCGGCACCCCCATCAAGCACGGCTGTGGGCTACGCCAAGGGGACCCCATTTCCCCTCTCCTCTTTGTCATCGCTATTGACCCTGCTGCGAATCCTTGATGTGGCCACTAGGAAGGGATGCTACATAAGATCGAGGGAGGGTGCTATGGTACGGACATCTCTCTCTGGACGACGCCGGCGGTGTTCATGGCCCCGATCAAGCGGGATATTGACAACCTCGCAGCTATCCGAGAGGCTTTGGGAGGTCAACGGCCTTTGCACCAACTTCCGTAAGAGTTCGAGTGGTTCCCATTCGGTGCAATCACATTGACCTAGAGCACATCACACAAGGGTTGCCGGCTGTGAGGCGTCTTTCCTCTACGATACTTGGGGCTCCCTCTCTCGTGCGGAAGTTGAAGCTGGTTGACCTACAATTCTTGGTGGATAAAGTGGCAAGCAAGATGACAACATACGAGGGCCAGAACATCACCACCATTGGGCGTGCGGCTCTTGTCAAGTCGGTTCTCGCGTCCCAAGTGGTCTACTTCATTACACCTCTTGTCATTCCGTCAAGCATTCTATGCACCATCGACAAGCTAGAGAGCGTTCCTTTGGGCGGCTCGGACAAGACAACCGGGGCCAAGTGCAAGGTGAATTGGGAAGCGTAGCTCGGCCACATGATTACGGTGGGCTAGGGGTGCTCAACACGGAGAAGTTCGCGCGTGCCTTGCGTTTCGTTGGCCATGGTTTGAATGGAAGGAGCCTTCTAAGCTCTGGGTGGGGCATGGGAACCCATGCGACGCCAAGACCTCAACTTCTTCTATGCTTCTACCACCATCATGTGGGCAATGGTGTGCGAACGCCTTTACAGGATTCTCCTTGGCTTCTTGGCCGCAAGCCCAAGGACATTGCTCCACTCATCTTGAGGCCTCGCCACGAAAGAATTGGAAGGTGCGGAGGCCCTCCGGAACAACGCCTGGATCCTTAGGATCAAACCTCCATCCGCATTGTGTCCGCCGAGCATATTAGACAGTTGTTCTCCTCTGGATGCTCTGGATGAGGTCCAGCTTGATGAGCTTACCAATGATGACATCTCGTGGAAGCACTCGGCCTCAGCCAAGACACAGCGGCCTCTGCTTACAAGGCACAATTTTGGGGCTGGTTCTTTCCCCATGGACCAAATGGTTTGGAAGGCACTGGGCGCCACCTAAAGTGAAGTTTTTGCTTGGCTTGCGCTTCAGACAGAATTTGGACTGCCGACCGGTTGGCTGGCGAGGTGGCCAAATTGCGGTCCTTGTCCATTGTGCAAGGGCACGCAGGAATGTGGGCCACATCTCCTCTTCAAGTGTCGCTACTCTCGAGGCTTTGGAGGTTGGTCATTCAGAGATTCGGCATTGACGACATGGACACGACCTCATGGCACTTGATGGACTCGGTCGAGAGCTGGTGGGTGAGTACATGCGGCGTCGGCACTCTGCACAGGGAAGGCCTAAGGCGTCGATTACCATGCTTGTGTCATGGGTAATCTGGAGCGAGAGAAACGCAAGAGTATTTGGCACAAGCGCTCCTCCGCCAATTCTTCTCAACTCCATTGTGGCGAGGCAAGCCTTTGGGTCACCGCCGGGGCAAAGAAGTTAGGGTCTTTCATTTTGCGAGAGTAATTGCCATGTCGCGCAAAGGGTGTGTGTTGTAAAGAAAAAACTCTATTCTCTCCTTAATTAATACATGAGGCAAAGCTTTTGCCTCCGTTTCGAAAAAAAATCGGTGGACTGATCTGTTGTAATATTTCTCTGAACTAGTAAATGCG
Organism: Aegilops longissima; assembly: GCA_021605205.1. Lineage (NCBI taxonomy): Eukaryota > Viridiplantae > Streptophyta > Magnoliopsida > Poales > Poaceae > Aegilops > Aegilops longissima. Next base: position 153,678,669 of record CM038682.1, read on the forward strand.
CACAACGTATGTTAACATTTAGGCAATATATTATTTGCACGCGTATATTAGGTATATTATTATTTGTGTGTTAATTTCTGTGATTATGACTATGTACGTGCGGGCTAAAGCGCGGCTGGAGGAAGCCATGGGCAAGCTAGATCTCACCGAGGAGGAGGCTACCCCCTTGGTGATCGATGATCTGGAAGAAGGAGTCCAGGAGAAGTGGCTGATCGCGGGCAAGGTTCTTCATCGCAAAATCCTGCATATCCAGACTATTGCTAATGCATTGAGGCCAGCATGGGGAAACCCTAGAGGCTTGTCCTTCAAGCCGGGGGGAGAGAACATATTCGTGGCGGAGTTCGAGAATCGTCGTGATCGTGATCGCGTGCGAGATGGTTCTCCGTGGCACGTTAGCCGGCATGCAGTGATCCTCTCAGAATTCCAAGACTGCATGAGGCCGTCCGAACTGAAGTTCGATAAAATTCAACTTTGGGCTAGGGTCCTAAATCTGCCTTTCAATCTTCACAATGATACTTGGGGGAAAGCAATTGCAAAACAGATTGATAAAGAGGCCTCCTCCGTCCAGTTTGACCCTGTTGGAGGATTCCTGAGAGCTAGGGTTACCCTAGATGTGAGTAAACCCTTACGGCGGTGGATTTTAATCTCTGCCAAGAGGAAATCCAGGGATTGGTACGATATCCAATATGAACAAGTTCCAAACTTCTGCTTCTCGTGTGGCCGCCTAGGTCACTCTGATCTGTTTTGCCCCACTCCGGGTACACGGGATGAGCATGGCGAGCTTCCTTTCAGCACAAACCTGTGTGCTCCTGATGAACGCAAGGGAGCGGCGTCTAGTGATGATTCATCCAGAGGGCCTCAGAAGACCGGCGCCAGCAAGAAAGATGCCTCTTCCTCCAATACGAATGCGGCCGCCACAGCTGAGGAAAACTCTCCCCCGAAGAGAAGGAATCAACCAAAGAGGAAGGGGGGCCTCAGGTGGAGAAAGTATACCGTAGAGTCGACCCTTTGGCCATCACCAGCAATGCGATGGTGGAGGGCAGTGGTGCTGCTACGGAGATGGTGGTGTTCAAAGCTCCAACAAATAAGGATTCTGATGGTGGCAATGGGAAGGAAGAGAGAGAGACCTCGGAGCCAGACCCAAAGAATAAGAAACCTACCCCACCCTCATCGGAGAACACATCGGCGGCGGCTGCCAGTCAGCCCCGCGGAGAGCAATGAAACATCTCAGCTGGAACTGCCGGGGGCTTGGGAACCCCGAGGCAGTTCGGGAGCTTCGTAAAATTGCGAAGCAGGAAGGGCCCAGCCTAATTTTTTGTAACACCCGAATAATTAAGCTACAGTAATCCCCGCTAATGATGCCATGTCACCTCGGTTACTGTGATTAAACTCACGTTGATTCAAACCCGGTTCAAATCAAATTTAAAACTTAGGCAAACAATAAAAGTTTTCAAAAATGAAAACTAAAATGTTCGGGGGTTGTCAAAAATTACAAAGCTAATTATGGTGGAGTGCACACATTTTTGTAAAGGGTCTAAGTAGTTTAAATAAATTAAAACAGAAAGAAAGAAAGAAAATAAGAAAAGAAAAAATAAAACAACTGAGAGGGGGGGAAAGACCCAACAGGCCAACTGGGCCAACCCCCCCACCTGCCCAACCAAGCCACCTGGCCAGCCCAACCGCCGCCTTATCCACTCCCCGTCGGTGGAACCCTAGCCACCTCACTCGCGCCTCCCCGATCCCTTTCTTCCCAGCGATCCGGATCGGCACTGCCGATCCTCGCGCCCTCGCCCGACGACCCCCCAGACCGACCGCACCTCCTCCTCCTCCCGACTGCCTGCCCGGGCGCCATGATCCTTCCGCCTCAGGCCGCCCGGTCGTCCCGACCCCCACCTCACCGGATCCGCCCGTCGCGTCGGCCGCCTCCCGCCCGCCTCCTCACGGTCGCCACTGACCGTCCCTCGAGCCCGCCGCATAGACCCCCGCTCCCCCCGTGAGCTCTCCCTCTCCCCCTCGGACCCCTCGTTCCCCTCCCGGCGCCACCGCGCCCCTTCGCCCGGCTCGGCCGCCGCCCCCCCAGCACCTCCTCCTCTCCCTTTCCCTCGCCGAGCACGGGGCGTGCTCTGCCTCCTCTCTCCTCTCCTCGCCCGAGCCGCTCCCCGCGAAAGCACGCCCCACCGAACCTTCCCCCCCCGCCGTGGACTCATCGCCATGGCGCCCCGTGACCAAATGGTCACGGGCCGAGCTCGTGAGGCTCGGCCGCGCAAGTAAGTCCCTCCCCCCAGAGTGCTGCTTTCGACGGAGACCAACCTCCTCGCCGCCTCCGCCGCTGGCGCCGTTCGGCCGAGACCGGCCGCGCCACTACCACCATCGGACGCTTGCCGTCCTCCGTGACGTTCGAATCGCCCGCCCAGCGCCCGTTTGCTTGGGAAGGCGAGTCCGTGAGCTCCGGCGCCCTCCTCCGCCATGGACGCCACCGAGCCAACTCCGCCCTACCCCCGACGTGGCCTTTGGGGCCCGCCTCACATCGACCGATGGGCCCAGGCCCCCGCTCTGTTGACTCGGTCGGAGGTGGTGGATCAACCCCCATCACATCGACATGGGGCCCCACCCCCAAAGAACATTTTTAAAAATAAAAAAGGAAAAGGAAAATGAAAATTAAATAAATATAAATAAAATGAATAAAACTAATTAATTAATTAATTAATTAATTAGTTAATTAATCTAATTAATCCTGATTAATTAACCTAATGACTAATTAACCTAATTAACTATTGTTAATTAAACTAAGCTAGGTTAATTAGTTAACAGTGTATGACGAACGGGTCCCACATGTCAGGGTTGACTTAGTCAACCCTGTTGACTGCTGACGTCAGCATGACATCATGCTGACGTCATAAATACATTTTTTCGAATTAATTAATTAATTAATTAAATTCCAAAAATTATTAAAATCTTTTAAAAATCATATCTTTTAATCCGTAACTCGGATTAAAATATTTTCAACATGAAAGTTGCTCGTAAGCGGCGAGGCGAATCCGGATACGCGATCCGTTCGTCCGCCACACACCCCTAACCTATCGGACCTGCAACTTTTCCCTCCGGCTCCTCTGCTGAAAACCCAAAACACCGGAATACTTTCCGGATGTTTCCTTAACCAATACCCCCTCATACCACGTTAGGGCACGCCTAGCATCGCTTCTTGGCATGTCATGCATCGATATGCATCTGTTTACTTGGTATTCATTGTTTCTTCCCCTCTTCTCTCGGTAGACTACGAGACCGACGCTGCTGCTTGGCGATTCGACTACGGTGTTGACGACCCCTCTCTCTTGCCGAGCAACCAGGCAAGCCCCCTTGATCACCGGATATCGCCTACTCTTCTCTATCTGCTTGCATTAGAGTAGTATAGCATGTTCTTGTTTTCGGATACTCTATACTCATTGCATAGCCCTGTCCTTGTAACTTCATTGTTACCTTACCGCAATCCTATATGCTTAGTATAGGATGCTAGTACTTTCATCTGTGGCCCTACATTCATGTCCGCTAGTGCTATACTATCGGGCCGTGATCACTCGGGAAGAGATCACGGGTATATACTATATACTTATACATGATACATGTGGAGACTAAAGTCGGGTCGGTGATGGAGCACCATGAGTGGATCTTTGAGGCGGAGCGACAGGCAGGTTGAGACCGCCTAGGAGAGAGGTGGGCTGGCCTGTTCGGGCGTTCGCGGTTACTTAACACGCTTAACGAGGTCTTGGTATTTGATCTGAGTTGGCTCTGAGCTTATACGCACTAACCATCTACGCGGGAGTAGTTATGGGTATCCGGCGTCGTGGTATCACGGAAGCACTTGAGACGTCGTGACGAGGCGGTAGCGCCGGATTGACTGGAGCGCTGTTAGGCTAGGTCTGCTTCGGCGCGACATAGCGTGCAGGTGTGCTTTCGAGGCGATGGGCCTGCACCCTGCGCGCTTAGGTTTAGACCGGCGTCTTGGCCTCTCTGTTGTGCCTAGGTGGGGCTGCGGCGTGTTGATCTTCCGCGGCCGGGCATGACCGTGAAAGTGTGTCCGGCCAAATGGGATCAAGCATCTTTGGGTAAGATGGTGCACCCTGGAAGTTAATCTATTGGATAGTCGTGATCTTGATAACAGGGCGACTTGGAGTTGTACCTTGAGCTTATGACAACTAGAACCGAATACTTGATAAAACACACCTTCCAAGTGCGGATACAACCGGTGGTCGCTCTCTCGGGGATATGAGGAGGGATCGCGGGTAGGATTATTGCTATGTGATGTTACTTGGAGGACTTGATTTACCCTCCTCTACTGTTGCAAGACAGTGTCGAGCGTAGTCTTCATTAAGACTAGCTATCCCCTCTTATTCGGCATTCTGCAGTTCAGTCCATCGATATGGCCTTTACACATATATCCATGCATATGTAGTGTAGCTCCTTGCTTGTAGTACTTTGGATGAGTACTCATGGTTGCCTTGTTCCCCTTTTCCCCTACCTCTACTCGATTGTCAGTAACTGCACGATGGAGCCAGGAGCAGACGCCACCGCCTATGGCGACTACTACTGGAGGTGCCTACTACTACGTGCAGCCCGCCGGCGACCTGTGAGTAGCCTAGGAGGATCCAGCAGGAGGCCTGCTCCTCTTCGATCAGATCCCGGTTTGTGCTAGCCTTCTTAAGGCATACTTGTTTAACATATGGCTGTACTCAGATATTGTTGCTTCCGCTGACTCGTCTATGATCGAGCACTTGTATTCGAGCCCTCGAGGCCCCTGGCTTGTATTATGATGCTTGTATGACTTATTTTATTTGTAGAGTTGTGTTGTGATATCTTCCCGTGAGTCCCTGATCTTGATCGTACACATTTGCGTGCATGATTAGTGTACGATTAAATCGGGGGCGTCACATTTTTGTGATGGAAACAAAGATTAGGGCGAAGAGAGTCAAAATTCTGAAGCATACACTTGGTTTTTCGGGCTGTTTTGCTGTTGACAGTGCGGGGCTCAGTGGTGGCCTCGGCTTGTTTTGGTCAAGTGAGATCTCTGTTGATCTTAAGAGTTATAGTTCCGGCCATATCGATGTGATGGCTCGGAAAGTTGGTTCCCCCTCGCACGAATGGAGATTTACGGGGTTTTATGGGGCCCCGAGAAGCGAGGATCGGCACCACAGCTGGAGTTGCTTGAGACGGTTACACGCAATACCGCATCAAGCATGGTTATGTCTTGGTGACTTCAACGAAACGATGTATGCCATAGAACACTATAGCAGAGCTCAGAGGGCAGAGTGGCAGATGCGTGCGTTACGGGATGTCCTAGATGATTGCTCCCTGTAGGATCTTGGGTTCTCAGGGGTGCCATACACATGGGATAATGGTCAGGCCGGCGAGATGAATGTGAAAGCCCGCCTGGATAGAGGGGTGGCCAATGAAGCTTTTCTTCAGAGCTTCAAAGTTGCACGGGTGAGACACATTAGCTCAGTGGAGTCGGATCACTGTTTTGTTTTGGTTGAGCAACAAGTTCTACAACACAGGAGAGGACCAAAGCAGTTTCGATACGAAAATGTTTGGCAGTCTCATGCTGAATATGATCAGTTGGTTGCGGAAGCGTGGCGACGGAATCATGCCGGCCAAGATCTTGCCGCTATTCAACACACATTGTAACAACTCCAAGTTGAGCTTGGGGCGTGGGGTGCAAAAGAGTTTGGTTGCCTCGCTAAGAGGGTTCGGAAATTACAAAGCAAGCTTGAAGTCTTGAGGAGGAGATCCATTGGACGAGGGCCTTCTGACGAGGAAAAGTCAATCGTGCTGCAACTGCGGGAAGCATTGCGGCAAGAGGAGATTTGGATGCGGCAACATTCGCGCGTGCCATGGCTACGGAAAGGTGATCGAAATACGGCATACTATCACGCCCTAGCAGCGCAGCGGAAGCGAGTGAACCGCATTGCCCATCTTCAGCGCTCGGACGGGTCCACATGTGCGACCGAGGATGAAGATATATGAAGTGCAATCATTCTACCACGATCTGTACTCCTCTCAAGGTTATAATGATATGAATGAGTTGCTTCAGTTTGTCCCGGCGCGTGTAACCGAGGACATGAATACCTTCTTGGATAAACCCTTCGAGCCGGACGAGGTCCGCGTTGCCCTTTTTCAAATGTCTCCATCCAAAGCACCGGGCGTTGATGGGTTTACCGCAGGGTTTTTTCAAAGGCATTGGGATCTCATCAAGGATGACTTAGTGCCGGCGATCCTTGGTTTCTTGAATGGGGTGATCTACCTTATGGCTTCAATGATACTTCTATCACACTTATTCCTAAGGTACGGAACCCTCAGTCTATCACTCAATACCGGCCGATCTCTCTATGTCCTGTTCCCTACAAAATTGCTGCCAAGATGATAACTAACCGCTTCAAAGAGTTCATGGATATAGTTGTTAGCCAGGAACAGAGTGCTTTTGTCCCTGGTCGCCTGATCACTGATAACGTGGTGGTGGCGTTTGAGAGTGTCCACACAATGAGGCGAAGGAAGAAGGGAAAGAACTACTCGTGTGCTGTCAAGCTAGACATGATGAAGGCCTACGATAGAGTTGAATGGCACTACCTCGAGGCGATCATGGTCAAGCTTGGTTTTAGTGCTCATTTCGTGAACTTGGTACTGAAATGCGTCACTTCTGTCCGGTTCTCGGTGAGGGTGAATGGGGAGCTGCTGCCATTCTTCACCCCGTCTATGGGGCTGCGGCAGGCTGTCCTATGTCGCCATTTCTTTTCTTACTCTGTGCCGAAGGATTTACGTCTTTGCTCAAATTCTATGGGGGCATTCATATTGACAGGGGCATCCGTGTATCCTTTCGAGCACCGTGGGTGAGTCATTTACTCTTTGCCGATGATAGTCTCATCTTCATCAGTGCAACTCAGGAGAGTGCGGACCGACTCAATGCGATTTTGTTGATTTATGCTTCTTGCTCGGGCCAGGCAGTCAATCGTGACAAAAGTGCCATCTTTTTCTCGCCCAATACACCGCATGCAAGACGGCAAGCAGTCAAACTGGTTCTTGGCGTTCATATGGAGGCATTCAGTGACAGATATTTGGGCTTACCCACAGCGGTTGGGAGAATCACTAGTGAGACTTTTGACCATATTGGGGACAGATCCAGGAGCAAAATGAATGGATGGGCAGAGCGGCTACTAGCTTGTGCTGGGAGGGAAACTCTTATTAAATCAGTGATCCAGGCCATTCCAACCTTCAGTATGAGTGATTTTCGTCTAACGAAGAAGGTATGCAAAGGCCTCATCGCTAGTATGGCCAAATTCTGGTGGAGTGGATCTCTTGATCGACGATCTATGCATTGGCTATCTTGGGAGAAACTTGCATCACCGAAGTGTCAGGGAGGAATGGGTTTTCGCGATCTCGAGTTATTCAACCTGGCACTACTTGGTAAGCATCGATGGAGATTTATTACTAATCCTAACTCTTTATGTGCCCAAGTGATGAAGGGGCGTTATTTTCCGGATTGTGATTTTATGGAGGCTTCAGTACCACACACATCGTCTGCTATTTGGCGAGCGATCATCGCCGGGAGGGAAGCTCTCCATGTTGGTCTCATTAAGAGGGTGGGGGACGGCAGCACTATCTCGATTTGGGAAGATAAGTGGATCCCGGGTCTTTCCTCTCTGTCCCCTACGGTGATGCCGGGAGGGACGACTCTTGCCACCGTCGGTGAGCTCATCGACCATGACAACGGGACGTGGCGGCGGGAATTGATCTACAATGTTTTCATTCGACCGGACGTCGACGCCATATTGAATATCCCCTTGCGCCGCGGTGGGTGATGATTTTCGAGCTTGGGTTTTTGAAAGAAGCGGCAACTACTCCGTAAAATCTGCGTACCGTGCTCTCGTGACTCGGAAAGAGCGGCTAGCTCAAGAGGAAGGGCGGTTACAAACTCCTCACGCATCGATGAACGGATGTGGAAGTCGCTTTGGAAGCTCAAGGTTTTGCCGAAGGTACGTGTGTTCTGGTGGCGGGTTATTCGTCGCATCCTTCCAGATGAGTGCACGCTTCGGTATCGTCATATCAAACCTATAAGCAGATGCAATGTCTGCCATGCAATGGATGAGGATCTCATGCACGCCTTAGTGCATTGCCCTCATGCCAAACTTTTCTGGGAGCAGGCTCACGGTCTCTTTGGCGTTCGACGGCGCGGTGAACCACGATACATGGTTTCGTGATATCATATGTGATGATCAATTCACGGACACTGAAAGGGCCCAAATGATCTCTGTTATGTGGGTAATCCGCACTCGAGAAATCGAGTGACTCATGATGATGACCAGCTGGAGCCTTTTACTTCGGTGAGGCGGATTCGGGAGGACTTGGCATTGCTGGATATCCCGCATTCTCATGCTGCAGTGCTACCAGGTCATGGTTGGAGACCGCCGGACTTAGGGGTGGTTAAGATCAACACGGATGCAGCATTGAGTATGGATTCCGACAAGGTGGGTGTGGGCGGTGTAGCACGTTCTAACACAACCTTGTTGGGTGCTTGGAGTAAACCTCATATTGGGGTCACGGTTGGGGTCACGGATCCATTTATCGGTGAGACGCTCGCGCTTCGAGATGGAGTTATTTTTGCAAATCTACGGGGTTTCTCACATGTGATTATGGAAACTGATTGCACGGAGATTGTTAATCTGGAACACTCGCCACAACAGCCTCTGTGGTGGCACCTTTACTTGTCGAAATTGGAGAGCTAGCTGCTACTTTTTCTTCTTTTGTTATTCAACATGTAATGCGAGCAGCCAATGTACCGGCCCACCTTTGTGCGAAACATGCATGTACACTGGTGGTCACCGAGAGTTGGACTGACTCGAGACCCTCTTTCCTGCTCACCAGCCTCTTGGCTGATGATGCCAGGAGCTCGTTCGTTGAATAAAAGCTCTCAGGTTTGAACGCAAAAAAAAAGGCTATGTACGTGCAATGTATGTTAATTTGAAAGTATATTAAATGCATACGGATATTAAGTAGAATATTATCTGCGTGTTATTACGTGATTAGCACTATATTTAGCATAAAATTAACTACACGCTAAGCGTGTTGAGCGTTCGACATTGAAGCAGTCTAGGTCGTTGGATTGACATAATTTGATAGCCAAGATTAATTGGATCTGTCCATTTATGTCTTTTTATATTGGTATAAATATAGATATAGATAAATATGCAAGGTTTTTTTTCTTATAAAAAATTGGGATTAAATCAGGCGGTGAAAGGAGAGTTAACCACTATTGGATAGTTTAAAACTTCAGATAGTTTGGTAACTGACGGCGCCCGGCCGGCTTTTGCACCGTCTTCGCGACCCTCGCCGCACGGACTGCCGTCTTGCGCCGCTGGCCTTTGCCGCTACACAGCCTTCCCATTGCCCCTGCCCATCGGACGCTGGATGCTCTGCCGTCGGGCTGCCTGGACCAGTAGCCACCTCACCGCTCTCTGCCCGCCAGCCACCTGACTAGGTGGTGCTGCGCAGTATCTACCGCCGGTGCTAGAGGGGAACCAGACGTACGGTATTCGGAGCCGGTGATCGAGCCCCATCTAGCACCGACTGGGGACTTCGCTTGTTGTCTATCTCCCGCCGTTAGCTGGTCTTCCTGTGCACATTACCTGCTCGACCAAATGCACCGCTAGACCAGGGCAGCTGATCCAATGTCCTTCCTGGCCGCGGCCGCCTCCTCCGGGGCATCTCCAGTCACCGGCCACCACAGCAAGGTGCGCGACCTATCCGACATCCCAACGACCGCTCCTGTGACATGGTAAAAATTGTGCCGCTAATGTTGCGTTTTGCATTTTTTTTTTTGAACTAGGACGTTACACCACGTGCTTCCGGCGTTACAAGGCGCATTTCTTGCTGGACGGAATCGAGGATGCAGCAGCGGAGAGCGCTGCCGGATCGCAGCAACCTCCGGTGTCTCTGCCGAAGAGTCTGGCTGCTCTCGCCGAGGAGTCGACCGTTGCTGCTCAGAGGCAGCGGAAGCCCCTGTCACGGATGGAGTGCAAGAGGCTGGCCGGGCTCCAGATAAAAAAGAGGGTCAAGGCGCAGTATTTGAACGGCAAGTTTTACGATCTCATGGGTAAGGTGGTGGCTAGTGCCAATACGTTGGAGGATGCTTGCGACATTGTCCGGCTGAATTTTAATGTCGATCTGGCGTCTGCAAGGGACGATGTGCGCTTTATCGCATTGGCGGAGCAGCTCAGAAGAGGAGAGTTTGATATCACTGCGAATTCTTTCTCACTAGTGGCAAAGAGGCAAGGAGGAGAGCGCATTGTTCTTCCACGTCTCAACTTGAAAGTTATCCAGGAAGCAGTTAGGGTGGTGCTTGAGGTTGTTTACAGACCTCAGTTCTCCAAGATATCACATGGCTGTCGGAGTGGGCGAGGATATCACTCAGCTCTAAGGTTCATATCCACTGAAATTGGGGTTCCAGATTGGTGCTTTACTGTCTCCTTGTACAAGGAGGTAGACAGTAATGTAGTCTTAAAGCTTATTTCCCAAATACAGGAAAAGATTGTTGATGACCAGTTAGTGGCATTCATGCAAGATATGTTTGATGCCGAGGTGATCAATTTGGTATTTGGAGGGTTTCCCAAGGGCCATGGAGTTCCACAAGAAGGAGTACTTGCACCAATCCTGATGAATATATATCTTGACAGTTTTGACCATGAAGTATTTAGGATTTGCATGAAATATGAAGGCCTTTATTCAGGGGCAAAAAATGTTGCAGACAACCAGGGCTCCAAGCTGCGTCTCTGGTTTAGAAGTCAAATGAAGGACAGGGATCTAAATAATGAAGATCAAACAGAGGGCCAGCCAAACATGAGATCATATGCTTGCAGATACATGGATGAGATTTTTGTTGCAGTTGTGGGATCCAGGGACATAGCAGAAACTGTAAAGTCTGAAGTTGTTGATTACCTAAGCAAATCACTTTACCTGAAAGTTGATGATGGATTGTGTCTTGTACCAGTAAAAAACAACTCCCGGGGGTTGCAGTTTGCTGGCACCATAGTTAAGGCCGCAACAAAAGAAAGTGCTGCACTGAAAACTGTTCACAAGTTGAAGGAGAAGGTTTCGTTTATTTGCTTCTCAGAAGCAAGAGATATGGGATGCTATGAATCTTAGGTTAGGAAAGAAGTGGTTGGCATATGGTTTGAGGAGGGTAAAGGAGTCTGAGATCAAGTCACTTCGTCTTAGTACTCCGTTGCTGGATCACATTGCACAATTTAGGAAAGAGGGCATGAAGACAGACCATTGGTTCAAAACTTTACTCAAGGTATGGATGCAGGACATCAATGCCAAAAATGAAGCTAATGAGGAGGTGCTCCTGTCAAAATACATTGCTGAACCAGCACTTCCGCAGGAACTCAGAGATGCTTTTAACAACTTTCAGAAGCAGGCTAAAGACTATATCTCATCAGAAACTGTTGCTACAGAAGCACTGTTGTCCAGCTTAAAGAATCAGGAATCAATGTATACCTGCCCTGATGATCCTGCCATTAAGATTTATGCGCCTCTTAGTTATATCAAGAAGTGCCTCAATCGCTATGGTGTAACTAATCTTGAAGGTTTCCCTAAACATGTTTCAGCCCTTGTTTTGCAAGATGATGAGCTAATCATAAGTTGGTTTGCAGGAATAATTCATCGTTGGGTAAGATGGTTCTCTGAGGTTGACAATTTTGAAGAGCTTCAACTTATGTTAGTTGAATGTGTCTGGAAATCCTGCATTCGGACACTATCTGCAAAGTACCGAATGTACGAAAAATTGACAGAAAAGCGGTTTGAACTTGATGATTATAGCATTCCAATGATCGAGGACTTTGAGGCAATGATAGCACAGCTAGAACCTAGTTCTTCCTCAGTTTCTGCTGATGAAGCTCTGACATATGGCATTTCTAGTAGTGGCTTATGTGTGCTCACCCTCTCAAGAGTTAGAGTCCCGGCTCGGAAATTCAACTGCTTTGTCATGGGCTGCCAATCTTCATCACCAAGTTTGTACATTATTCATGTGAAGGAGAAACAGCAGTTTCCAGGATGGAGGACAGGTTTCTCATCATCAATTCATGGGAGTTTAAATGGCAGACGAATTGGGTTGTGTACTCAACATGTTAAAGATCTATATCTAGGGAAAATCTCCCTTCAGTCAGTTGATTTTGGTGTGCTGATTAGATGACTATAAGATGACCCTGAGGTTTTCAGTTTGAGAATATTCCCCCCCCCCACCCCCCTTTATTGTTTGCAAATTTTAGCTGCTCCCATGATTCTCTGAAATAATTCTTCTGCAAAGTAAATTTACTGTTTAAGATGAATTGACCATTTTTCAAGAAGCACACATGTGCAAAGATTATTTGAAGATTTATAAACTCTGTCCAAAATTTCAAAAGTGCTTCTACAAATACAGAAAGTATATTTGTATTTTGAGGGAAACATTGCTTCAACCTGATGCATCTCTATTCTGAATCTCCGTATACTGAGTTCATTAGCTGCCCTCTTCTAGTCACGATGACTCTCTACTGCTATTAAGTATTAACACTTACTTGCTCGAGACTTCCCTTCAGGAATTGGTGAGTGAGAAAACTTTGGTGCCATCGCTTCAAACCTTGCAAGTCTGGCCAAGCTCTGGGTGCTCTGTATGTGTGATGACATGAAACTTCTCATATTCTTTCTCAATGGTTTCTTCAGTCAGGCCGCTCTCTAAGTTTACTTTGTGCCTGGGGCGTTCCTGGGCTTTCTGTATCATTTACATCTTGTAGGGTCCCATGATTAAACTGTACTGAATGTTCAGTGAGGATTTTAAACTTGGACTTGCTGAATTTTCCTTCAGGGTCATGGTCACGGCACTCTGATTCCAAGAGGCTGGACGTCTGCTGTTCCAAGGTCATGATTTACATGTCCCTCCAAGTTCAATCAATAAGTATGCTGCTGGCAAAGAAGGCATCAGGGGGTCGCCGCCATGAGGGCCCGTCATTTGTTTTAGTCGCTCTCAGGGATTATCAGGTTAGTTGGGGTACTGATGTTCATATATATGTTTCATATTGATTATAATCTGGTTTCATCTCCAAAGAACTGAAGGAATGATTGCAAACAAACTCCGTTCCAAAATATAAGGTGTATAGTTTTTGGCATGGAAATTAAAGAATGCACATGTAGAGAAAATTTCACGAGTTTTGGGCGAGATTACACATGACTAATTGATATGAGAAAATAGAAGAGCTTGCCTAATATAAGGAAATGTAATCGAATTCCTAAAAAAGTTATCCAAACGAGTGGTGCAACGCAATACACCTTATATTTTGAACTTTTTCTTAAAAATCTATACACCTTATATCAAGGAACGGAGGGAGTATTAGCTAATGAACATGGAGTAGTCCAGGAAATCTCATATTGTCCATTTATTTGTTCCACCTGGAACTAAAGAAGCTAAGCAAATAGCACCTCTAAGAACAACTGAACAAGCATAACTTAAAATCACATGCATGCTCTTGCTTCTTTACCATTTGTTTTGTTATTGGCTTATAATCACATGCACGTTCGCCGGAGTGATGGATGCCGTGGTGCACGTTCTGTGTTCCCATGGCCAAGGCAGGGACACATCAACCCCATGCTCCATTTCGCCACCGCTCTCGTCGATGCCGGCGTCCAAGTCACTTTCCTCCACACCGAGCACAACCTCCGCCGCCTTGCCCAGGCGCCTCTGCCACCTCGCCTACGCTTGCTTTCTATCCCCGATGGCCTCCCCGACGACCACCCTCACAGCTTCTTGGAGCTCTTGGAGTCCATGTGCACGACTAGCAGCGCCGCGTACCGTGCTCTGCTCTTGTCTGCCGACGCCCCGGTGACATGCGTTGTTGCCGATGGCACCATGCCGTTCGCCATCGACATCGCTGAGGAGCTCGGCATCCCGGCGCTCGCCTTCGCCATGCAGGGCGCCTGCAGCTACCTGGCGCTCCTGTACATGCCCAAGCTCGGCGAGAGCCCCTTCTCTGCGGACGACCCGGTGTGCGGCGTTCCAGGGATGGAGGGTTTCCTCCGGCGCCGAGATCTTCCTCGGGGACTCTACTACGCTGAACAAGGCCACAAGGACCCCTGGATGCTCAAGCTCGCCGAGGTCACTGCTCGTTCCAGCAAGGCATGTGCGCTCATACTCAACACCGCCGCGTCCATGGAGCAACCAGCGCTGACTCACATTGCGTCGCGCACAAGCGATGTCTTCGCCATAGGCCCACTGCACGCCAGGTCGAGGTTCGCCGCAAGCGCAAGCCTGTGGCAGGAGGACGATGGGTGCATGGCATGGCTGGATGGCCACGAGGACCGGTCCGTCGTGTACGTGAGCCTGGGGAGCTGCGCGGTGATCACACACGAGCAGTTCACCGAGTTTCTCTCCGGCCTGGTAGCTACTGGGTACGCCTTCCTCTGGGCGCTCCGGCCGGACATGGTCCAGATGACCAGCTCCACGCTCCTCCGAGAAGCCATCGGGGCAATGGAGGGTGGCAAGCACGCGTTGTCGAGTGGGCTCCTCAGCGGGACGTGCTGCGGCACCGGGCAGTGGGCTGCTTCCTGACACACGCCGTATGGAACTCGACGCTGGAGTGCGCCATGGAAGGCGTGCCGATGGTGTGCTGGCCCTTCTTCTCCGACCAGCAGATCAACAGCCGCTTCGTGGGCGCCGTGTGGAGGACGGGGCTGGACATGAAGGACGTCTGCGACAGAGGCGTCGTTGAGAGGACGGTGAGGGAGGCCATGGTGTCCGACGAGATCAGAGGGGTGGCCCAAGCTATGGCGCAGCAGTTGAGGCTGGATGTCGCGGAGGTGGGGTCGTCGTCGTCCGAGTTGGAGCGGCTCCCTCGTCCGCTTCATCAGGGAGCTCAGCATCAGGTCCTGTTGAAGCCCAGAACTAATGAAGAGACTAGCACAGCCTCTCACGCACTACATGTTCAGTTCCATACTTATTCAGTCTCAGAACTTATTCTAGCATTTCCCGAACATATATATGGAAGATGAGGAACTTGTAAGAGGAACTCAATCTGTTGACTTGAGACCATTTCAAGGCAGTTCCCCACAATTATGTTCCTGTGATCTAACGAGCTGACGGCGGGGTGGAGGAGGTCGTGGCCGGAGGAGGGGAAGAGGGCATGCAGAGGATGCGCAGGCCTCGCGAGACGAGCAGCTGATGGTGCCTGGTGGGCTTGGGCAGTGAACGACGTACCGTCCATGAATCGTATCCGTCAATCCGTGTCCGACTCCGGTCGTGGCCGCAAGCCCGACTTGGACTTGCTTTGCCGGTCGTGGTGTACGAGCATACTATCTATATATAAATTGAAGAGAGGGCCAGTCCATGGTGTACGAGCATCGCAGACAAGCGCTTTACTTTACGTTTAGTTCCTGGTTTTTCGTTGGCGAAAGAGTTGGCCAGCAGTAGTAGCCAGGATCGATGAAGCTTCTTCCGGCCGTCCTCGGCCTCGTTCTCGTCCTCACCCTCGTTCTAAATCCCAATGGCGTGGAGGCCCGGCCTGCGCCTACCGGCGGTCATGAGAAGAAGCCGTCCAGCGCCGCCTTCTTTGTCTTTGGGGATGACTTCGCCGACAACGGGAACCTCCCTCTGACCGGCCCCGTCACCCAGATGTCGCGGCAATGGGCCTACCCCTACGGCTCCAACTACGTCGATGCCGATGGGTTTCCGCGGCCGAATACTCCGTCCGGTCGCTTCTCAAACTATAAAATCCAGTCGGATTTCATCGGTAAGTGCTATGTTATATTACCATGAAAAAAAGTACTATGTAATCCCTGGTGCATCGTAATTAACCCTATCATACTCGTTGCTTCACTAATAACTTGCAGCAACCATGTTGGGGTTGGAGGAAGCCCCTCCGGCGCATGCCCTCACGGCCAAGAAAACCTGCGACCCGTCTGGCATGACCTTCGCTACTGGTGGTGCAGGTGTGTTGCACAGTACATCGCACGAGATCCCCGCCCTCGCCAAACAGGTCGACACCTTCAGGAAGATGGTCAAGGACGGGGCCATCACAGAGACACAGCTGAGTCACTCCGTAGCGCTCGTGGCTTTCTCTGGCAATGACTATGCAGGCACCGGCGTCATTGGCCTAAGTAGCCCCAACGATGTGAGTATCACATCAACGCACAATGTATATATGCGTACACTAATTTGAACAATTAATTTGTTTGTGCATCTTACTAACTTATGATTTTCATGTATGCGATGTAGATTAATGCTTATATTGGGAAGGTGACAAAAGAGATTGCGGCTAATGTGGATCAATTGTTGAAGCTCGGGGTGACAAAGGTTCTTGTCAATAACTTGCACCCTATCGGTTGCACGCCATCACACACCCGAACCAACAACTACACCATGTGTGATATTTTTGAAAACTTAGGTGCATCAATCCATAACGATAATCTGAAACAAGTTATGTCATCAAAGAAGAATGTCTACGTCGTAGACGTGTACACCGCCTTTACCAATATTGTGGATCATGCGGCAGGTATGTATCTACATGCATTCAAAACTGTCTCATTATTTTAGAATTATCTTAATCTAATTTGATGGGGGTTTGATTGTGTACTTGAACTACTTTATCTGAACATTCTTAATTTCATGTGCATTAATATAGGTAAAGGCTCAGAGCTGTCTAAACAATTCAAGCGCAAACTATCGCCGTGCTGTGAGAGTTTGGATTCGGATGGTTACTGCGGACAGCAAGGCGAGTCATCCGCAGAGCTTTTGTATACTGTGTGCGACAATTCAAATAGATTTTTCTATTGGGATGACATGCACCCGACCCATGCAGGATGGGAGGCTGTCATGAAACAGTTGGAAAAACCCTTGAGGGAGTTTGTAAATCAAGCCTAGGTAGCTAGGCTTTATGTATTTGTGTAGATCTTTGTATCCATGATGACAACTTTCTGATTGTATTTGATAGTTTCATGTATTTCAAAGACTGGGATTTTCCCGATTCTTCTGGTTGTATTTGATAGTTTCATGTATTTCAAAGACTGGGATTTTCCCGATTCTTCTGGTTGTATTTGATAGTTTCATGTATTTCAAAGACTGGGATTTTCCCGATTCCATGACAAATATTATAATTAATGTATTTGCATCTTCTTTTGTGAAGACTATATTTATAAGAAGTAACTAATGTCATATGCCGCATCTACAATAAAGATGTGTTGTAACTATACAAATCGAGTACTTGCCTATATACGGCTCAATAAGCTCAGGGCAATTCCACACCTATTGAATTTTTTGTTGTCGGCTTATAGGTAGTCTAACTCAGGACTATGGAGGGTAAATTTGCCTATGGATATGGGCGTTTGTGGGCATCCACTTCTTTGTGTTTGTGTCCGTGTGCAATGCCCAAACCCGCTCATCTTTTTCTTTTAGAATGGGTAAATTTGCCTATGGATACGGGCATTTGTGGGCATCCACTTCTTTGTGTTCGTGTTTAGTGCCCAAACCGGCTCAACTTTTTCTTTTGAGAATGCCCAAACCCGCTCAACTAGTCGTGGGTAGAAAAATATGGACATAACTCTATATTTAAGATTGTTTTCTCAAACTTTTCAAAACAGCTCCTGCTGAGTTTCAGTTTTGGAATCTTAGTTCATCCTCACATGATAAGATCATCCGCGGCACCATGCAGAAAATTCAGCCATATACAAATCCATGATGTCAAACACCACAATTCGGATTCAATTGTATTGAACACAGAGATGACAGATACTCGACGAAGTTCGAATAAACATAGGAAAATGATTTTATTTGAGACGGGTGTACGTGGTTGTTCCTTCGGCCACCTCGAACTGCAATGCGGCGAGCTTTTGCAAGAGGCCACACGGATGCGGGGTGAGGGTGGCGAGGGGAGTGGTGCTCCCAGTGCGGCCGGCGGCCGGTTCTGCAACGTCATGCTACAAGCGACGACGCCATGCTGCGATGGGGCTCCAAGGGCGACCGTCGATCGGTACTAGTACGAGAACATGCTTCCGGTGCTGAAGTTGTGTTGCGACGGAGGCGGACGCCATGCTACAACGTCGTGCTACAAGCGACTCCGCGACAGGGCTCTGAGGGCGTTGGCCCGTGCTTCGTGTTGCCATGGACATCCGAGGATGGTCATCGGTACTCGGTAGTGCCATGCATGATGTGCTTTGAGCGCCTTGCTGCGATGGCATCAACTAGGACAACGACGATGCTGTGGCATGCTTTGCCGGACGAGCGGCTCTGACAAGGCGGTTGAAACGGCGGGATGCCCAACCAAAGAAAGAAAAAAAATCTGGATTTCAAGCGAACAATCTTTCACTTCCTCCTATTTTAGATCAGCACTTGGCACTTCACACGTTTTTTTTTTTTTTTTTTTTTTTGAAACTCAGACGTTTTTGTTTCTGAGGCGAGGCAACAGATTTGCCAAACATGACAAAAAGGGGAAGAAGCAATTGTGCATTCAAGCTACGGCACCACCAACCGTGTGACTGTAAGAAATGGAAGGGCCAAAGTGTGTATTAAATAAATGTGCATCGGTTACTTTTTAGTCTGCATATAAGATTTGGTTAAAATCAAACTTTATAAAGTTTGACCAACTTTGTAGGAAAAAATATTAACATCTACAATACTAAAGCTATATGGTAGTATGAAAATTAATTTCATGATGCATCCAATGATTTCATACTATGAATCTTGATATTTTAAAAAAAAAACTTAGTCAAAGTTAAGAAAGTTTGACTTTGACCAAATCTTATATGCAGACAAAAAGAAACAGAGGGAGTATGATCAGACATTGTGTTCTCAGCAACCAAATACAAAAATTATCACCCTACTTGATTTGAGGTCCGAAATGAGCAGGGGAGACCGTGAGATACGAGTATGAGAAATCAATCAGAACTAACTCGACATGAATCGATCCCAAATAGCCCACGAAGTTGAGAAGAGGCCCCCGGCAGGCATTCCATCAAACATCTCAGAGGCATTTGACACGAGAAACAAATACTGCGATATCGTATCCGTACCTATTCTTTAGAGTTAATTGTGCACATTGTTGCTGGAGAATGCTGGATGCTTCTTACTGATACAACATACCAATATCTAGAGCAAACACCAAAGCCACAAAATCATAACACATCAAAGAGCCACGTTCACAAATAAAATTGTAACTCAGTGCACCTACGTAACACAACAAGCCAGATAGCACCAGGCAGGCCAAAGTGGTCATCACCCCCACACAGAAAAATACAGCCCTAAAAAGGATCATCCGCCCTACGGGTAGGGCTTTACCTTACAGTGACTATATCATCAATCTTCAAGATCATCCTAACGCATTCGCACGCCAGCGAGATGGCGCTCGTGCTCACAAGCAACGGCTGCACGACATTCTCCTCCAGGATGTTTGTGATCTGGCCTTTCCTCACGTTGATGCCCGTGTTCTTCTCACCCTTGGCATGGCGATTCCTTAGCTCAGTAACAATGGCGATTGGGTTGAGCCCTGCATTCTCAGCCAGTGTGTAAGGGATGACCTCAAGTGCGTCGGCAAACTCCTTGATGCAGTAACTCTCCATCCCGTGGAGCTCCTTTGACCAAGCAGCCAGTTGCATTGACATTTCTATTTCAGGAGCACCGCCACCAGCAATTAAAAACCTCTTGTTCACCAAGCACCTTCATAAAAGTAAGCATGAACAGGATCAGAGCACTGAAGAAATAATACATTGCAAGCTAAAAGTAGTACTGTGCTAAGTTACTTCATATAATATGCTTATATGCAACACCATAAATACCACAAAATGATGTACAAGCTTGAAATACACCATGAGCGAGAATAATCATTTCATGAGGATACATGTCAAATTATGCTCAAGGCCTATACATGGTATTGAACTTATCTTTATACTTAGATGCCCACAAGGCCATGTAGACCATGAGGACAGGTCCCCCCTATTTGGGTAAAAAAGATATGGAAAACCATATACTACAAGCAGTTGTTACTTCAGTAAAATTCAGAAGCAACCATCTAATTATGAATCAACAGAAGTTGTAAGGTAAACCCGCCTGCCAACATACACATTCTCACATCTAGACTTAACATGAACTGATGCGTGCACCCACAAATTGCAATGCATTGATCAAACCGAGGCCTACTACTGTGGAAGTGTTGAAATTCACAGGCATAAGATGAGGCAGTCAATGTTATATCCAAAACAACCATGTTGATATACCACACCATGTTGATATACCACAAAAGGCAGTAAAAAGCATTGGAGCTAGCTACCAGTTCTCACTACAATTTCCTTTTTAAAGGACATGATGCATACACTGCCTGGTTTCTCACATAAACACGCACACAACTGGAGGTCTGAAGCTTATACACTACAACAATCTGGTATTACAAGGAGGACATAAGGTCCTTTTATTAGGACTTGCGAACAGACCTAAACCCACTACAAACTTTACCAAGCTGACATTTTACAGCTAAATCTCAAACAGCTAACTATTGCTTCGCATGACTAGCCAAAATGACTTTGATATATTCTAACTTACATGCAACTCAAGATTGTACAACTAGCGGACTAAGCGCAAGCTAAAATTACTAGCCAACTTACATTCTACTTCTTGCCATCTTGCTAGAACTAGAAACATCATAACCTGCCGGCATGCATGCCACAGATACTAACAACTACTACTTGTAACAAGATTAGAACTAATAAAAGTTGTGGCCTAGCCACGCCGTGGTGCTCTACTGCAGCACTTAGCCCATAAGAAGTGATCTACCCATCAGATTCAAGGACTGCGATGCAGAGGGGTAGGTGAAGAGCGAGGGAGAGTCGCCTTCACTGTGTTCACACAGCAGATGCGTTATTGACATAAAGCACCGAATGTCCAGAGTCAAAAGTATAGATGACAAAGGGTCATCATAAAGTACCATGAACAGACATGACATGCAACTTAGCAAATGAGGAAGTCTATGTCCCTCACAAAGCACCATGTGCCATCTGCCAGCCTGGTGATCAATGGATCACTGAAAGTCACACAAATAGCATAAGTTAATTGAGCTCGATCAGCCTTGGCTCGGTGTCAGACATAATCACCTAGTGAACCTGTGCTCCCCGTGGCTCCCTATGGGTCTACCACAGCATATATATAGGTCAAAGGGAACATAGCTATTTTTTCCAGAAGTTGCTCCAACGGTGTATGTGGAAGCAACATAACAGAAGGAAACCATGTTGATAATGGCAGAAAGAAAACATGACAGTATACGTGCAAGCAACGTGACAGGAAATTGTGATTTACTTGAAGCATGAGGAACACAAGGATCCTATAAATTTTGTGCGTTAAACTAATTAAAACAACTTTTGTGCGTTAAACTAATTACAACAATGTTGCTTTCAACATGTAAATAAACATTTATTATAGCATTACAGATGTTGGTTTACAATGGCTTAACAATTTACTGAAATTATTAACAGATCCAATAGAAAGTTAGGAGCATGATCCTATCATCTTAATCGACTATAATTAACTAATGTTCAACAATGTTGTGCATATTTAAGGTACTTCACATCGTTTACAAATAAGACTTCACAAAAGTCACCATACTCAAATTGACCTAGAAAAGCAGGCCTACAATTGAGAACACAGAAGATTGTTTCAGTGGATGTAACATTACCTGATGACACATAGGGCATCGTGGAGACTGCGATCAGCTTCATCAATAACCAACTGGTTGGACCCACGGACAAGCACAGTTGCGGTCCTCCCCATGTCCTTGATGCCAGTGATCTTGACAATCTTGCCATCTCCGGCAGACACTTCCTCGACAACATCAGCATACCCAAGTTTATCCTCACGGAAATGCTCAATGTTGGCAATTGGCAGGCAGTTGAGAGTCTTGGTGATAAACTCAATCTCGTCCCTCTCTACATCCTTGACCACCAGAATCTTGGCCTTTGCAAGATAGTGCAGCGACAACTCGGTCACCGCATCACGCAAGATGCTCTTCTGGATGAGGAGGACATTGCATCCAGAAGCCTTGATCTTCTTGACCATCCCTAGGATGTAATTGCGCTCCTCACGAAGGATGCGGTCCATCTGCGCATAGTCGGACACGATGACGCTCTGCTCAATATCAGTCTTGGGCGGTGAGATCTGAAACTGGATGACGGCGATCTTGGCATTCTCGATCCTGGATGGCCCTCCCGCAGCATGGCTAGCCTTCTTGTCAAAGATAAGGCCGCGGACGAGCTCAGTGTCATCGACGGTGCCGCCGAGCTTCTTTATTATGCGGATGTCACGGAGATCAAGAAGCTCCGGGTGGGCGGGATCGACCACGGAGAGGGCGGCGTCGACAGCGAGCGGGGCGAGGAGGCCAGAGTACTGGGAGACGACCTTGGAGTTGAGCGCGGTGGAGGCAGACTTGACGAGGGAGTCCCGGTCGGTGAGCTCGATGGGGATGGCCATGCCCTCGAGGACCTGGACGGCGCGGGCCGCGAGGCGGTGGAGCGAGTCGGCGGCGGCGGTGGGGTGGGCGCCGGCCGCGAGGAGCGACTGCGCGCGGCGGAGCAGGGCCCCGGCGATGACGACGACGGTGGTGGTGCCGTCGCCGGCCGCCGCGTCCTGGGAGCGGGAGAGCTCGGCGAGCATGCGGGCCGCGGGCTGGAGGAGGGACATGCGCGAGAGGATGGTGGCGCCGTCGTTGGTGATGATGACCTCCTGGTCGCCGGAGGAGATCATCTTGTCCATGCCGCGGGGGCCCAGGGAGGTGCGCACCGCGTCGGCGACCGAGCGCGCGGACGCGATGTTGGCGCCGCGCACGTCGTCGCGGCGCTTGGTGTCGGTGTAGGTCTCGCCCTTGCGGGCCGACGGCGCAGCGGCGACGGCGGGAGCGGCCATGGCGGCGGCGGATCGGGGGGAGCGGAGGGGAGGCTAGGGCTTTTCGGATTTCGCTTGGTGGGAGGAGGGAGGGAGGGGGCGCTGGATGGACCTGGAGAGTGCGATCGCGGTTTCGGTATATACCGCGGGAGAGCGGGCCGAAACTTGCGGCCCAGTAGAAGCCGTGGCCGTGAATGTTGGTCTCCCAGGGCCTAGAATGATGAACTGTCACCGTCATACCCGGTAAGGCGTTATACGCCAAAAAAAAAGAAGCGGTAAGGCGGTAAGGGCCATCTACATATCGCCATATCTAAAAAAAAAGTGTGAATCCTAAAAAAAAAACTTGATTTTTTTTCTTCTTTTTCTGGTTTTGTACAATCTTTTTTTTTGGGGAAAAGAGAGCTTTATATATTACTTGTATCCGGAGTACAATCTTTCAAGATTACATCAGTTATACTACATGGCACGCTGCTCATCATAAAAAAAACTGCCATTAGATCTAGCGTAAGCAGCAAGTTTATGAGCAGCCACGTTGCTCTCTCTTCCAATCTTTGTCACTCTCCAGGATGGGGAATTCTTCAACAATTCCAAAGAATCGTTATAAGTAGCCCACCATCTTGGCTTGATCACAGACTTTGCATTAAGGGCCTCCACAATAGCCGCACAGTCTGTCTCGAATATCGTCGGACCAACATATATTTTTTCCAAAGTTTGCATGCCTAAAAGCATCGCTTGCCCTTCAGCCTCTTCGCATCATCTGCACTCGGGAGGGTCCAGCCCGCACTAAATAAGACCTCGTCGTTCTTTGTTTCTTACAATGACCCCCCATTACGCCAAACTCAAGTAGCAATGAAAGATGCATCGAATTTACCTTCAGAACGCCAACAGGGCCCTGGTCCAATTGGAAGCATGGGCACTAGCTTCAGATTTCGCTCTAGGAATTGTAGCCACAGGACTTTTGCCCTTCAAGTCATGAGCAGAACTAATGTCTCCTTTAAGGCAGTACCAATAATTAGACAAGAAGATGAAAGAATCGGCAATGGAAGCAGTACCTTTATGATGCACTATATCATCACGTAAGTACCAGGCTCTCCATAACAACAACAAGATTCTCTCTTTAGATGTGTTATCACATTGGCTAAGTAACATCAGCAACCAATCGGGTCCTGAACGATCGAAGCATTCTTCTTTTGGCAAAGGCCAGACTTCCCTCATAGCTTCTCTGATAGCTCTAGCTTTAGTATAGCGAATAGTAGCATGGTAAGCATCCTCAGGCTCCCTACCACAAATATTGCAAATACTATCGTGTTCCAAAGTCCGCTTCAATTTGTTTTCTTTTGTTGGTAAGGAATCAGTAGCACTTCTCCAAGCAAAAATTCTGATCTTGTGCGGGATGTGTGCTTTCCATATGAGGTTCCAAAGAGACACTCTGAAGGAAATATGCCCTAGAGGCAATAATAAAGTTATTATTTATTTCCTTATATCATGATAAATGTTTATTATTCATGCTAGAATTGTATTAACCGGAAACATAATACATGTGTGAATACATAGACAAACATAGTGTCACTAGTATGCCTCTACTTGACTAGCTCGTTTATCAAAGATGGTTATGTTTCCTAGCCATGGACAAAAGAGTTGTCATTTGATTAACGGGGTCACATCATTAGGAGAATGATGTGATTGACTTGACCCATTCTGTTAGACTTAGCACTTGATCGTTTAGTATGTTGCTATTGCTTTCTTCATGACTTATACATGTTCCTATGACTATGAGATTATGCAACTCCCGTTTACCGGAGGAACACTTTGTGTGCTACCAAACGTCCACAACGAATCGGGTGATTATAAAGGAGCTCTCTGGTGTCTCCGAAGGTACTTGTTGAGTTGGCGATTTGAGATTAGGATTTGTCACTCCGATTGTCGGAGAGGTATCTCCGGGCCCTCTCGGTAATGCACATCACTATAAGCCTTGCAAGCAATGTAGCTAATGAGTTAGTTACGGAATGATGCATTACGTAACGAGTAAAGAGACTTGCGATAACGAGATTGAACTAGGTATTGATACCAACGATCGAATCTCGGGCAAGTAACATACCGATGACAAAGGGAACAACGTATGTTGTTATGCGGTTTGACCGATAAAGATCTTCGTAGAATATGTAGGAGCCAATATGAGCATCCAGGTTCCGCTATTGGTTATTGACCGGAAACGTGTCTCGGTCATGTCTACATAGTTCTCGAACCCGTAGGGTCCGCACGCTTAAGGTTTCGATGACAGTTATATTATGAGTTTATGAGTTTTGATGTACCGAAGGAGTTTGGAGTCCCGGATGAGATCGGGGACATGACTAGGAGTCACGAAATGGTCGAGACGTAAAGATCGATATATTGGATGACTATATTCGGACATCGGAAAGGTTCCGAGTGATTCGGGTATTTTCGGAAGTACCGGGGAGTTACGGGAATTCGTATTGGGCCTTAATGCGCCATACGGGAAAAGAGAGAAAGGCCTCAAAGGGTGGCCGCACCCCTCCCCATGAGCTGGTCCGAATTGGACTAGGGAGGGGGGGGGGGCGCCCCCTTCCTTCCTTCTCCTTTTCCCTTCCCTTTCCTTCCCTCCTACTCCTACTACTTGGAAGGGCTCCTAGTTCTACTAGGAAAAGGGGAATCCTACTCCCGGTGGGAGTAGGACTCCCCTAGGGCGCGCCATAGAGAGGGCCGACCCTCCCCCTCCTCCACTCCTTTATATACGGGGGCATGAGACACCCCATAGACACAGAAGTTGATCTTCGTGATCGTTCCTTAGCCGTGTGCGGTGCCCCCCTCCACCATATTCCACCTCGGTCATATCGTTGCGGTGCTTAGGCGAAGCCCTGCGTCGGTAGAACATCATCATCGCCACCACGCCGTCATGTCGTGGAACTCATCCCGACACCCTTACGGATCGAAGTCCGGGATCGCCATCGAGCTGAGCGTGTCTGAACTCGGAGGTGCCGACGTTCGGTACTTGGATCGGTCGGATCATGAAGACGACGACTACATCAACCGCGTTGTCATAACGCTTCGCTTACGGTCTCACGAGGGTACGTGGACAACACTCTCCCTCTCGTTGCTATGCATCACCATGATCTTGCGTGTGCGTATGAATTTTTTTAAATTACTACGTTCCCCAACGGTGGTATCGAGCCGGGTTTTATGCGTTGATGTTATATGCACGAGTAGAACACAAGTGAGTTGTGGGCGATACAAGTCATACTTGCTTACCAAAGATGCCATACTTTGGTTCGGCGGTATTGTTGGATGAAGCGGCCCGGACCGACATTACGCCAGACGCTTACGCGAGACCGGTTCTACCGACGTGCTTTGCACACGGTGGTGGCGGGTGTCTGTTTCTTCAACTTTAGTTGAACCGAGTGTGGCTACGCCCGGTCCTTGCGAAGGTTAAAACATCACTAACTTGACGAACTATCGTTGTGGTTTTAATGCGTAGGTAAGAACGGTTCTTGCTCAGCCCGTAGCAGCCACGTAAAACTTGCAACAACAAAGTAGAGGACGTCTAACTTGTTTTTGCAGGGAATGTTGTGATGTGATATGGTCAAGACGCGATGCTATATTTTATTGTATGAGATGATCATGTTTTGTAACCGAAGTTATCGGCAACTGGCAGGAGCCATATGGTTGTCGCTTTATTGTATGAAATGCAAACGCCCTGTAATGCTTTACTTTATCACTAAGCGGTAGTGATAGTCGTAGAAGCATAAGATTGGCGAGACGACAACGATGCTACGATGGAGATCAAGGTGTCGCGCCGGTGACGATGGTGATCACGACGGTGCTTCGAAGATGGAGATCACAAGCACAATATGATGATGGCCATATCATATCACTTATATTGATTGCATGTGATGTTTATCCTTTATGCATCTTATCTTGCTTTGATTGACGGTAGCATTTTAAGATGATCTCTCACTAATTATCAAGAAGTGTTCTCCCGAGTATGCACCGTTGCGAAAGTTCTTCGTCTTTGAGACATCACGTGATGATCGGGTGTGATAGGCTCTACGTTCAAATACAATGGGTGCAAAACAGTTGCACACGCGAATACTCAGTTAAACTTGACGAGCCTACCATATACGAGATATGGCCTCGGAACACGGAGACCGAAAGGTCGAGCGTGAATCATATAGTAGATATGATCAATATAGTGATGTTCACCATTGAAAACTACTCCATCTCACGTGATGATCGGACATGGTTTAGTTGATTTGGATCACGTGATCACTAGATGACTAGAGAGATGTCTGTCTAAGTGGGAGTTCTTAAGTAATATGATTAATTGAACTTAAATTTATCATGAACTTAGTCCTGGTAGTATTTTGCAAATTATGTTGTAGATCAATAGCTCGCGATGTTGCTTTCATATGTTTATTTTGATATGTTCCTAGAGAAATTTGTGTTGAAAGATGTTAGTAGCAATGATGCGGATTGGATCCGTGATCTAAGGTTTATCCTCATTGCTGCACAGAAGAATTATGTCCTTAATGCACCGCTAGGTGACAGACCTATTGCAGGAGCAGATGCAGACGTTATGAACGTTTGGCTAGCTCAATATGATGACTACTTGATAGTTTAGTGCACCATGCTTAACGGCTTAGAATCGGGACTTCAAAGACGTTTTGAACGTCATGGACCATATGAGATGTTCCAGGATTTGAAGTTAATATTTCAAGCAAATACCCGAGTTGAGAGATAGGAAATCTCCAACAAGTTCTATAGCTAAAAGATGGAGGAGAATCGCTCAACTAGTGAGCATGTGCTCAGATTGTCTGGGTACTTCAATCGCTGAATCAAGTGGGAGCTAATCTTCCAGATAAGATAGTGATTGACAGAATTCTCTAGTAACCATCACTAAGTTAGTAGAACTTCGTGATGAACTATAGTATGCAAAGGATGACGAAAACGATTCCCGAGCTCTTCGCGATGTTGAAATCAACGAAGGTAGAAATCAAGAAAAGAGCATCAAGTGTTGATTGACAAAGACCACTAGTTTCAAGAAAAGGGCAAAGGGAAAGAAAGGGAACTTCAAGTAGAATGACAAGCAAGTTGTCACTCCCGCGAAGAAGCTCAAAGCTGGACCAAAGCCTGAAACTGAATGCTTACACTGCAAAGGAAATGGTCACTGGAAGCGGAAATGCCCTGAATATTTGGTGGATAAGAAGGATGGCAAAGTGAACAAGGGTATATTTGATATACAGGTTATTGATGTGTGCCTTACTAGTGTTTATAGTAGCCCCTGAGTATTTGATACTTGTTCGGTTGCTAAGATTAGTAACTCAAACAGGAGTTGAGAATAAGCAGAGACTAGTTGAAGGGGAAGTGACGATGAGTGTTGGAAGTAGTTCCAAGATTGATATGATCATCATCACACACTCCCTATACTTTCGAGATTAGTGTTAAACCTAAATAAATGTTATTTGGCGTTTGCGTTGAGCATGAATATGATTTGATCATGTTTGTTGCAATATGGTTATTCATTTAAAGTCAGAGAATAATTGTTGTTCTGTTTACATGAATAAAACCTTCAATGGTCATACACCCAATGAAAATAGTTTGTTGGATCTCGATCGTAGTGATACACATATTCATAATATTGATGCCAAAAGATGCAAAGTTAATAATGATAGTGCAGCTTATTTGTGGCACTGCCGTTTGGGTCATATCGGTGTAAAGAGCATGAAGAAACTCCATTAAGATGGATTTTTTGGAATCACTTGGTTATGAATCATTTGATGCTTGCGAACCGTGCCTTTTGGGCAAGATGACTAAAACTCCGTTCTCCTGAACAATGGAACGAGCTACTGACTTATTGGAGATAATACATACCGATGTATGCGATCCAATGAGTGTTAAGGCTCGTGGCATGTATCGTTATTTTCTGACCTTCACAGATGATTTGAGCAGATATGGGTATATCTACTTGATGAAACATAAGTCTGAAACATTTGAAAAGTTCAAAGAATTTCAGAGTGAAGTGGAAAATCATCGTAACAAGAAAAATAAAGTTTCTACGATCTGATCATGGATACGAATATTTGAGTTACGAGTTTGGTCCTCATTTGAAACAATGTGAAATAGTTTTGCAACTCACGCCACCTGGAACACCACAATGTAATGGTGTCCGAACGTCGTAATCGTACTTTACTAGATATGGTGCGATCTATGATGTCTCTTATCGGTTTACCACTAACGTTTTGGGGTTATGCATTAGAGACAGATGCATTCACGTTTAATAGGGCACCATCTAAATCCGTTGAGATGACACCGTATGAACTATGGTTTAGCGAAGAAACCTAAGCATCGTTTCTTAAAGCTTGGAGTTGCGATGCTTATATGAAAAGGTTTCAACCTGATAAGCTCGAACCCAAATCGGAAAAGTGCGTCTTCATAGAATACCCAAAGGTAACTATTGGGTACACCTTCTATCACAGATCCGAAGGCAAGTTATTCGTTGTTAAGATGGATCCTTTCTAGAGAATAAGTTTCTCTCGAAAGAAGTGAGTGGGAGGAAAGTAGAACTTGATGAGGTAATTGTACCTTCTCCTTATTGGAAAGTAGTTCATCACAGAAATCAGTTCCAAGTGATTCCTACACCAATTAGTGAGGAAGTTAATGATGATGATCATGAAACTTCAGATCAAGTTGCTACCAAACAGGTCTTCAGAGTAAGATCCGCACTGAGTGGTACGGTAATCATGTTCGGAAGTCATGTTACTAGACCATGATGAACCTACGAACTATGAGGAAGCGATGATGAGCCCAGATTCCGCGAAATGGCTTGAGGCCATGAAATACGAGATAGGATCCATGTATGAGAACAAAGTATGGACTTTGATTGGCTTGCTCGATTATCAGCAAGCCATGTTAAATAAATGGATCTTCAAGAGGAAGACGGGCATTGATAGTAGTGTTACTATCTACAAAGCTCGACTTGTCACAAAAAGGTTTTCGACAAGTTCAAGGTGCTGACTACAATGAGATTTTCTCAACTGTAGCGATGCTTAAGTGTGTCCGAATCATGTTAGCAATTGCCACATTTTATGAACTCTGGCAAATGGATGTCAAAACTACATTCTTTAATGGGTTTATTAAAGAAGAGTTGTATATGATGCAACCAGAAGGTTTTGTCAATCCTAAAGGAGCTAACAAAATGTGCAAGCTCCAGCGATCCATCTATGGACTGGTGCAAGCATCTCAGAGTTGGAATACACGCTTTGATAAGTTGATCAATGCATATAGTTTTATACAGACTTGCGGTAAAGCTTGTATTTACAATAAAGTGAGTGGGAGCACTACCGCCTTTCTGATAAATATATGTGAGTAACATATTGTTGATCAGAAATGATGTCGAATTTTTCTGGAAAGCATAAAAGAGTATTTGAAAGGAGTTCTTTAAAAGAAAGACCTCAGTAAAGCTACTTACATATTGAGCATCAAGATCTATTGAGATAGATCAAGACGCTTGATAAGGTTTTTCAATAAGTACATACCTTGTCAAGATTTTGAAGTAGTTCAAAATGAAACAGTCAAAGAAAAGTTCTTGCCTGTGTTGCAAAGGTGTGAAATTGAGTAAGACTCAAATCCCGACCACGGCATAAAATAGAAAAGAGAATGAAAGTCATTCCCTATGCCTCAGTCATAGTTTCTATAAAGTATGCTATGCTATGTACCAGACCTATTGAATACCTTGCTCTGAATTTGGCAAGGGAGTACAATAGTGATCTAGGAGTAGATCACTGGACATTGGTCAAGAACATCCTTAGTGAGGACTAAGGAAATATTTCTCGATTATGGAGGTGATAAAAGAGCCCGTCGTAAAGAGTTACATCGATGCAAGCTTTTTACACCGATCCAGATGACTCTAAGTCTCAATCTGGATACATATTGAAAGTGGGAGCAATTAGCTAGAGTAGCTCCGTGCAGAGCATTGTAGACATAGAATATTTGTAAAATACATACGGCTCTAAATGTGACAGACCCGTTGACTAAGCTTATCTCACGAGCAAAACATGATCATACCTTAGTACTCTTTGGGTGTTAATCACATAGCGATGTGAACTAGATTATTGACTCTAGTAAACCCTTTGGGTGTTGGTCACATGACGATGTGAACTATGGGTGTTAATCACATACATATGTGAATATTGGTGTTGAATCACATGATGATGTGAACTAGATTATTGACTCTAGTGCAAGTGGGAGACTGAAGGAAATATGCCCTAGAGGCAATAATAAAGTTATTATTTATTTCCTTATATCATGATAAATGTTTATTATTCATGCTAGAATTGTATTAACCGGAAACATAATACATGTGTGAATACATAGACAAACATAGTGTCACTAGTATGCCTCTACTTGACTAGCTCGTTTATCAAAGATGGTTATGTTTCCTAGCCATGGACAAAAGAGTTGTCATTTGATTAACGGGATCACATCATTAGGAGAATGATGTGATTGACTTGACCCATTCCGTTAGCCTTAGCACTTGATCGTTTAGTATGTTGCTATTGCTTTCTTCATGACTCATGTTCCTATGACTATGAGATTATGCAACTCCCGTTTACCGGAGGAACACTTTTGTGTGCTACCAAACGTCACAACGTAACTGGGTGATTATAAAGGAGCTCTACAGGTGTCTCCGAAGGTACTTGTTGAGTTGGCGTATTTTGAGATTAGGATTTGTCACTCCGATTGTCGGAGAGGTATCTCTGGGCCCTCTCGGTAATGCACATCACTATAAGCCTTGCAAGCAATGTAGCTAATGAGTTAGTTACAGAATGATGCATTACGTAACGAGTAAAGAGACTTGCCGGTAACGAGATTGAACTAGGTATTGGATATCGACGATCGAATCTCGGGCAAGTAACATACCGATGACAAAGGGAACAACGTATGTTGTTATGCGGTTTGACCGATAAAGATATTAAGTAGAATATGTAGGAGCCAATATGAGCATCCAGGTTCCGCTATTGGTTATTGACCGAAACGTGTCTCGGTCATGTCTACATAGTTCTCGAACCCGTAGGGTCCGCACGCTTAAGGTTTCGATGATGAGTTATATTATGAGTTTATGAGTTTTGATGTACCGAAGGAGTTCGAGTCCCGGATGAGATCGGGGACATGACTAGGAGTCTCGAAATGGTCGAGACGTAAAGATCGATTTATTGGACGACTATATTCGGACATCGGAAAGGTTCCAGTGATTGGGTATTTTCGAAGTACCGGGAGTTACGGAATTCGTATTGGGCCTTAATGGGCCATACGGAAAAGAGAAAGGCCTCAAGGGTGGCCGCACCTCCCCATGCTCTGGTCCGAATTGGACTAGGGAGGGGGGGGGGCGCCCCCTTCCTTCCTTCTCCTTTTCCCTTTCCTTTCCTTCCCTCCTACTCCTACTACTTGGAAGGGCTCCTAGTTCTACTAGGAAAAGGGGAATCCTACTCCCGGTGGGAGTAGGACTCCCCTAGGGCGCGCCATAGAGAGGGCCGGCCCTCCCCCTCCTCCACTCCTTTATATACGGGGGCAGGGGGCACCCCATAGACACATGATCTCCGTGATCGTTCCTTAGTCGTGTGCGGTGCCCCCCTCCACCATATTCCACCTCGGTCATATCGTTGCGGTGCTTAGGCGAAGCCCTGCGTCGGTAGAACATCATCATCGTCACCATGCCGTCATGCTGACAGAACTCATCCCCGACACCTTGCTGGATCGGAGTCCGGGGATCGTCATCGAGCTAAACGTGTGCTGAACTCGGAGGTGACGTATGTTCGGTACTTGGATCGGTCGGATTGTGAAGGCGTACGACTACATCAACCGCGTTGTCATAACGCTTCCGCTTACGGTCTACGAGGGTACATGGACAACACTCTCCCTTCTCGTTGCTATGCATCACCATGATCTTGCGTGTGCGTAGGAATTTTTTTGAAATTACTACGTTCCCAACACACTCTTCCCTTGCCTTGGCTATGTGATGATTCTTCCCAGCCTGTAGCATTTTTCAGGTTCAGCCCCAAATTGTACGCACTTCTCACCGTAAAAATACCATCCTTTTCATGATTCCACGCTAGCACATCATTAACGGGACTTGATGGTATCCTAATTTTGCAAATCTCTAGAGCATCAAACTCATGGAACAAACTATGAATCAAAGGCCTATTCCACTCATTTGTGTTTGGAATAATCAATTGGTTGACCCAACAAATTCTGCTTCTGTTCTTAAGGGACATGATCGACATCCCTTCTTGGCGAGGGATCCAATTATGTCTACGAATCTGGATGCCTTTTCCATTTCCCACTCTCCATATCATGCCCTTCTTTAATAACTCAAGCCCATGTTCAATCCCTCGCCAAATAGGAGAAGCATCCGAGGGGAAGACCGTATCCATGATATTGCCTTTTGGATAATATTTTTACTTCAAAACTCTTGCACACATATTGTCCGGCCTTTGAACAAGTCTCCATGCTTGCTTCGCCAACAAAGCTTGGTTGAAAATTCTCATGTCACGGAACCCCATTCCGCCTTGCGATTTTGTACGAGTCATTCTATCCCATGACATCCAATGCACTTTCCGCTTATTTTGCTCATCGCCCCACCAAAAATCTCTAATGAGTTTTTCATACTGATCACAGAAACCAGCCCCCATCGAAATGCTCATAGTGTGAGTGGGAATAGCCTGAGCCACTGATTTTACGAGGTTGTCTTTCGCACCATGAGACATGAACCTCTCAGCCCAGTTTGTAAGCCTTTTAGTGAAACGAGCTGAAATGGGTTGAAAATGTTTACCTTTCATGCGGCCTTCTGGGGTTGGCAGGCCCAAATATTTCTCCTCAAAAGTAGAAGTTGCAATATCCAAGGTACTAGAAATAGCCTTCTGACCAGTTCGACACGCTGACTAAACAAAATAGAGCATTTTCCGGGCTAAGAAGTTGACCAGTACCTTGCTGGAATAAAGATAGAGCATCTTTCACACTTCGAGCTTGAGCTTCCGATGCCTTGTAGAAGAGCAAACTATCGTCTGCGAACAACAAATGCGAGATCCCTGGGCTTCCCCTGGCCACTTTAATTGGGGTAATGTGTCCAACTTCACACTGCTTGTCCAGGGCCATGGAGAGACCCTCAGCCACAAAGAGGAACAAGTAAGGGCTTAGCGGATCACCCTGCCTCAAGCCCCTCGAGGGTAAAAGAACTCCAGAATTTCCCGCTCATCCTCACCGCATATCTCATCGAGCGAACACAAGTCATTACCCACGATATCCATTTGTGGCAGAAGCCAAACTTGGACAAGGCACCTTCTAGAAACTTCCATTCGACGCGATCATAAGCCTTGGTCAGGTCTAACTTATAAGCGCAGTGAGTGTTCTGGGGAATTTTGCTCTGTTGGATCTTATATAAGCACTCGAAAGCGATGCTGGCATTGTCAGTTATCATCCTTCCTGGGATAGACACGCTTTGACTTTCAGACACAAGCTCATTGAGGAAAGGCCGCAATCGGTTGACGAGGCATTTGGATATCACCTTGTAATAACATTGCAGAGGCTTATTGGACGAAAATCTTTAAGGCACTCAGGCGAGTTACCTTGAGGTATGAGAATGATTACCGTGTCATTTATGCCCTCAGGCATAACTCCATTCGGAAAGAACTCCTTTACTGCAGCAACTACATCATCCCGCATAAAAGACCAATTTCTCTGATAAAAACGAGCCGGAAAACCATCAACACCCGGTGCTTTTAAAGGCCCAATTTGGAATAATGCATCACTAATTTCTTTCTCAGTAAACTCACTGCATAGATGATCATTCATCTCAGGAGTCACTTTGGCCGAAAAGAGGTTGAGCAATGCGTCTGGATTTAGATTGTTATCCGCCTTGTAAAGCTCTTTGAAAAATTCAGTGGCCATACTAGCCAATTCATTCGCACCTTCAACCCATTTACCTTCAGTATTGCGCAGCTTACTTATCTTGTTTTTCTTTTCACGTGTTTCTCCTCGCTTCGGTATTGAATTGTTTGTATTTTGGATGCTTGGTGATTGTGCTTTATCTATAAAGCGGGCAGTGAGCTTTTCTTTTTGTCAAAAAAGTTGTTCAAATTCTTCTCTTCTGCAAACACATATATTATCTATACATACATCTCTGATTAATCAAGCGCAAGCGCACTGGTATCCGCTTGAGATTATGGATTAATTGTTTACTATAATCTATAATACATTAATACCTAAATAGTTCATCCCCACTATCTTATTTCTCTTGACATGTAAGCTATCCACATCATCAACCTACCACATCAGCATTTCTTCACTAGCTTACATAAGTGACCCACCACAGATTGACCAATATACTCCCTCCGTCCGGTAATACTTGTCATCAAAATTAATAAAAGAGGATGTATCTAGACGTATATAATGGACATGTCACCCTTCGGTTACCAGCTGTAGAGACCCACCACCGGCTCCCCAGCGTACACAAACAGCGTACAGAAGCCGAAAGAAAATAACATACAGAATTGCAACCGTCTCTCTCCCTCGATTCAGCTAAATCCATCGACTTCCTTTTCCCTATTACAGTCCAATGCGGCGGCTGGGATCCCATTACATATCACGCGGCAGGACCGCCAGCTCGGCTCTCCTCTGTGATTTCCCGGGGATTGCTCACCAGCAACCCCTTCTCATCGGCACCGCCACTCCCTCTCTTGTCGTCAACCTCTCGATCTATCCTCCCCTCGTCTGGTGCCATCAACGACTGGGGAAGCGGCTAGCAGCAGGGCTTTTGGGGGAGGTGACACCGGCGGGGATGCGGTAGCTGGGGAGGCGAGCGACAGCTGGTGGCGACACCTGCAACTGGGGAACCTGCTCGGTCTGGGCTTGGCGACGGCAAGGACGCGCAGCACCACCATCCCAGATGATCCAGGTCGCATCTCCTCTTCCATCCGCAAGTGTTGGTGCGAGTTCTTGGCCTTGTGGCGACCAATAGCAATCAGCAGCAAGTACGCGGATCAAGATCCGTCCAGCCACAAGCAGTTGCCAACCGGTAAAAAAGTTGATTTGTTTGTGTGCAGAACCGTGTTATGCTATGCATGTCAGCCACAAATGAATCACTATATTTACAATTTCTTTTTCTGGTTATTTACCGGGAGAATTTTATTTTGATTTATAGCAGTCCAATACGTCAAGTTTGTTATGGGTTTGTTTGTTGCATGACCAAACATTAGTTTAATTCTAAAATTTTCGCAAAAAAAAAGTTTAATTCTAAAAAGGATTGCATGTTCAGCCGATAGATTTTGGCATATAATTTCATGACTTACTATGTATTCGAAGTATAAATGTAAAAAGATATATGTTATAGGTAATCTCATCATTCCCGTGTCAAGAGATGAGTTCAATCAAATCCATTACATTTCGTCTCTCTAACCAAGCATCCAAATTGAACCGTTCTGTATTCCACCTAATTGTCTATTCCAAACACAGGAACGCAACTGACCGGTCAAGTGGAATGGAACATCTTTTCAACAACATTGTCCTGCTTAATCTTTACGGTGAGCTTTACTTATCTGAATGTTGTTTTTTCATGATTGGCAAACTTGATAATTAAACATCTCTTTTTCATCAGGTCACCGTAGTAGATTATAATCGTATCTATTCACCACTCTCTATATACTCCCAAGGTATGACCTTTTGAACTTTCATGTAGTTTCATTACAACAGTAGTATGCACAAGTTCAAAAATCTCAATTTTGTTTTAAAAGGTTCAAAACTCTCAAATGCACCTCGGGTAGAACTTCGTAGGTTTTGCCTGGACTTGCATTTTAGCTGTAGTATGTTGTGATCGGTAGTTGTTTCCTTGACTACAAATTCAGAGTTGATTGGAATTTTTTGCCAGAGCTAACATCACTGAATCTGTCGGTGACACCACACACCGTGGTTCCTAGCTTCTCTCCTTGAAGCATGGCATCTATAGCGTGCGTGCTTAATCCCACAACCTTTTTTTCTCTCTGATGACTTTCTAAATTGCAAATTAATTTTGGTCCCTGATCATGCAATAGAAGGGTAGCACTTGGACCATGGCATCTCCGTGACATTTATGTACTCCCATTTTTATTTTCAATAATTGAGTGATTGATATCTTATTCTATAATTTCTATTTTAAATTTTTTGATTCAAACTTGCTAGGATTCTTGATGATGTGTGGTAAGACGTCTGCTACCAATCAAATTTGGAATTCTTGAGAAGGTAAGGATGTTTCTCTCATTCTTAATATTTAGAATATTTGTCACCTTTAGCTGCAACTATTTTTTACTTGCTTTACCCAGTTATATTTCTACAATGATTTGCCAAGGTAATTCCCCTCTCTGTTATCCATGTCTCTTTACTTGCCTCCTCCACATTCATGATATAACCACTTCCCTATAAGCTTGCCTATCGTTGTATCCGCATAGGAACCCCTCGCACTGGAGTTGCGCCATCCACGCACATGAGGTGCAACAGTGCCATGGTGGCATGACTTTGGAGCAGGAGCTGTGTTTGCTGCTGCCGCGAGATATTCACGCACATCCACATGTGTGCCTGACCTTCCTGCTTCTACCTGATGTGATGCGATTTTGGCACATGCAATGCTGAAGAGTCACGTGACAATTTCCATTTTCCTGTGCTTTCTTTTTCTGTTCTCTTCTTTTCATACTAGGGTTCACCAGGGGAGCCGGCCCTTTTATACCCCCACCACGCGAAATGACCAAAATGCCCTGATGGGGGCATGGTATTTACATTCTGTTGCCATTACTATTCATTCCATCAGTGTTTCTTCCAGATCCGACGGCCCAGATCCTCCCACCTCTTGATCCAACGGACGAAAACGCATCAAGGGAACCGATCCGACGGCCCAGGATCGCTGATCTCTGAGGAGGCTTGTAGGAGCTTCCTTCTCTTATTTCTGGATATGTTCATTACGCTTGTTTTTTTTTGCGAAATATTACGCTTGGTTACGGCTGCGAGATATCATCTAAGGAATGATTAATCATCAAGAGGTGTAGAAGGTAAAGCAAGGAATACATCAACTGTCTTGAGTATTGGTGAGTGCTTACATCATCTTAATGACAATGGATCTTCGCTAATAAAAAAAAATTATCTTGCAATATCACCTTATGCTATTTGTACATATTGCGCTATTTTGGTATATAAAATAATATGCATGCCATAATCTGAATCGGAGAATGAACTGGGTCCAAACATATATAGAATGGCTAATGAGCATGTGAAGACATTAGGATGGAGGATGGGGTCATGAACAAAAGGTTCTAGCTACTTCAACATGCAGCTTGAATTTCCTTTCATATCTGCTGGTGGTTAAAGTTACTTCTCTTCTGCCATATCATATCCAGTAGTAAATTGTAAGCACCCATATGTGGAGAACTCACATGTGAGTTTCAGTGGTACGACTTAGGTTTAGTTTCTTGATCAGAAAAAAGATGTTACTCCTATAATTTGATAATATCTTTTTATTATATTACAATGATTTCATCCTAAAGCTAAATTCACGTGGTGTTACATAATGGACCCTTCTTTACACCATACCTTCCCGCAGCAACGCGCGGGGAATCATCTAGTATGTCAAATTGCCCACACAACCGAAGAGTGAATACACCCTCTACCCAACCATGCTTTGAGGTGCTCTCTCTCTCTCTCTCTCTCTCTCTCTCTCTCTCACACACACACACACACACACACACACACACACACATACGCGCGCGCACACACACACACGCGCGCGCGCGCACACACACACACAAACTTTTATTTGTTGGGCGCTTGCATATGCATGTTATTTATTTATTTATATCATACCATACTTCTTTATCTGAAAGGTGAGACTTATTTTTGTTACTTCTACATAAATTGGAGGACTAGCATGACAGGAGTCGCCGGTTTTCTTCACCCTCGACCTTTAGCGACAAATTCTATTTTTGTTTGAGGGGACATCAAACTCTTTTCCTCCTTCGTAACAGACATGAAAACAAAACACCAAAGAGTCAACCCACAACTCAAATACAACCCATCTAACCATCTCTTACAGAAAACTCTGGACAAAGATGACGGAGCGTGTTATACAATGTTCTTTTCGTTAGAAAAGCTAACGTGGTAGAATGTTTGAAGGTGGTCCAATAGATAAATTCAAATAAATCATAAAGGCTCATGAACAAATGACAAGATTAGAGGTGCAATTTTAGTCCCATCCCATAAATGAAGGTTGTGCGAGGCCAAGTTATACGTGGAGTGTTTTCACTCCACTAAGCGATGAGTATGGGAAGAGAAAGAGAACACGACACATGCACGCTCGTCTCACTGGACGTGGGCATGCGACATGCGACATGAATAGTCCACGGAAATTTGGTCTGTGGCTTTGCAGGAGCACGATTTTCTTTTGCCTGTTTTTGGTTTCTTGACTAGTAAGTTTTTGAGTTGGAACCTTGACCAATAAGTTTTTGGGTTGGAAGCCTAGTCGTTTTGGATTTGCATCATGGTCGTGACACAAGACCGTGTGCGTTCTCCTGTATACCCAAGCCTCTATTGCAGGCAAGGTTTTTGCCCTATTATTCATCCACTTGAATGAAAAAGACCCATGGTGAATTTTGGGCTTGGCACGTGCCTTTTTTTGGTACCTGGTGGTGTAGAAACGAGTGGTGTATTCAGCTATTTGGTTCAAATTTTTTGAACGGGTGTGGCCATTGGTTTGGTTGGCTTAGCGTTTTTGTACTGCATGTGGGGCAGTTTATATGATGGAGTCAGTGCCCTGACAGATCCTTTTTCTTCGATGCTTCTTCGGGTTTTTACTGGCCGCTGTTGGTTCAATTGTCCCGTCGCTGTCTATTCCTGCCGCTGTTGGCCCAAATCGTTTTATGTGGGCCATGCGTTGTCTTGGTTTACAACTTTGCTTTCGTCCTCCGCGCCGTTTCAGCG
Organism: Aegilops longissima; assembly: GCA_021605205.1. Lineage (NCBI taxonomy): Eukaryota > Viridiplantae > Streptophyta > Magnoliopsida > Poales > Poaceae > Aegilops > Aegilops longissima. Next base: position 153,718,597 of record CM038682.1, read on the forward strand.
TGCAGCCGATCAGAATGCGGAGAGAAAGCAGACTGCCCTGCATGTTGATGTGACCAGAATTCAGTTCTGGCGATTTTGAATGAGATTTGGTACATCCTCTCGGTCTCCCATGTGCCCTGCATGCTGATGTGACCACGTTGCTTTCGGGTTTTCCTGTTTGGATGTATGTGTGCGTGTGCTTTCTTTTTTCTCTTCTCTTGCGTTTGACCACCGTTTGAGCTGTTCGCTGTTTCATTTTTTGCTTCTTGCATACGTATGTGCGTGCCTAGCTGCGTGTTGTGTGATGCCGTTGTGCTTCTTGATCTGTTAGCTTGCATTGGCTGTGCTGTTCTTCTGTGAGGTTTCCACGTCATTTCTTAATTCAGCTTTTCATTGATTGATTGGCACGTGTGTGGTAAGCGCAGACTTGGGTCTATGCCGCTAACACAGTATGTTCTGGACATTGTTTCTCGTGGACGTTCTTGATGTTTCTTGGCGATTTATTTTATATCCACCTCCCCTCCCCTCTCTCCTCCCCGAAGAAGCACTATATATAGGTCGTTCTGGTCAGACCATGAGCAAGCACAAGGAGGCGATGCCGCGTGAGACGTACGTGTGGGTGTAGTCAAGCAAGCCACATGAAGGTGCGAGTACTGCGCCGGAGTCCATGGCCGTGCTGGAGGAATGGCCCGATGCACAGTGAAGGAGGCCGTGTCGCTGGCCTGCCGACCGCCGGCGCCCCTTATTCGTCCATCATGCATGGAGGCATCCTAGGCATGGCGCCCCTTGATTTGGTTGGAGGAGGCTGCACAGAGTAGAAGCTATGGAGATGGACAAGGCTGTTGTGTTTTATCTCCGCAGGCCTGAGGAATGGACGGACTGAACGGGCGGTGGATGTGATCGCGAGACAACGCAGGTGATGGCGAGGTACGTGATACTGCTTCTGTGTCTAATGTGGCGTCGTTGCTCCTCTTGCAACGGAGAAGGTGGCAGTCGGGATGGACAGAGTCGTCGGTGTGACCGCAGTTGCGAGCACCACGCTGCTCAACCTTAGGACACCTAGCAACAAGAACTGGTCGTTTGAAGGGTCCGCAAGGACGGCATCGGCGTAGTGGAGGCCGTGCCTGGGGCAAGGGAAAGCGCGAGGAGGTCCAGAAGAAGAGCGACACACATAGTGCCGACCTCGACCATAGGGCTCGACATGGCCTCGGGCCGATTGATCCTGAACACAGAGCTTCAGTGGCATGCGGTGGTCATATCGTGCCGCCGCACTCCTACTCCACAGTCGCCTCCTTCGCGTGATACACGCGCTGATTGAGGTTGGCAGTGAGACCCGAGAGGTCGGGAGCGGCATCTAAAAGTTCGGTGCGGCTGCTCCCGGTGCTCCTCCTCCCAGTCATCAGCGGGTGCGTCGTATTCCTCCTCCTCCCAATCATCTCTAATCTCAGCTGGGAGTTTGCCTTCTCCGGATTGATTTTTGCTTAGTCGTTAGAGTCACTATTTTATTGGATGCCGAGATTATTGTTCTCACCATGAGTGCACATAATACACTTTTGCGTCGGTGTCTTTTTCAATCCATGCTAAACAAGTAGTCAGAGGGGCCCTCCTAGTCATGTACGGTAGTTCTCTTTGGAACGGTCATAGTTATTTTATATTTTGCTTTCTTTGAAAGTTTGAGTTTGAAAAATCCGCCCACTTTACATCTTAATGTTATGTTCTACTATTTACGAACCATTGTGTAATTTGCAGTATATTAACCTACTGTTTCACTCTCTCTATGTATATAGCTAAGGTACTATACTTGCTAATCATGGAAGGGCCTTTTCTAAAACACGTTTAAAAGTGCTAATATGCGTATACAAGGAAGCTCACACTAGTAGAAAACAGGGCTTTCGTCCAGGCCAGTTCAGCCCATTAGTCCCGGTTCAGTCCAGAACCGGGACCAATGGAGCTATTTTCCCGATTCAGTGAGCCCAAGGGCCGGCAGGCCACGTGGGCCATTGGTCCTGTTCGTCCGGACCTTTTGGTCCCGGTTGGTGGGACGAACGGGACCAATGGTCTGGCTCTCGCCCACCACTATTGGTCGGTTGGTGGCATGAACCGGGACCAAAGGCTTCCTTTAGTCCCGGTTCATGCCACCAACCGGGGCTAATGGTGCTGCCTATATATAGCCCCTCGCAAGAGCAGAGCACACTGCTCTGTTTTTTCTGGCCGAGGGGGAGAGGGCTTGGTGGTGCTCTAGCTCACCTCCTATGCACACAAGGTGTTCGATGGAATGCCCGAGCCACACTACTTAAGCTTTCTCCTCTCCAAGCTCGACAGCCAAGCTCCATTTTCCTCAATATTTATCTAGGTTTAGCGGTCCGTCATGCCCCGTCCCCGTCTTCATCGCCGTCGATCACCCGCGCCGATCTCATCGCCGGCACCACCGTGGTGAGCCTCTTGTTCTTATCTTCTTTCTGAAAGGAAAAATATTATTACTTGTTTGTTTAGATAGATACTTGTATTATTTTCTTACTTTTATTATTGCATCTTATATAGTGCGATGGTTTTGGTATCCGCCTCGTCGGCCCTCGTCCCGTCTATGATTCGGATGTGGTATATATTATCTTTTCATAACTATTGGTTCATTTATTGTTTATGAAAATTATGCCGACCAACGTGACATAGATTTTATTTATCTAGGAGGTTGTTGAACCGAAATTCCAACCGACCCTATTGTCGAGAGGTTAAATTTAGTTGAAGAAGAAAACAATTTCTTGAAGGAAAAAATTAAAAACTTGAGGAGGAGAAGATGATATTGGAGTTGCATGTTGCGGATGTAAATCGATGATCACAAGATCAAGATGGATGCAATGCGCTTGAAGATGAGAAAGATTAGAAAATATGCCATTCATACCGAGGCTTGGTATCATTATGCCGTTGGATCAGTTGTTACCTTGGTTGCGATTATGATCGCATTTGTTTTCGCATTGAAATGTTTTACATAGTTTCAATGTATGGTTTAATTAATTAGATGCTCTGCAGAGCTTTATGTTGTTAGATGAGAACTATGTATGTACTTTGGTTTTATGTGATGATGAACTTCTATTAATTTGGTCACTTAATTATCTATTCATGATGTTCTGTAATGATTTTTGACACACTTAATTATATATAATGCACACAGATGGACCGACAATGGATGTACGGTGTGAGACACACCTCCGAGTACATTAAGGCGTGCATGATTTTCTCAAGTGGCTGAGGCAAACAAGCAGAATGGTTTTATGTGTTGTCCATGCCCTATATGTGGGAATACAAGTCTTACTCGACCGGAAAATCCTTCACACCCACCGCTTTACAAGGGTTTCATGCCACACTATAATGTTTGGACGAGGCACGGAGAAATAGGGGTTATGATGGAAGACGGCGAGGAAGAAGAGTACGATGACAACTATGTGCCCCTGAATACGGTGATGCTCTGAACATCAAGATGCACTGACGATGTGCACGATGGTGCTTGAACGAGCGGAAGCTCTGAAGATCAAGAGGAACCGACGATGTGCCCGATGATGATGATCTCCGCGGGTCATTGTCGATGCAAGGACACAATGCGAAAGTCAAAAGGAGAAGCTGAAGTTCGATCGCATGTTAGAGGATCACAAAAAGGGTTGTACCCCAATTGCGAAGATGGCAACACAAAGCTCTGATCTGTACTCGAATTGCTGCGGTGGAAGGCAGAGAATGCTATGCTCGATAAAGGATTTGAGAAGCTCTGAAAATAATGAAGAAGAAGCTTCCAAAGGATAACGAATTGCCCGACAAGACATACGCAATAAAGAAGGTCGATGCCCTCTAGGATTGGAGGTGGAGAAGATACATGCATGCCCTAATGATCGTGCATCCTCTACCGTGGTGCCTACAAGGATCTGAACGCATGCCCGGTATGCGGTGCATTGCGGTATAAGATCGACGAGATGACCTCGGTGATGTTGACGGCGAGCCTCCCGGAAGAGGGTTCTGCGAAGGTGATGTGGTATGCTCCTATAATACCACCGTTGAAACGTCTGTTCGTAAACGGAGAGCATGCCAAGTTGATGCGATGGCACAGTGAGGACCGTAAGAAAGACGAGAAGTTGAGAGCACCCACGACGGGTCGCATGGAGAAAAATCGAGAGAAGTCTTGGGATGAGTTTGCAAAGGACCCAAGGAACGTATGGTTTGCTTTAAGCGCGGATGGCATTAATCCTTTCGGGAGTAGAGCAGCAATCACAGCACTGGCCCGTGACTCTATGTATGTATAACCTTCCTCCTTGGATGTGCATGAAGCGAAGTTCATTATGATGCCGTTCTCATCCAAGGCCCTAAGCAACCCGGTGGCGACATTGATGTGTACCTAAGGCCATTAGTTGAAGAACTTTTACAGCTGTGGAATGGAAACGGTGTACGACGTGGGATGAGCACAAAAGGAGGAATTTGACCTAAAGGCGTTGCTGTTCGTGACCATCAACGATTGGCCCGCTCTCAAGAACCTTCGTGATGACAAACAAGGGATACCACGCATGCACGCACTGTTTACTTGACACCAATAGTATATACCGGGAAGCTGCGGGAAGAATGTGTACAGGCCATCGCCGATTTCTTCCGACCAACCATCAATGTCGAAAGAAAGGCAAGCATTTCAAAGGCGAGGCAGATCACGGAAGAAGCCCGCCATGCGCATCGGTGATCACGCACTTGCTATGGTCAATGATTTACACGTAATCTTTGGAAAGGGTCCCGGCGGACTAGCTGTTCGAATGACACCGAGAATCATGCACCCATGTGGAAGAAGAAATCTATATTTTGGGACCTACCCTCTGGAAAGACCTAGAGGTCCGCTCTTCGATCGACGTGATACACGTGGCGAAGAACCTTTGCGTGAACCTGCTAGGCTTCTTGGCGTGTATGGGAAGACAAAAGATACACCGAGGCACGAGAGGACCTGCAACGCTTGTACGTAAAAAAGAGGGCATGCCTCCAAGTAGTATGAAGGTCCCGCCACCACGCTCTTACGAAAGAAGAGAAAGAAATATTCTTTCAATGTCTGCTCAAGATGAAGGTCCCGACCGCTTCTCGTCAATATAAAGGGAATAATAAATATGCGGAGAAAAGTTCCGAACCTAAAGTCTCATGACTGCCACGTGATTATGACGCAATCGCTTCCGGTTGCATTGAGGGGCTTCTACCGAAAACGTCCGATTAGCCATTGTGAAGCTATGTGCATTCCTCAATGCAATATCTCGAAGGTGATCGATCCAGAAATCGTACCAACGCTAAGGAGTGATGTGGCACAATGTCTTGTCAGTTTCGAGCTGGTGTTCCCACCATCCTTCTTCAATATCATGACGCATGTCCTAGTTCATCTAGTCGACGAGATTGTCATTCTGGGGCCTGTATTTCTACACAATATTTACCCCTTTGAGAGGTTCATGGAGTCCTAAAGAAATATGTTCAGAATCGCTAGGCCGAAGGAAGCATCTCCATGGGCCATCAAACATAGGATGTCATCGGGTTTTGTGTTGACTTCATTCCTGGCCTTAAGAAGATAGGTCTCCCTAAATCGCGGTATGAGGGGAGACTGACCGAAAAGGCACGCTTGGAAGGGACTCAATAATATGCAGGATGGATATTCTTGGTCTCAAGCACACTACAGCTTCTACGTAACTCTACCTTGGTGACCCTGTATGTTGATGAACACAAGAACAGTCAAGGCCCAAACACCGGAGCGGTCGACGATCGGATTACATGTGAACACATCAGACTTTCAGCAGCTTGGTTGGAAACACGTCTCGAGGTGACAGACTGTTTGTGATGAGCTGTACTTGTTGTCCAGGGACCATCTTCGACTGTAATGATTTGGAAAGGATACGAGATAAATGGGAATACATTTTACACGATTGACCAAGATGAAAAGAGCACCAACCAAAACAGCGGTGTCCGCTTTGATGCAACAACCGACAAGGGAAATGACACATATTATGGTTACATAGTAGACATATGGGAACTTGACTACGGAGTAGATTTTAAGGTCCCTTTGTTTAAGTGCAAGTGGGTCAATCACGAGGCGGGTAGTGCAGGTAGACCCACAAGATGGAATGACAACAATGGATCTGAAAAATCTTGGGTACATCGACGAACCGTTCGTCCTAGCCAATGATGTGGCACAGGTTATCTATGTGAAGGACATGTCTACCAGATCGAGGAATAGAAAAGATAAGGAAGCGAATACATCATACAATGAGCCAAAGCGCCACATAGTTCTTTCGGGAAAAGGGACATCCAGGAGTGGAGGGCAAGATGACATGTCTCAAGAGTATGAAAAGTTTCATGAAATTCCCCCTTCAAAATCAAGGCTGACCCAAGCATCCTGATAAACGATGAAGATTATCCATGGTTACGGCGCAATAAGCAAACGACACAAGCGAAGAAAAAGTGAAGACTTTCTCCCGCAACTATTATGATGATACCATGCCAACTTTGTAACAGACGAGAATGATACCATTGTCCGTTTTCTACATGCACATGCTATGCCAACTTTTTCAGAGTTCATTTGAAAACTATGAATTTGAAAACCTCGCCAACCGAAGGGCGCTCACACCGGTTTATAAGCCCGTCCCTCTACACACCGTTTTGTTGTAAGCAGAAACAAAATAAAATAAATAAAGCAACAAAGAAAACAAAAAAGTGTTTTCAAATTTGAAAACTAATGGCACTAACAGAAAGTTTATAATTTTTCTAAAACTAAAAGCAAAAAGAATTAAAAATAAAGAAAAAACAACAAAAAATAAATAATGCAGAAAACAGAACAAAAAACTGAAAAAAAATAAAAATAGCAATAATAATTATTTTGTTGTAAGCAGAAACAAAATAAAATAAATAAAGCAACAAAGAAAACAACAAAAGAGTTTTCAAATTTGAAAACTAATGGCACTAACAGAAAGTTTATAATTTTTCTAAAACTAAAAGGAAAAAGAATTAAAAATAAAGCAAAAACAACAAAAAATAAATAATGCAGAAAACAGAACAAAAACTGAAAAAAAAAATAGCAACAATAAGTATTTTGTTGTAAGTAGAAACAAAATAAAATAAATAAAGCAACAAAGAAAACAAAAAAGAGTTTTCAAATTTGAAAACTAATGGCACTAACAGAAAGTTTATTATTTTTCTAAAACTAAAAGCAAAAAGAATTAAAAATAAAGCAAAAACAAAAAAATAAATAATGCAGAAAACAGAACAAAAACTGAAAAAATAAAATAGCAACAATAAGTATTTTGTTGTAAGTAGAAACAAAATAAAATAAATAAAGCAACAAAAAAAAAACAAAAAAAGAGTTTTCAAATTTGAAAACTAATGGCACTAACAGAAAGTTTATAATTTTTCTAAAACTAAAAGCAAAAAGAATTAAAAAATAAAGCAAAAAACAACAAAAAATAAATAATAATGCAGAAAACAAAACAAAAAAACTGGAAAAAAATAGTGCCGCCTACTGGAAACCCACGGCCTGAATACGACTAGAAATCCTAGATGGGCCAGGATTCAGGACCGCAGGAGGCCAAGTAGGCCCACAGGCACATAGCTAGTGACAGATTAGGCCCAAAAGCCTGCAGTTGATAGGAGCTCGAGAGGGTGGGCGCAGCAGCGCTTATAAACCACTCTCGAGCTCTCTCAACTAGCGAGGTGGGACTAAACTTTTGGGCGCGAGGCAGCACAAGGCCTTTGGTCCCGGTTGGTGGCAACAAGGGACTAAAGGGAATTAGTCTGGTTGGTGCCACCAACCGGGACCAAAACCGCCGCTTCCGCCCTTTGGGCTGCTGAAATTGGCCTTTGGTCCCGGTTGGTGGCACTGCTTGGGACTAAAGCAGATAGTCCGGTTCGTGCCACGAACCGACCAAAGCCTTTTCTATATAAGCAAAGACTTGGCGTTTTTCAGATTTCATCGCCGATTCGCCGCCGACGACGCCGCCAGCTGCCCGAGCTTCGCCCGACGACGCTGGTCAGTTGCCGTGCTTCGCCGTCGCCGTCGCCCGCCCTGCCCGTGCTCGCCGTCGCCGCCCCTGCCCGTCCCGCCCCATGGCCTGGGCCTCGCCGCCCCGCGCCGTCGCCTCGAGCTCCCCGCACGGGCTCGCTGTCGCTGCCGCTCCTCGTCGCCGTCGCCCTGCCCCTGCCCGTCCTCAAGGCCGGCGCCTCGCCGCCTCAAGACTTTGTGAGCCGCTGCCGGCTTTTTTTTATTTCTTTAATTTTTTCATATATATATATATATATATAATTTTTAAGCTCTTTTTTTATTTTTATGCTCTGTTTTTTATGTTTTAATTCTTTTGTTCATATGTGATGTATATGTGTATGTGGCTATAATGTATATGTGTATGTGAACAATGCAAAAGATAGTTTTTAGAAAAATTAGGATTTTTTTTCTGTTCATAGATTTTTTGGTGATATTAATTGTTGTAAATATGCAAATGTTTGTATATTCATATGAACAATGAATTAGAGGAAAAAGGAAATAAGAAGAGGAAGAAAGGAGAAGAAGAGGGAGAGGAAGAAGAGGAGAAATAAATAAGAAGAAAAAGAAGAAAAGAGAAGAAGAAGGAGAAGAAGAAAAGAATAATAGAGAAGAAGAAAAATTTTTCTTCTTCTCCTATTCTTTTCTTCTTCTCCTTTTTTTTCTTCTTCTTTTTCTTCTTCTTCTTCCTTCTTCCTTCTTCCTCTTTTCTTCCTTTTCCTTATTTTCCTTTCTCGAGGGATAAGAAGAAAAATAAGAGGAGAAGAAGAAAGAAAGGAATAGTGGAGAAAGAAGAAACTTTGACACGAGGGGGGTTACCGATACCCCCTCCCCGATAACATTATTTTCCCATGTATATGTATGTTGTGTCGTTGTCGATATAACCTGAGGTGTCGAGGATCGCCGAGGGTCGAGGGTCGGGAACTAGGGTAGAGGGTCGAGGTCGTTAAGGGTCAAGGGTCCAAGGTTTCAGGTCGAGGGTTCCTATAGTGTCAAAGTATTGAAGAAATCCATGGCTTCATCATTAGCGGAAGTAACCATGGCATGATGGTGCGAAGTCCTCAAAGTTATTACGGAATGGAGTCCGGATAGGATAATTTGCCTTTTATGCGAATCTCAGCAAAGGCCTTTCAAATAACGATATTCGGAAGGTTCTTGCTGAACTTTGTACCAAAAGCGAAATATCCTATCGGGACTCCGCTCCAAAATAACTTTGAGAGCTTCGCACCATCATGCACCTCACATTTCACCTAATGATGAAGACATGGTTTTGTTGAATCCTTTGACACTAGGCAACCTCCCGACCCTCGGCGATCCTCGACCCTTGACCTCGACCGCTCGGCGATCCACGACCCTCTACCCCTCGGGCGTCGATGCCCACGTCACTTGTGGGACATAGATGTAGTGTTCAACGCCGACCCCTCCCGATAGCTTCAACACGTGGGGGGTCGATATACCCCCTCCTTGAAGCGTTCTCGAGGCCACCCCTAACCCTTGAAGTGTTGTCGAGGCCACCCCAAACCCTAGAGAAGCAGCGTCGAGGCCACTAATATGATTCCTTATTGTGATTAGCTAGCTAGTTCTCGTTTGCCACTAATATATCCATATCTGTCATGTTTGAATAATAATTGCCATGTTGTAAATATTTGTAGAAACTATGGACACCCCGAGACGAAGCACAAGAAGCGTTGTTGAGGGACATAAAGTGATGCCGTCGCTCGTTGATGTTTCTCAACGACAACGATGGTCTGGAAGGAGAGGGTGAAGAAGCAGCTGGCTATGATTTACATGGCTCCGATGACCCAATGCCGGTGCAAGAAGGAGAGGGTGAAGAAGTAGACCATGAGGACGGCTCGGTGATCACCAAACCGAGTCCGCCAGGTATATATATTAGTTAAGCTGTCTTGACTAGCTCTCGTCTTTGTTTTGGTATGTACACATATTAATTAACTCTCGTCTTTGTTCTTTTTCTAGCCCTCCGGATCGAGCACAACCGGTAAAGAGGCGAGGCCGAAGAAAAGTTGAGCTCGGATGAAAAGTTTGAGATCATACAAATCGCAGCGACGGCCAACCGATTGAACCCTACCGGACAAAGAAGGCATTTGTTGCTCAGTTCGGGGTTACGGTTAGGGACAAGATCCGATCAGCATCCACCAATGGTATAAGCCTAAGAACGAAGAGCCCGAGGTGTCTTATGTCAATGATATGCAGAAAAATGATCTTTGGGTGAGCTGAAGTCAAATTTTACCCTACCGCTAGAGGATGATCCGGAGAAGCGATAATAGAGCCATTAATCAAGTCTTTTGCTCTTAAGAAGATGGCAGAACTATTCAGGAATTGGAAGAAAGAACTCAATACGTATGTCGAAAAAATGAGACACCAGAATTCAAGGGCAAATATGAGAAGATCGAGATGATGGCCCGCATTTGTGGCCTACAAGACATCGGAAAAGAGTAAAAGATGTCGGCGACAAACAAGAGAAATGCTGCAAAGAAGAAGCTTCACCATCGACGGGTCGGTGGCTACCTCGTAGCCCGCCTAAGTGGGCCAAGGCTGAGAATGATCTGCTTGATAAAGGGATCGAACCGAGAGACAATGAACTCGCAGACCGTTGCGGACTTGATTCTTGGGCGGCGGATCCTTGGACCCTATAACAGGAAGTGCATTTGGACGGACGAACAATTGGACATACCGGTCAAGAGGCTTCACAATATATCAAGCAGCGCAGCAAGGGAAGTTCGTTCGAGCGAGGAGAAGGACGAGCTCACAATGGCCCTCGGGAATCGAGAGCACCGGACGGACACGAGGCACGCCGAGCTCCGCTTTGTGGAAGGCTGGATTTCCGGACGCAGGGGTTACAAAACCCATGAGAGGAGGAAGAAAGCGGAGCAGAGCCAAATGCACGCGCGCACGAAAGGGTAATGGGGCTAGAGGGCGAGAAGCAGCAGATCGCAGCAAACGACCTGCGAAGCTTCCCGCCATCTCGGCGGAGAAGCAGCGTGGCTTCCACCGAGCTGCTTCAGCCCGAGCAGCATGCCTTGGCGGCTCTGCCGGCTATCCCGTGGATGCTATCACGGATGCTGAAATTGCCACCTTATGGCGCAATGGAGCAATTTGAAGGTCAAGGCGGCTGTTGGCTCTGTTTATCCTACTAAACCCGACTCAACTTTTCACCGCCGGCCGATTCGAAGGATATGCTAAGGTGATGGTCGATGAAATAACGGAGGGATTTGAGGACCTCCGGCTTGACCACCCTATCGGTGAAGGGGAGTATCGGCTGGGTTCTGCTCTGAAGACTCCATGCCTATGGCGGAAGGATCTCATCAACCTTCCGAACTGGACGCCTCCGCCTCCTCCTCCTCCTCGGGCGAGCCAGGGCACTCCGCCTCCTCCACCGCCTCCTCCTCCGGCGAGTGATGATCAGGGCACTCGGCCTGCTCCTTCTCCGGCGCGTTGCGGCACTCCGCCTACTTCTCCGCCTGCACCGGCGCGCCCGAGCAGCCAGCCTCCTCCTTCTCCGCCTCGTCAGCAAGGGCGGAAGAGACCCGCCGCCGCTCCGGCTGCTCCGGCGCGTCGTAGTCCTTCTCCTCCGCCTCGTAAGCAAGGAAAGAAGACATCCGCTCCGTCTGCTCTGCCAGCGTCTAGCAGTACAGCCAAAGGCGGAGGAGATACAAATTCGGTCCTTCTCTCAAGACTCGGAGAAGTTACCGACTGAGAGGAGCGAGGAGGAAAAGCGAAGATCGCGCAGATCGAAGTGGATGACTGGTTTCAAGGGTTGAAAGCAAGAGACATCCACCTCCGGAGGAGAAGGTAGATCCGTGAAAGCGGCGCGACTCGGCTGCCCCGACAAAACCACCCAAGTCTCCGCCGAAGGCAACTATGAGCGCATTATTGGAAGGCATTTGCGAAGCGGAGAGGTCGGGAAATCTGTCGGTGATCAAAGGATGAAAGAACGACGAGCTGGGAAACAAATTGCCCAGCTCGGCGAACAAGCGGGCAATCGTGCCCCCGCTCAAGGTGCTCTGCTAGCGACATCGTCGATCCGAGGATGGTGCCGGTTATGGCAATCCTGCAGATTACCTGCCTGACGATGTACATTATGATTTCTTGGAGGTGCAGATACAAAGATACGATGTACGGAAGCCTCTCGTCAAAGATGAAAGTTCTCTATCAACGATGATGCGAAGATTGCATGATTGGTACATGAAAACCTGCAAAGAGTCTGAGGGGAGGAGTACTTTGTATGTGAGAGTTAAAAAGGAGCATGACCTCCTTGGAATTGAACTGTTGCCTATTCCATTTGAGGAGTTCTATCAGTTTTCAATCAATTGGCCCTCGATAAAGCAACGATCACCTGCTACTGTCTGTAAGTAGTACTACTTCTGTCATTAAGCCTCTCTATATAACTCAGCCCTTTCATTGCATGTCTTTGTAATTATCCTCACTATAATATGCAGATTGAAGATCGCCGAATTGAAGAAAAGACAAGTGGGTGATATTGGGTTCATTAACACATATCTCATAGATAAATCTGAGGTTGAATTTCGTAAAGAAAATACCGAGGCCAACTTGCTACAATCGTTGGTAATAAATGAACACAAAGATATAATACTCTTTCCTTACAACTTCAAGTGAGTGTTACTGTCTTGTGGCATATTCAGTTTCCTTATTAGTCCAGGTTATAGTAATGTAATATTGATGAGTTATGCATGTGTGCGCAACTACCACTATATTCTCCTAGAGATTAAGCTTGAGAAAGGATTAGTAACTGTCTTAGACTCCAAGCGAAAAGATCCCAAGGAGTATGCGGACATGACTGAAATGCTCGAGAAGTAAGTTAAATCGATCATTATCCACCATATCAGCAACTTTGTTCATTTCTGATATCAAGTAATTGTTTTCTTTGTATGGCAGGGCTTGGAGAAAATTCACCAAAAAGCTCGGGACTACCAAGAAGCTACAATTTAGACACCAAAGTAAGTACTATATAGTAGCATATTCCACGCATCTTCTAGTGATTCAAGCGCTAGTTTCATCAATACCATTTAGCATGCTTGCTAATTATCAGTTTGATTGACCTCTATTTCTTGTAAAGTGGTTGTGGCAGGAACAAGGGAATGATTTCTGTGGATACTACGTTTGCGAGTCCATCCGCCACACGACCTGTGAGCGGGGCTACTCCGACAAACAATATGAAGTGCGTCAATAAAAATATTCACAATTTTATTTTATTACCATCATTTGTGTTGAGTTTATATATATATATATATATATATATATATATATATATATATATATATATATATATATATATATATATATATATATATATATATATATATATATATATATATATATATTGACCCTTTCTTAAAATTAGATGTTTGGATGCGGGATGAACTCCTAGCACCAGATCGCATGCGAGCAATTCAAGAGGAATTCGCGGCATTCTTTCTTGACCACGTGATCGCTGAAGACGGAGAATACTATGTGGACCAGGCGTCCGTATGTTAGGAGATTATATATTTGTAAAGATAATTATTGTATATATGTAGCGGTAGTGTCGGATAGATATCGAGAACTTGTTGTTCGACCAATCTCTCGGAGAAGGAGAGGTGGTGATATCACTTCTCTCTGTATGCATATATGTTCATGACGATCTTATGTTTGCTTAATTACTAGCTAGCTAGCGTGTCTAGCTAGTCCTCTCTATACGTATGTATAGTGCGTAGCGTCGACCAAGCACGGACAAAGAGAGGACACTTTTCTCTATTAATTAGCTAGCTATAGCACAATATATGAAACACCTAAATTAACCCCCAAAACCCCCAACCCCCCTTAAAAAAACAAACAAAAACCACAGCCATAGAAATGCTGACGCGTGGATGCCTATCTGTCCCGGTTCTGGATTGAACCGGGACTAAAGGGTCAGGGCATTAGTACCGACCCTTTAGTCCCGGTTCATGAACCGGGACTAAAGGCCCTCACCAACCGGGACTATAGGCCCTTTTTCTACTAGTGTCATGGTGAGGTTTGCAGGACATGGGAACTGAAAAATACATGCTAGCAAGCTCTTTATGAGATTAAATATGTTGTGCTATTTCATTAAATAAAATAATACTTTGTTGTGATTTTTTTAAACTTTGTTGTTGTGACCGCCATGTTGTAATGTCACATTTTAGATGATATAAAAAGAAGTAAATTGCTTGATATTGTTTGTTTTGAAGGTTGCTTATCACATGCACCATGTGGTAAAAGGAATATCTTTCTGCAATGCTTAAAACATGGATTATTTTCCCTAATGTAATAGTGTATGCTATGTAATCCTTGTGATTCTCTATTTCTGGGTTTTTGTGGTTTTCTGATGTATTTTTGCAGCCTAGATAGGTGAACTGGGTGTTGACACCTGTGATTTGTGGAGGATATAGCAGGGTATGCTCGCTGTATGGTTGTTGCTATTTTTCTGTGATTCTGTTGTGGGTCAAGCAGCGGTTCATACCGTTGTTGGTGTACATGCATGCACTGAAGTCCATGATAAAACCTGCCCACATGCATGTTAATGGGCCATGGGCCGGTGCATGTTTTGTGGGGTCACCATCTGATGTGACTACGTGCATGTTGTGGTTCTTTTCTGTGCTTTTTCAAGGGTCAGTTGGATTAAGCTATTTTTCTGTTAATCTAGAGGGTTAGTCGGTAACGATAATGAATGGTTTAAGTTGTTTGATGAAGTTGTTGTATAGACAAGTCCATTCCAGTTGAGACATCCTTTTATGACTATTCTTTTGCATTGTGAACTAGCATGGAACAAAGCAGATATGGTAACATATACAAACATAAGGTATGGAGGTGGCGCGGCAATGCCGCGGCACGTGCATGGCTATGTAGAGCGGACTGTACATGCTTTCAATATGTAGCTTTTATTAAAAATATATCAACGTGTGCGTCATTTTGTTTGTCAACATGAATCATTTGTAATAAATGTACTTCTTTTTCATCTTAAGCTCTTATATCACCATCTCTGTGTATATATCAATGTGCTTTTCTTTATGTAATAGCATATAACACATGTGAAGCTACCACATCTATTTTCTTTAGCTTATAATAATTGTATATAATTCTATAACGACGTATAGACGGGCGCGGCGTGCCGCCGCGCGGGTTAAGCTAGTATATGACTTATCGGACACAGGCAAATACACACCAAGAATCGAGTTGGAATTTTTTTCCTCTCATTGTTTGTGTCGCTATCGTAGTACTCGATCTCGAACATTGGCGTGCACCTGCAAGTGGGAGCAGGTCTCTGAAAACTCCCACACTTGTGATCTTGAACTAAGAGAGAGAGAGAGAGGGTAAATTAGGATTTTTGGAAGCGCTTCACGTGACTTCTTGCAATTTTCATCACAGGTCGTCTACCTCCAAGGTTTGGCGCTGTTGCACGCCGTCATCACAAACGTCTGCTCCAATTGTTCTTCGCCAACATCGTCATCAACAACATCGCGTCTGCATCAACTATGACTACTTCATCTACAAACATCAGTCCATGCGACGTATTCCGATCTACAACGTGATTATATGTTTGTTGTTACATGTGGGATGATGATGTTCGGTTCGTCTACTATGCTAGAGCTATGCATGCTAATAACTGTTTACTTCTGCTTCGATACACCCCCTAAACACATCGACGTCTGAGATTACCCCGTACTCCTTCATAATACATGGCATGATTATCTTTTTTCTAAAGTACATCGCCCACGCCGAGACCTCTGATATGCGATCTGTGTACAACCAAGCGCGCCGATTGTTAGAATAAATCCGAGGCCACCGTTGATTATCCGAGGACCAAGCAATCAATCGAGCATGACACCGAGATTTGTTAACGAGATTCACCGATATGGCTACATCCCCGGGGAATGACTATGGGCGCTCCTCCCCGTGACACCGTCATAATACCGCACACGGTCACCCTGGACGCTGGTACATGCCGTCGGCTTTCCCTGCGTTCCTGTGCTATTATGTTGGCATATGATACTGAAGGAAATATGCCCTCGAGGCAATAATAAAATTATTATTTATTTTCTTATATCATGATAAATGTTTATTATTCATGCTAGAATTGTATTAACCGGAAACATAATACATGTGTGAATACATAGACAAACATAATGTCACTAGTATGCCTCTACTTGACTAGCTCGTTGATCAAAGATGGTTGAGTTTCCTAGCCATAGACATGAGTTGTCATTTGATTAACTGAGTCACATCAGTAGGAGAATGATGTGATTGACATGACCCATTCCGTTAGCTTAGCACTTGATCATTTAGTATGTTGCTATTGCTTTCTTCATGACTTATACGTGTTCCTATGACTATGAGATTA
Source organism: Aegilops longissima (assembly GCA_021605205.1). NCBI lineage: Eukaryota > Viridiplantae > Streptophyta > Magnoliopsida > Poales > Poaceae > Aegilops > Aegilops longissima. Next base: position 153,734,979 of record CM038682.1, read on the forward strand.
TGCAACTCCCGTTTACCGGAGGAACACTTTTGTGTGCTACCAAACGTCACAACGTAACTGGGTGATTATAAAGGTGCTCTACAGGTGTCACCGAAGGTACTTGTTGAGTTGACGTATTTCGAGATTAGGATTTGTCACTCCGATTGTCGGAGAGGTATCTCTGGGCCCTCTCGGTAATGCACATCACTACAAGCCTTGCAAGCAATGTGACTAATGAGTTAGTTGCAGGATGATGCATTACATAATGGGTAAAGAGACTTGCCGGTAACGAGATTGAACTAGGTATTGAGATACCGACGATCGAATCTCGGGCAAGTAACATACCGATGACAAAGGGAACAACATATGTTGTTATGTGGTTTGACCGATAAATATTTTCGTAGAATATGTGGGAGCCAATATGAGCATCCAGGTTCCGCTATTGGTTATTGACCGGAGATGTGTCTCGGTCAACGCCTACATAGTTCTCGAACCCGTAGGGTCCGCACGCTTAAAATTTGGTGACGATCGGATATTATGAGTTTTTGTGTTTTGATGTACCGAAGGTAGTTCGGAGTCCCGGATATGATCACGGACATGACGAGGAGTCTCGAAATGGTTGAGACGTAAAGATCGATATATTGGACGACTATGTTCAGACACCGGAAAGGTTCTGGGAGGTTTCGGACATTTACGGGAGTACCGGGGGATTACCGGAACCCCCCTGGGAGTTAATTGGGCCTCATGGGCCTTAGTGGGAGAAGAGGAGGGGCGGCCAGGGCAGCCGCGCGCCCCCTCCCCCTCTAGTCCGAATTGGACAAGGAGGGGGGACGGCGCCCCCCTTTTTCCTTTTCCTCTTCTCTCCCTTCCTTCCCTCTCCTACTCCAACAAGGAAAAGGAGGAGTCCTACTCCCGGTGGGAGTAAGACTCCCCCCTTGGCGCTCCCTCCTCCTAGCCGGCCGCCTCCCCTCTTGCTCCTTTATATACGGGGGCAGGGGGGCACCTCTAGACACAACAATTTATCTCTTGATCTCTTAGCCGTGTGCGGTGCCCCCCTCCACCATATTCCACCTCAGTCATATCGTAGCGGTGCTTAGGCGAAGCCCTGCGTCGGTAGCAACATCATCGTCATCATCATGCCGTCATGCTAACGGAAGTCTCCCGTGAAGCTCTGCTGGATCGGAGTTCACGAGACGTCATCGAGCTGAACGTGTGCTGAACTCGGAGGTGCTGTACGTTCGGTACTTGGATCGGTCAGATCGTGAAGACGTATGACTACATCAACCGCGTTGTGCTAATGCTTCCGCTTTCGGTCTATGAGGGTACGTGGACAACACTCTCCCCTCTCGTTGCTATGCATCACCATGATCTTGCGTGTGCGTAGGAATTACTATGTTCCCCAATAGATACAACGTGTGTCTACCCCCACTATATATGAGAGGCCTAGGATACAAGTGTCCTACTTGGACACGACTCCATATCCTATCTAAACACAATACTACTACAAGTCCAACTGTAACCTACATTGTACACTATATTTGACACAACTCTAACAAACTCCACCTTGGCGAATATTCTCCACCACCCTGAATTTGTCAATGCGTCAAACTTCAATGTACATGAGAGGCCTCCGAGTACCGTTGCTACTCCAAATACTCCATGTGACTCCACGTGCAACTTGTAGTCCCTTCTTTTCTTGACCAAGTCAACACTCGAGCAAAATTAAGTTCCTTGTTACTCTAGTTTGTGCTCCCAACTTCCAGAGTATCCATGCAATGCCATCACACACTGATCACTGACATGCGTGAAAAGCGAACAACTCATATATTGGGTGTCACACATAAGAGTTACCTGAACTCAACATCACCGCTCCTTTCTTGACCGACTATCTCAAACATGAAGGAATTTCACCGTTTGCTTGTAGTCATCCTGAGTCAAATTCGTAGTGGTCTCACCACATGTATGACCACCAGAGCCCTGGCACGTCTCCATGTCCCATGCACGCCGCACGCCTCACCGCTATTACTATTGGGGAATGCAGTATTTCAAAAAATTCCTACGATCACGCAAGATCTATCTAGGACATGCATAGCAATGAGACGGGAGAGTGTGTCCACGTACCCTTGTAGACCGAAAGCGGAAGCGTTTAGTAACGTGGTTGATGTAGTCGAACGTCTTCACGATCCAACCGATCCAAGCACTGAACATACGACACCTCCGTGTTCAGCACACGTTCAGCACGATGACGTCCCTCGAGCTCTTGATCCAATTGAGGATGAGGGATAGTTTCGTCAGCACGACAGCGTGGTGACGATGATGATGAAGTTATCGGCGCAGGGCTTCGCCTAAGCACTACGACGATATGACCGAGGTGTGTAACTGTGGAGGGGGGCACCGCACACGGCTAAGAGAAGACTTCGTGTGCCTTTGGGGTGCCCCCTCCCATGTATATAAAGGACGGGGGAGGAGGAGGCCGACCCTAGAGGGGGCGCGCCAAGGGGGGTCCTACTTGGACTCCCGGTCCAAGTAGGATTCCCCTTTCCTATTCCAACAAGGGGAGAGAGGGAATGAGGAAGAGGGAGAAGGAAAGAGGGGGGGGAAGCCACTCCTTGAGGCCCTTCTCTCCTTTCCACTAAAGCCTATTAAGGCCCATTACTTCCCAGGGGGGGGGGGGTCCGGTAACCTCCCGGTACTTCGAAAAATACCCGAAACACTTCGGAACCATTCTGGTGTACGGATATAACCTTCCAATATATCTATCTTTACCTCTCGACCATTTCAAGACTCCTCATCATGTCCGTGATCTCATCCGGGACTCCGAACAATCTTCGGCCATCAAATCACATAACTCATAATACAAATCGTCATCGAACGTTAAGCGTGCGGACCCTACGGGTTTGAGAACTATGTAGACATGACCGAGACACATCTCCGGCCAATAACCAATAACGGAACCTGGATGCTCACATTGGCTCCTACATATTCTACGAAGATCTTTATCGGTCAAACCGCATAACAACATACGTTGTTCCCTTTGTCATCGGTATGTTACTTGCCTGAGATTCGATCGTCGGTATCCTCATACCTAGTTCAATCTCATTTACCGGCAAGTCTCTTTACTCGTTACGTAATGCATCATCCTGCAACTAACTCATTATTCACATTTCTTGCAAGGCTTATAGTGATGTGCGTTACCGAGAGGGCCCAGAGATACCTCTCCGATACTCGGAGTGATAAATCCTAATCTCGATCTATGCCAACCCAACAAACACCATCGGATACACCTGTAGAGCATCTTTATAATCACCCAGTTACGTTGTGACGTTTGATAGCACACAAGGTGTTCCTCCGGTATTCGGGAGTTGCATAATCTCATAGTCAGAGGAACATGTATAAGTTATGAAGAAAGCAATAGCAATAAAACTAAACGATCATTATGCTAAGCTAACGGATGGGTCTTGTCCATCACATCATTCTCTGATGATGTGATCCCGTTTATCAAATGACAACACATGTCTATGGTTAGGAAACTTAACCATCTTTGATTAACGAGCTAGTCAAGTAGAGGCATACTAGGGATACTCTATTTGTCTATGTATTCACACATGTACTAAGTTTCCGGTTAATACAATTCTAGCATGAATAATAAACATTTATCATTATATAAGGAAATATAAATAACAACTTTATTATTGCCTCTAGGGCATATTTCCTTCAGTCTCCCACTTGCACTAGAGTCAATAATCTAGTTCACATCGTCATGTGATTTAACACCAATAGTTCACATCTTTATGTGATTAGTTCACATCTCCATGTGACTAATACCCAAAGGGTTTACTAGAGTCAATAATCTAGTTCACATCGCTATGTGATTAATACCCAAAGAGTGATCATGTTTTGCTTGTGAGAGAAGTTTAGTCAACGAGTCTGCCACATTCAGAGCCGTATGTATTTTGCAAATTTTCTATGTCTACAGTGCTCTGCACGGAGCTACTCAAGCTAATCGCTCCCACTTTCAATATGTATCCAGATTGAGACTTAGAGTCATCCGGATCAGTGTCAAGGCTTGCATCAACGTAACCCTTTACGACGAACTTTTTGTCACCTCCATAACCGAGAAACATGTCCTTATTCCACTAAGGATGATTTTGGCCGCTGTCCAGTGATCCACTCCTGGATCACTATTGTACCCTCTTGGCAAACTCATGGTGAGGTACACAATAGGTCTGGTACACAACATAGCATACTTTATAGAACCTATCACTAAGGCATAGGGAATGACATTTCATTCTTTTTCTATTTTCTGTCATGGTCGGGTTTTGAGTCTTTACTCAACTTCACACCTTACAACTCAGGTAAGAACTCCTTCTTTAACTGATTTATTTTGAACTCCTTCAAAATCTTATCAAGGTATGTACTGATTGAAAGTCTTATCAAGTGTCTTGATCTATCTTTATAGATCTTGATGCCCAATATGTAAGTAGCTTCACTGAGGTATTTCATTGAAAAATTATTATTCAAGTATCCTTTTATGCTATCCAGAAATTCTGTATTATTTCCAATCAACAATATGTCATCCACTTATAATACTGGAAATGCTACAGAGCTCCCACTCACTATTTTGTAAATACAGGCTTCTCCAAAAGTCTGTATAAAACCATATGCTTTGATCACACTATCAAAGCATACATTCCAACTCTAAGATGCTTGCACCAGTCCATAAATGGATCACTGGAGCTTACACACTTTGTTAGCACCTTTCGGATTGACAAAACCTTTTGGTTGCATCATATACAACTCTTCTTTAAGAAATCCATTAAGGAATGCAGTTTTGACATCCATTTGCCAAATTTCATAAAATGCGGCAATTGCTAACATGATTCGGACAGACTTTAAGCATAGATACGAGTGAGAAACTCTCATCATTGTCAACACCTTAAACATGTCGAAAACCTTTTTGCGACAATTCAACCTTTGTAGATAGTAACACTACTATCAGCGTCTGTCTTCCTCTTAAAAATCCATTTAATCTCAATGGCTCGCCGATCATCGGGCAAGTCAATCAAAGTCCATACTTTGTTCTCATACATGGATCCCATCTCAGATTTCATGGCCTCAAGCCATTTCACGGAATCTGGGCTCATCATCGCTTCCTCATAGTTCGTAGGTTCGTCATGGTCTAGTAACATGACTTCCAGAAAGGATTACCGTACCACTCTAGTGCGGACCATACTCTGGTTGACCTACGAGGTTTGGTAGTAACTTGTTTTGAAGTTTCATGATCATCATCATTAGCTTCCTCACTAATTGGTGTAGGAATCACTAGAACTGATTTCTGTGATGAACTACTTTCCAATTCGGGAGAAGGTACAACTACCTCATCAAGTTCTATTTTCCTCCCACTCACTTCTTTTGAGAGAAACTCCTTCTCTAGAAAGGATCCATTCTTTATCAACAAATATCTTGCCTTCAAATGTTGCCTTCTCTGAGATGCTTGCACCAGTCCATAGATGGATCGCTGGAGCTTGCACATTTTATTAGCACCTTTAGGATTGACAAAACCTTCTGGTTGCATCATATATGACTCTTCTTTAATAAATCCATTAAGGAGTGCAGTTTTGTTATCCATTTGCCAGATTTCATAAAATGCGGCAATTGCTAACATGATTCGGACAGACTTAAGCATTGCTACGAGTGAGAAAATCTCATCGTAGTCAACACCTTGAACTTGTCGAAAACCTTTCGCGACAAGTCGAGCTTTGTAGATAGTAACACTACCATCAGCGTCCGTCTTCCTCTTGAAGATCCATTTATTATCAATGGCTCATCGATGATCGGGCAAGTCAATCAAAGTCCACACTTTGTTCTCATACATGGATCCCATCTCAGATTTCATGCCTCAAGCCATTTCGCGGAATCTAGGCTCATCATTGCTTCCTCATAGTTCGTAGGTTCGTCATGGTCAAGTAACATGACCTCCAGAACAGGATTACCGTACCACTCTGGTGTGGTCCTTACTCTGCCTGACCTACGAGGTTCGGTAGTAACTTGATCTGAAGTTTCATGATCATCATCATTAACTTCCTCACTAATTGGTGTAGGCATCACTAGAACTGATTTCTGTGATGAACTTCTTTCCAATTCGGGAGCAGGTACAATTACCTCATCAAGTTCTACTTTCCTCCCACTCACTTCTTTCGAGAGAAACTCCTTCTCTAGAAAGGATCCATTCTTAGCAACGAATGTCTTGCCTTCGAATCTGTGATAGAAGGTGTAACCAATATTTACTTTTAGGTATCCTATGAAGACGCACTTCTCCGATTTGGGTTCGAGCTTATCAGGTTGAAACCTTTTCACATAAGCATCGTAACCCCAAACTTTAAGAAACGACAGCTTAGGTTTGTTGCCAAACCATAGTTCATACGGTGTCGTCTCAACGGATTTAGACGGTGCCCTATCTAATGCATAACCCCAAAACGATAGTGGTAAATCGGTAAGAGACATCATAGGTTGCACTATATCCAATAAAGTACGGTTATGACGTTCGGACACACCATTATGCCGTGGTCTTCCAGGTCGCATGAGTTTGTGAAACTATTCCACATTGTTTTAATTGAAGACCAAACTCATAACTCAAATATTCGCCTCTGCGATCAGATCGTAGAAACTTTATTTTCTTGTTACGATGATTTTCCACTTCACTCTGAAATTCTTTGAACTTTTCAAACGTTTCAGACTTATGTTTCATCAAGTAGATATACCCATATCTGCTCAAATCATCTGTGAAGGTTAGAAAATAACGATACCCGCCGCGAGCCTCAACACTCATCGGACCGCATACATCAGTATGTATTATTTCCAATAAGTCAGTTGCTTGCTCCATTGTTCCGGAGAACGGAGTCTTAGTCATCTTGCCCATGAGGCATGGTTCGCAAGCATCAAGTGATTCATAATCAAGTGATCCCAAAAGCCCATCAGCATGGAGTTCCTTCATGCGCTTTACACCAATATGACCTAAACGGTAGTGCCACAAATAAGTTGCACTATCATTATTAACTTTGCATCTTTTGGCTTCAATATTATGAATATGTGTATCACTATTATCGAGATTCAATAAAGCACTTATATTGAGTGTATGACCGTAGAAGGTTTTATTCATGTAAATAGAACAACAATTATTCTTTGACTTAAATGAATAACCTATTGCAATAAACATGATCCAATCATATTCATGCTCAACGCAAACACCAAATAACATTTATTTTAGGTTCAACACCAATCCCGAAGGTAAAGGGAGTGTGCGCTGGTGATCTTATCAACCTTGGAATCACTTCCAACACACATCGTCACCTCGCCCTTAACTAGTCTCTGTTTATTTTGCAACTCCTGTTTCGAGTTACTACTCTTAGCAACTGAACTAGTATCAAATTCCGAGGGGTTTCTATAAACACTAGTAAAGTACACATCAATAACATGTATATCAAATATACCTTTGTTCACTTTGCCATCCTTCTTATCCGCCAAGTATCTAGGGGCAGTTCCGCTTCCAGTGACCATTTCCTTTGTAGTAGAAGCACTCAGTTTCATGCTTGGGTCCAGCTTTGAGTTTCTTCATGGGAGTGGCAACTTGCTCGCCATTGTTCTTGAAGTTCCCTTTCTTTCCCTTGCCCTTTTACTTGAAACCAGTGGTCTTGTCAACCATCAACACTTGATGCTTTTTCTTGATTTCTAGCTTCAGCGATTTCAGCATCACGAATAGCTTGGGAATCGTTTCTGTTATCCCTTGCATATTATAGTTCATCACGAAGTTCTAGTAACTTGGTGATAGTGACTAGAGAACTCTGTCAATAACTATCTTATCTGGAATATTAACTCCCACTTGATTCAAGTGATTGTAGTACTCAGACATTCTGAGCACATGCTCACTAGCTGAGCTATTCTCCTCCATCTTGTAGGCAAAGTACTTTGTCAGAGGTCTCATACCTCTTAACACGGGCATGAGTCTGAAATACCAATTTCAACTCTTGGAATATCTCATATGCTCCATGTTGTTCAAAACATTTTTGAAGTCCCGGTTCTAAGACATAAAGCATGGTGCACTAAACTACCAAGTAGTCATCATACCGAGCTTGTCAAACGTTCATAACGTCTGCATCTGCTCCTGCAATAGTTCTGTCACCTAGCGGTGCATCAAGGACATAATTCTTCTGTGCAGCAATGAGGATAATCCTCAGATCACGGACCTAGTCCGCATCATTGCTACTATCATTTTTCAACTTAGTTTTCTCTAGGAACATATAAAAAATAAATGAGGAGCTACATCGCGAGCTATTGATCTACAACATAGTTATGCAAATACTATTAGGACTAAGTTCATGATAAATTAAAGTTCAATTAGTCATATTACTTAAGAACTCCCATTTAGATAGACATCCCTCTAGTCATCTAAATGATCATGTGATCCAAATCAACTAAACCATGTCCGATCATCACGTGAGATGGAGTAGTTTTCAATGGTGAACATCACTATGTTGATCATATCTACTATATGATTCACGTTCGATCTTTCGATCTCAGTGTTCCGAGGCCATATCTGCATATGCTAGGCTCGTCAAGTTTAATCCAAGTATTATGCGTGTGCAAAACTGGCTTGCACCCGTTGTATGTGAACGTAGAGCTTATCACACCCGATCATCACGTGGTGTCTCAGCACGAAGAACTGTCGCAACGGTGCATACTCAGGGTGAACACTTATACCTTGAAATTTTAGTAAGGGATCATCTTATCTAGCTACCGTCGTACTGAGCAAAATAAGATGCATAAAAGGTAAACATCACATGCAAACAAAATATGTGACATGATATGGCCATCATCATCTTATGCCTTTGATCTCCATCTCCAAAGTACCATTATGATCTCCATCGTCACTGACATGACACCATGATCTCCATCATCTTGATCTTTATCAACGTGTCGTCACATGGTCGTCTCGCCAACTATTGCTTTTGCAACTATTGCTATCGCATAGCGATAAAGTAAAGCAATTATATGGCGCTTGCATCTTATGCAGTAAAGAAACAACCATAAGGCTCCTGCCAGTTGCCGATAACTTTAACAAAACATGATCATCTCATACAACAATTTATATCTCATCACGTCTTAACCATATCACATCACAACATGCCCCGCAAAAAAAATTTAGACGTCCTCTACTTTGTTGTTGCAAGTTTACGTGGCTGCTACGGGCTTAGAAGAATCGTTCTTACCTACGCATCAAAACCACAACGATGTTTCGTCAAGTGTGCTGTTTTAACCTTCAACAAGGACTGGGCGTAGTCACACTCGATTCAACTAAAGTTGGAGAAAGAGACACCCACTAGCCACCTGTGTGCGAAGCACGGCGGTAGAACCAGTCTCATGAACGCGGTCATGTAATGTCGGTCTGGGCCGCTTCATCCAACAATACCACCGAATTAAAGTATGACATGCTGGTAAGCAGTATGACTATTATCGCCCACAACTCTTTGTGTTCTACTCGTGCATATAAAATCTATGCATAGACCTAGCTCGGATGCCACTGTTGGGGAACATAGAATTTCAAAAAAATTCCTACGATCATGCAAGATCTATCTAGGAGAAGCATAACAATGAGCGGGGATAGTGTGTCCACGTACCCTCATAGACCGAAAGCGGAAACGTTTAGTAACGTGGTTGATGTAGTCGAACGTCTTCGCGATCCAATCGATCCAAGTACCGAACGCACGGCACCTCCGCGATCTGCACACGTTCAGCTCGGTGACATCCCTCGTACTCTTGATCCAGTTGAGGCCGAGGGAGATTTTTGTCAGCACGACGGCGTGGTGATGGTGATGATGAAGTTATCGGCGCAGGGCTTCGCCTAAGCACTACGACAATATGACTGAGGTGTAAAACTGTGGAGGGGGGCACCGCACACAGCTAAAGATCAACTTGTGTGTCTTGGGGTACCCCCTTGGCCACGTATATAAAGGAGGGAGGAGGAGGAGGCCGCCTAGGAGGGGCGCGCCTATAGGGGGAGTCCAAATAGGATTCCCAATCCTAGTTGGAGTCCCCTTCCTTTTCCAAGAGGGGAGAGAGGGAAGGAGTAGGAGAGGGAGAAGGAAAGAGGGGGGGCGCCGCCTCCTCCCTAGTCCAATTCGGACTTGCCATGGGGGGGGGGGGGCGTGGCCACCCCTTGAGGCCCTTCTCTCCTTTCCCGTATGGCCCATTAAGGCCCACTACTTCCCCCGGCGAATTCTCGTAACTCCCTGGTACTCTGAAAAATACCCGAATCACTCGGAACTTTTTCGATGTATGAATATAGCCTTCCAATATATCGATCTTTACCTCTCGACCATTTCAAGACTCCTCGTCATGTCTGTGAACTCATACGGGACTCCGAATAAACTTCAGTCATCAAATCACATAACTCATAATACAAATCGTCATCGAACGTTAAGCATGCGGACCCTACGGGTTCGAGAACTATGTAGACATGACCGAGACTCATCTTCGGTCAATAAAAAATAGCGGAACCTGGATGCTCATGTTGGCTCCTACATATTCTACGAAGATCTTTATCGGTCAAACCGCATAACAACATACGTTGTTTCCTTTGTCATCGGTATGTTACTTGCCCGAGATTCGATCGTCGGTATCACCATACCTAGTTCAACTCGTTACCGGCAAGTCTCTTTACTCGTTACGTAATGCATCATCCCGCAACTAACTCATTAGTCGCATTGCTTGCAAGGCTTATAGTGATGTGCATTACCGAGAGGGCCCAGAGATACCTCTCCGATACACGGAGTGACAAATCCTAATCTCGATCTATGCCAACCCAACAAACACCTTCGGAGACACCTGTAGAGCATCTTTATAATAACCCAGTTATGTCGTGACGTTTGATAGCACACAAGGTGTTCCTCCGGTATTCGGGAGTTGCATAACCTCATAGTCAGAGGAACATGTATAAGTCATGAAGAAAGTTTTCTCTAATTCCCTGTGGATAAAGAGTAATTTTGAAAATCGTAAAATTTTGCAAACCAAACAGCCGAGTTTGTATTTTCAATGTAATTTCTAAACGGCTAATCCATTTGATGCAAATGATATGGCATTGGAAAGCTTGTGAAAATGCGCTACTTTTTCATGTTAAAAGTGTTTTCTAATTTGGAAGTGTTTAAAAGTAATTCAGAAAACGGTACAAGTTCCACCGAGTTCGTATTTTCAAGATAAGTTTTTTAACTATACGTCCGAATGCAACAAATGATACGGCATTGGAAAGCTTGAGCAAATGCGAAACGTTTTTGTATATATTGTTTCTCCTAATTCCTTACAGTTTTAAGTTAATTTGGCAAATGAATAAAAACGTATTTTTGGCATAATTTCTACATACTTTATCAGAATGGGGCAAATAATATACCGCTGAAAAGCTACGAAAAATGCGAAACTTTTTCATGTTAATGGTTTTCTCTGATTTCTAGCCGTTTTCAAGTAATTGCGAAAATGGCGAGATCATTCGTTCTGCCTTTATCGCGAAACTGATTCTTCGAAAATGCACCGCGTGAAGAACCTGAACTTCTCGGCACGTGTACTTGAACTTCACTCTGTTTTCACGTGCTTTTTTTTGCTCGTATATCTCTATCGACAGCTCCTAGCTCTCCATACACTCACCGGAATTGAGCAAGTGATATACCGATGGAAAGCTGATGTAATAACGCAACTTTCCCGTGTTGATCATTTTTTCATACTCAAAATGATTTTAAAAGTTTTTCATCTGAAATTCATTCAGCGTAGTAGTTGAACTTCATGTTGTTTTCACGTTGAACTTCTGTGACATATTTTTTGTTTGTACAAGCGCCTGAACTTCCCTCTGTACGAACCCGACCTTCGGGCTATCTTTGCAACCGTGGCTTCCCCCGCGAATTATTCTGGTTAGTAGTGTTCTATATGATGTTAGTGTAATCTAGAAACGTGTTTTAGCAACTAAATACACGTTTTAAATAGGAATCTCGCTCGCTGGCGGATTTTGCTCTCGGGTCGTGAAGAAATTGCGTTTTTTGCAATTTTACTGCCTGAGTTGTTCGACCTGAACTTCCCCTAGTGCTAGGTTGAACTTCTGTCAACATTGCCCAAATGGGGCTTGCGATATACCGTTGGAAAGCTATGGACACCAGTATCATGACCCAACTTAAAATTTTGGCAAAATGTAAGTGGTTTAAGAGCAGTTTTGAAAACCGTTTTTTCTTCATACAAAAAACGTGAATCGTATTTTCGATCGCATTTCTAAAGCGTTTATCGGAATGAGGAAAATAATATGGCGTTGGAAAGCTGCTGTAAAACCGCTCCTTTCCCATGCTTAAAGTTTTTTCTAATTCCCTATGGTTAAAGAGTAATGTGGAAAATCGTAAAATTTCGCAAACCGAACAACCGAGTTCGTATTTTCATTGCCATTTCTAAACACCTAATCCAATTGAGACAAATGATATGGCGTTGGAAAGCTTATGAAAATGCGCTACTTTTTCATGTTGAAAGTTTTTTCTAATTTTTAATGGTTTAAAAGAAATTTAGAAAACAATACACATTCTAGCGAATTTGTATTTTCGAGCTAATTTTTTGACCGTATGTCCGAATGCAGCAAATGATATGGAGTTGGGAAGCTTGAGAAAATGCGAAACGTTTTTGTATCTATTATTTCTCCCTATTCTTTATGGTTTTAAGTCAGTTTCAAAAATGGCAAAAAACTTATTTTCGCCATATTTTTTACAAACTTTATCGGAATGGCGCAAATAATATACTGTTGAAAAGCTACGGAAAATGCGAAACTTTTTCATGTTGACAGCTTTCTTTGATTCCCAACCGTTTTTTAGTAATTTCAAAAACGGCAAGATCATTCGTTCTGCCTTTATCGCGAAACAGATTCGTCAAAAATGCATCGCGTGAAGTACCTGAACTTCTCGGTATGAAACCTTGAACTTCACTCTGTTTTTCACGTGCTTTTTTTGCCCGTGGCTCTCCATCCACGCACAGGAATACTCACCAGAATTAAGCAAGTGATATACTGATGGAAAGCTGATGTAAACACACAACTTTCCCGTGTTGATCACTTTTTCATACTCGGAACGGTTTTAAAAGTTTTTCATGTGAAATTCATTCAGTGTAGTAGTTGAACTTCCTATTGTTTTCAGTTGAACTTCTGTGACGTATTTTCGCTTGTAATTTTTTCATCCATTCGTTAGTGTCACACAAATGATATTTCTTTTGTACAAATCTCTCTCACAATAATTTTTTGAACTTTCTCCGACGAAGGCCTTGAACTTACATAAATGATTTCCTACTATTTTGAAATAAATTAGAAAATGATGAGATCATGATTTCTGCTTTCATCACGAATGGAAATACACTGCATGAAGTAGTTGAACTTCTCGTGCATGTCTGTTCGAACTTCACACTGTTTTTAACGTGTTATTTTTTGCACTGCGTGAAGTAGTTGAACTTCTAGGACGTGTCTGTTCGAAATTCACTCTGTTTTTGACGTGCTGATTTTTTACATGGTGTTTTTTGCACTACGTGAAGTAGTTGAACTTCTGGGGCATCTCTGTTTGAACTTCACCCTGTTTCACTTTTTTGTATTTTTTCTTATTTGAAATACACACCATGTAGTACGTGAACTTCCGGTTGTTATCACTTTGAACTTCTCTCTTGTTTGAGAGAATTATTTTAAAACACAAAAAATAACATATTTTTTTATGTATTTTGGACATGTAAATACACGGTGAACCTCTCTCAGAAGAATTTTTCAACTCTTCCTCGCTGAGCACTTGAACTTCTAGCAACCATTTTTTTCATTTATGAGTTGTTTTTAAAAGTGCAAAAATGGTGTTGTGTTTTTTATTTTTTGAATACGTAAATCCTAGGTTCTAATAAACTCTGAACTTCTGTGTTATTTCAATTTGAACTTCATCTTTTTTATATTTTTGAGTAAAGAATTGTATTCGATTTTTATACGAAAAAGTCGAACATGGAAATAGAAGGTGAACTTCTCTCGCAAGAATTTTTGAGATTCCCCGGACAGAGCACTTGAACTTTTTTCAATAAACTTTGTATGTTTTTATTTTTCTATACTTTTATTCTCACCTGAAATGCATTCCTCGCAGTACTTGAACTTCTCGTTGTTTTCACTATGAACTTCTGTCGGATTTTTATGTATACGTCGAATTATACGTAATTGAATACATCAAAAATAGAGAAGTCCAAATTAATTTTGAAAACTACACCTTTTTTTTAATTTGTACTTCTTCATTTTTACTCTTTAGTAACAAGGTAAACCTAAGATTTTTATAAATATCGAACTTCTCTATTTTCGTAATTTGGACTTCTTAGTTTATTTCCTCGTAGTAACGGTAAAATCCGAGGTTTCTAATAAATATTGAAACAACCCGTTATTTAAATGTGAACTTCTAGAGTTTTTTTTATTAGAAATGGTGAAAATCCTTTTTTGATGAATTTTGCACTTCTCTATTTCAAACATATGAACTTCTTGTTTTCATTCTTTGATAAAGAGGAAAATCTGAATTTTGTATAACCATCGGACTGCTCTGTTTTTCATATTTGAACTTCTAGGGTATTTTAACGGATAAAAATCCTAGGTTTTATAATATCTGAACTTCTCTGCTTTTTTAATTTGAACTTCTTAGTTTCCTTCTTTGAAAAGAAAATAAATTGATATTTGAACGGCTAATTTTAAGCTGCTACGTTATTTTAATTTAAGCTTCTTGGTTTATTCTTTAGCAATGAGGAAATTTTGAGATTCTTGAAAACACCAGAAATGACGTTGTTTTGTTTTTGTTTTTCGAACTTGTAAATCCTAGGGTTTAATATACTTCAAACTTCTGTGCTATTTTAATTTGAACTTCACATTTTTATTTTAGATTAAATAATTGTTTTCTATTTTTAAATATACTTCATATACTTCAAACCTGTCCTAGGGTTTAATATCCTAGGGTTTTCTATTTTAATTTGAAAATTTTGAACTTCTTGATTTGTTTTATAGTAACGTGGAAAATTACAGGTTTGTAATAAACATTGAACCGCCCTATTGTTTCAATTTTAACTTCAGTGTATTTTTAGAAATGGTTAAACATACAAAACAAAATTATGTTTTTTCCACCATTTCTATGAACTTGCTATGTTATATGTTATGCAGTTTTATTTTTTTGTCTCGCGACATTTTTTTTGCTGTCGGTGAAATTTCCTAAGCAGTCATTTTTTTACTGATAAATTTCTTCAGTATGTGGTACACGTGAACTTATGAATTCTTGAAACATGAACTTCGCAGGCTATTATAATTCAAGAAAATGACACACAACAACACATATACACTTCGTGTGCTACATGCATTTTTACACAGATACAAATGCACATATTTGAAAGAGCATAAAATTCTCACGCCGAGTTCGAAAACGGAGTGATTCTTTTTCCACAAGAAATGTTGGACATTTTGGTAGGCGAACATGTACAGTTTTTCATTCGTTTGTACGTTGAACAACATCATGTCTAGAAACTGAATTTCTCTTTTTCTTTTCTTCTAATAGCAACACAACACTATAAAGGAAATAGTGATTTCTTTTGCAATTCTTTTGCACGGGGAACCATCATCACATCAAAGAATGAACTTCTCGCCGCTGTCGTGCAGTGGGATAGGAGGGGGTTGAGGGGAGCATTGCTCCGCGGTGCTGATGCAGGTTGGCCAGCGGCCGTCGTCGGGGTTGGACTGCCGGAGGGAGCGCCGTCAGCTGCATGGGAGATGGCCGGTGGTGTGGACCTCCCAGTGAGTGCCTGAGGCAGGAGGCGCCACCGTGTGGGCGGCAGACTCTGGCGTGGGGCGGATCTGGTGGCACACGTCGCCGAGCCCTGGTGGAGAAGTGAGGATAGCGGGGCACCGCACCAGGAGCGGATCCGAGAGGTGACGAGTCGCCGTGAGGGTTGCGGCAGAGCTCCGTCGAGGGTGGCGCACACCCCTAGGAACGGCGCACGGTGCTCCCTCAACGGGATCCAGTAGAAAACTCGAACCTTGACGCTGGGATCCGACAGGAGGAATGGTGACGGCTACCGGAGAGGCGGGGGTGGCAGCGCTTGAGAGGCAGGGCGGCGCGCCTGGCCGGAGTGGGTGGGGAGGCCTTGCGCCGAGGGGCTGGGAGGCCTTGCGCCGGAGTGGGCGGGGCGCGCCGGAGGGGCCGGGTGGGCGACGGCGGAGGCGCGGCCCGGACGAGGGAGGGGCGGAGGAGGCGCCCCAGAGCCTGGGAGGCGGCGGCGGGAGGTTGGTGGGAAGGGATCGCGGGAGGATGCGGAGGAGTGGATAAGGTGGGCCAGGAAACTTTTTTCTCTACAGGGAAGTTGGGTGGGCGGAATCTGTGAACATCTCGCGCGCCCTATATAGGGTCAATCGTGATCCGAATAACTATTTTGATCACAGGATCGAATAGTGCTACCATATATATATATATATATATATATATATATATATATATATATATATATATATATATATATATATATATATATATATATATATATATATATATATATGCAGAGGCGTGCAGGTCCAGCTGGAAGAAAATTAATCAAGATACATAGATGAATGAGTGAGTGACTCACTGCCCAAAAAATGATTCAGTTGAAATTAATAATCTTACTTATGGGATCAGATTCAGACCTTTATGAATCACAATAGTAAGCTTCAAAGAAACCTCAAATTCATCGACCGGTCCTCCTCCTCCTCCCCCTACATTACATATTTACATAGATCCGTCCATCCATTTGCAGTTTCAGTATCTATTATCTATTACTAGTATTAAAAAGAAAGAAAGAAAGATGCATATGCAGGTTGCTTTGCTTGCCTTATGGATGTGGAGGAGGTCCTTGAGGGGAACCTGAGGGCCCAACGCCATCTTCACCGCAGCCATGTCATCCTCCTCTTCTTGCTCTTCTTCTCCTCCTCCTCCAGCGGCAAGGAGGAAGGAATGGTGATGCTGACGCTGACGGAGACGGACGCTTACTCCTCCCACTGATCCATCTTCCTTCCTATATCGCCCCTTCCCTTCCTTCCCCTCCCCTAAAGATTTAGAAGCAAAATCAAATCTTTGAGGGGATGCCCTACCCTGCCCGCGTGATTGATGGAGGGAGGGAGGGATTGATTGATTGATTTGGGAGAAAAGGGAAGGGCGTCTTCTTGTCCAAGGCCCTCTGCTTCTCCTGGCGGCGGCGGCGCCTCTTGGCGTCCTCCTCCCTCTGCCGTGGCATGCCACAGCTGCCGCCTCGGGTACACGTCGCCCGCGATCGGCGCCGTGGGTCGACCCGTCATTGGAGGAGACGACAAGGGTTACGGGGCGCTGTGGGAGGCGGCGCGCGCGGGGGTGGAGAGGGAGAGGGAGGCGGTGGCGGTGGCGGACGGGTGGTGCTTGGTGGGGACGGCGGGCGGCAGTGCTGGGGACTTGGGAAAAAGGAGAGGAAGAGCGGGCGGAGTGGTCAAGCGAGGCGGAGGGGAATTTGGGCTTTGGCCTCCGCGAGCTATAGTAGGAGCGCTGGGTTTATACCCCACGCTGCTACTGCGGCCTGTCGCGGGAGGGCACGATGAGGGCTGCATAGCAGTAGCGTGGGGTTTATACACCGCGCTACTACTATCAACTTAGTAGTAGCGTGGGTTTATATCCCGCACTACTACTACTGCTTGTTCCGGTAGGCACGGTGAAAACCACTTAGTAGTAGCGTGGTTTTATACCCCGCGCTACTACTATCAACTTAGTAGTAGCGTGTTTTCCTTAACCGCGCTACTGCTAATTAGCGCTTCTTTTTGTGCTGCGCTGCTGCTAAGATTCTGTGTATAAGGTTTTCCCTAATAGTGTTGGCTTGTATATTCCAATGATGGGCTTCCTCAAATTGGCCTAGGTCTTCGTGAGCAAGCAAGTTGGATGCACACCCACTTAGTTTCTTTTGTTGAGCTTTCATACACTTATAGCTCTAGTGCATCCATTGCATGGCAATCCCTACTCACTCATATTGATATATATATTGGTGGGCATCTCCATAGCCCATTGATACGCCTAGTTGACGTGAGACTATCTTCTCCTTTTTGTCTTCTCCACAACCACCATTCTATTCCACCTATAGTGCTATGTCCATGGCTTGCACTCATATATTGCGTGAAAGTTGAAAAAGTTTGAGAATACTAAAGTATGAAGCAATTGCTTGGCTTGTCATCGGGGTTGTGCATGATTGGAGCATTTTATGTGACGAAGATGGAGCATAGCCAAACTATATGATTTTGTAGGGATGAGCTTTCTTTGGCTATGTTATTTTGAGAAGACATAATTGCTTGGTTGTATGCTTGAAGTTTTATTATTTTTATGTCAATATTAAAATTTTGTCTTGAATCTTTTGGATCTGAACATTCATGCCACAATAAAGAAAATTACATTGATAATTATGTTAGGTAGCATTCCACATCAAAAATTCTGGTTTTATCATTTACCTACTCGAGGACGAGCAGGAATTAAGCTTGGGGATGCTTGATACGTCTCCAACGTATCTATAATTTTTTATTGTTCCATGCTATTATATTATCTCTTTTGGATGTTTAATGGGCTTTAATATGCTCTTTTATATTATTTTTGGGACTAACCTATTAACCTAGAGCCCAGTGCCAGTTTTTTTCCCGTTGTTTTTGAGTTTTACAGAAAAATAATACCAAACGGAGTCCAATTGATGTGCCAATTTTTGATGATTTTTTATGGACCAAAAGAAGCCTCCAGAGTAAAAGAGTTGGGCCAGAAGAGCCTCGAGCCATCCACGAGGGTGGAGGGTGCGCCCTACCCCCCTGGGCGCGCCCCGCTATCTCATGGACGACTCGGAGACCCCCCCCTGACGTGAGACCGACGCCAAAAATTCCTATAAATACAGAAACCCCCTGAAAGAAACCTAGATCGGGAGTTCCGCTGCCGCAAGCCTCTGTAGCCACCAAAAACCAATCGGGACCCTGTTTCGGCACCCTGCCAGAGGGGGGAATCCCTCATCAGTGGCCATCTTCATCATCCCGACGCTCTCCATGACGAGGAGGGAGTAGTTCACCCTCGGGGCTGAGGGTATGTACCAGTAGCTATGTGTTTGATCTCTCTCTCTCTCTCTCTCTCTCTCTCTATCTTGTGTTCTTGATTCGGCACGATCTTGATGTATCGCGAGCTTTGCTATTATAGTTGGATCTTATGATGTTTCTCCCCCTCTACTCTCTTGTAATGGATTAAGTTTTCCCTTTGAAGTTATCTTATCGGATTGAGTCTTTAAGGATTTGAGAACACTTGATGTATGTCTTGCATGTGCTTATCTGTGGTGACAATGGGATATTCACGTGATCTACTTGATGTATGTTTTGGTGATCAACTTGCGGGTTCCGTGACCTTGGGAATCTATGCATAGGGGTTGGCACACGTTTTCGTCTTGACTCTCCGGTAGAAACTTTGGGGCACTCTTTGAAGTTCCTTGTGTTGGTTGAATAGATGAATCTGAGATTGTGTGATGCATATCGTATAATCAGACCCACGGATACTTGAGGTGACATTGGAGTATCTATGTGACATTAGAGTTTTGGTTGATTTGTGTCTTAAGGTGTTATTATAGTACGAACTCTAGGATAGATCGAACGGAAATAATAGCTTCGTGTTATTTTACTACGGACTCTTGAATAGATCGATCAGAAAGGATAACTTTGAGGTGGTTTCGTACCCTACAATAATCTCTTCGTTTGTTCTCTGCTATTAGTGACTTTGGAGTGACTCTTTGTTGCATGTTGAGAGATTTTTATATGATCTAATTATGCTATTATTGTTGAGAGAACTTGCACTAGTGAAAGTATGAACCCTAGGCCTTGTTTCCTAGCATTGCAATACCATTTACGCTCACTTTTACCATTTGCAACCTTGCTGTTTTTATATTTTCAGATTACAAAAACCTATATCTACCATCCATATTGCACTTGTATCACCATCTCTTCGCCGAACTAGTGCACCTATACAATTTACCATTGTATTGGGTGTGTTGGGGACTCAAGAGACTCTTTGTTATTTGGTTGGAGGGTTGCTTGAGAGAGACCATCTTCATCCTACATCTCCCACGGATTGATAAACCTTAGGTCATCCACTTGAGGGAAATTTTCTATTGTCCTACAAACCTCTGCACTTGGAGGCCCAACAACATCTACAAGAAGAAGGTTGTGTAGTAGACATCAGGGGGTTTCGGTAACCTCCCGGTACTCCGAAAAATACCCCAAACACTTCGGAACAATTCTGGTGTCCGAATATAACCTTCCAATATATCTATCTTTACCTCTTGACCATTTCGAGGCTCCTCGTCATGTCCGTGATCTCATCCGGGACTCCAAACAATCTTCAGTCATCAAATCACATAACTCATAATTCAAATCATTATCGAACGTTAAGCGTGCGGACCCTACGGGTTCGAAAACTATGTAGACATGACCGAGACACGTCTCCGGTCAATAACCAATAGCGGAACCTAGATGCTCATATTGGATCCTACATATTCTACGAAGATCTTTATCGGTCAATGTCGGAGTATGCTCGCGTCAGTCGGTAGGGTATACCGCGAGTCGACAGATGCGACAGGGTGGCTTGAGGTGAGGGCAAGACTGTCGTGGAATATCCGGGGACGGGTATGCGAGTATCACACGGTGGTTTACCCAGCTTCGGGGCTCTCCGGAGAGATAATACCCCTACTCCTGCATGTCTGGATATATATGTGCACTAGTAGAAAAAGGGCCTAATGTGAAGCACATTAGTCCCGGTTTGTAACTGAACCGGCACTAATGTGACCATTAGTGTTGGTTCCAACGGCTAGACGGGCGGCTATCATTAGTACCAGTTTGTGGAGAACCTTTAGTACCGGTTCATGCCACGAGCCGGTAATAAAGAGTGTTGGGGAACGTAGTAATTTCAAAAAAAATCCTACACACACGCAAGATCATGGTGATGCATAGCAACGAGAGGGGAGAGTGTGTCCACGTACCCTCGTAGACCGAAAGCGGAAGCATTAGCACAACGCGGTTGATGTAGTCGTACGTCTTCATGATCCGACCGATCAAGTACCAAACGCACGGCACGTTCAGCACACGTTTAGCCCGATGACGTCCCTCAAACTCCGATCCAGCCAAGTGTTGAGGGAGAGTTTCGTCAGCAGGACGGCGTGGTGACGATGATGATGTTCTACCGACGCAGGGCTTCGCCTAAGCACCGCTACGATATTATCGAGGTGGACTATGGTGGAGGGGGGCACCGCACACGGCTAAAAGATCAATGATCAAATTTTTGTGTCTTTGGGGTGCCCCCTGCCCCCGTATATAAAGGATCAAGGGGGGAGAGGCGGCCGGCCAGGAGAGGGGCGCGCCAGGAGGAGTCCTACTCCCACCGGGAGTAGGACTCCCTCCCTTCCTTGTTGGATTAGGAGAACGGGGGAAAGAGGAGGAGGAGAAGAAGGAAAAGGGGGCGCTGCACCCCCCTTCTTGTCCAATTCGGACTAGAGGGGGAGGGGGCATGTGGCCTTCCCTGGCCGCCCCTCCTCTTCTCCACTAAGGCCCATGTAGGCCCATTAATCCCCCCCCCGGGGGGGGGGGGGTCCGGTAACCCCCGGTACTCCGGTATATATCCGATAACCCCCGGAACCATTCCGGTGTCCGAATATAGTCGTCCAATATATCAATCTTCATGTCTCGACCATTTCGAGACTCCTCGTTATATCCGTGATCACATCCGGGACTCCAAACAACCTTCGGTACATCAAAACATATAAACTCATAATATATCTATCATCGAAACTTTAAGCGTGCGGACCCTACGGGTTCGAGAAGCATGTAGACATGACTAAGACACGTCTCCGGTCAATAACCAATAGCGGAACCTGGATGCTCATATTGGCTCCCACATATTCTACGAAGATCTTTATCGGTCAGACCGCATAACAACATACGTTGTTCCCTTTGTCATCGGTATGTTACTTGCCCGAGATTCGATCATCGGTATCTCAATACCTAGTTCAATCTCATTACCGGCAAGTCTCTTTACTCTTTCTGTAATACATCATCCCGCAACTAACTCATTAGTTGCAATGCTTGCAAGGCTTAAGTGATGTGCATTACCGAGTGGGCCAGAGATACCTCTCCGACAATCGGAGTGACAAATCCTAATCTCAAATACGCCAACCCAACAAGTACCTTCGGAGACACCAGAGAACACCTTTATAATCACCCGATTACGTTGTGACATTTGGTAGCACACAAAGTGTTCCTCCGGTAAACGGGAGTTGCATAATCTCATAGTCATAGGAACATGTATAAGTCATGAAGAAAGCAATAGCAGAATACTAAACGATCCTGTGCTAAGCTAACGGAATGGGTCAAGTCAATCACATCATTCTCCTAATGATGTGATCCCGTTAATCAAATGACAACTCATGTCAATGGCTAGGAAACATAACCATCTTTGATAAACGAGCTAGTCAAGTAGAGGCATACTAGTGACTCTCTGTTTGTCTATGTATTCACACAAGTATTATGTTTCCGGTCAATACAATTCTAGCATGAATAATAAACATTTTTCATGATATAAGGAAATAAATAATAACTTTATTATTGCCTCTAGGGCATATTTCCTTCAGTATCCCACTTGCACTAGAGTCAATAATCTAGATTACACAGTAGTGATTCTAACACCCATGGAGCCTTGGTGCTGATCATGTTTTTCTCGTGGAAGAGGCTTAGTCAACGGGTCTGCAACATTCAGATCTGTATGTATCTTGCAAATTTCTATGTCTCCCACCTGGACTAGATCCCAGATGGAATTGAAGCGTCTCTTGATGTGCTTGGTTCTTTTGTGAAATCTGGATTCCTTCGCCAAGGCAATTGCACCAGTATTGTCACAAAAGATTTTCATTGGACCCGATGCACTAGGTATGACACTGTCACACCCAATATGCGACCCTATCCAAAAGGAACTCGACGGTCCCACCAAGGATAGACCCGCATATTGAAACGCTTTTGCAAGGTGTATATCATTACATCAACATTACATAATAGATGGGGATACATACATAAGGCACAAATGCCACAAGAATACATCAACATCATATACAAGATCAACATCCGACTACGGATGAAACATAAACAGTAAACTCAAACAATATCCACCTGCTAGCCCAGGCTGCCGGCCGAACCTATCCCCGATCAAGAAGCGAAGAAGAAGACAAGCAAGCATCGCTCTCGCGTCATGATCATCGCACAACCTGTACCATGAATGGTGGTGTAGTAATCTGTGAGCCACGAGGACTCAGCAATCCCATTACCATGGGTATCAAGACTAGCAAAGCTTAATGGGAAAGGAAGGGGTAAAGTGGTGAGGTTGCAGCAGCGACTAAGCATATATGGTGGCTAACATACGCAAATGAGAGCGAGAAGAGAATCAAAGGAACGGTCGTCAACTAGTAATGATCAAGAAGTGATCCTGAACTCCTACTTACGTCAAACATAACCCAGAAACCGTGTTCTCCTCTCGATCAACCCCGAAAAGAGACACTCATGGTTACGCACACGGTTGGTGTATTTTAATTAAGATCAACTTCGGGTTTTCTACAACCGGACATTAACAAATTCCCATCTGCCACATAACCGCGGGCACGGCTTTCAAAAGTTCAAACCCTGCAGGGGTGTCCCAACTTAGCCCATGATAAGCTCTCACGATCAACGAAGGATATTCCTTCTCCCCGGGAAGACCCGATCAGTCTCGGAATCCCGGCTACAAGACATTTCGACAGCAATAAAACAAGACCAGCAAAGCCGCCCGAATGTGCCGACAAATCGATAGGAGCTGCACATATCTCGTTCTCGGGGCACGGATTGTCCAAACTTCCGGTGGCGAACCCGAGTTGCCCCGGTGGCCACCGCGGTCGATAGTTTGGACCAGCACTCACGACGAGCACCGGCCGGGGGTAAAATAAGATGACCCTTGGGCTCCGAAACCCAAGGAAAAAAGGGCTAGGTGAGGCAAATGGTAAAACCAATGTTGGGCCTTTTTGGAGGAGTCTTATTCAAAGCGAACTGTCAAGGGGTCCCATAAATCACCCGACCGCGTTAGGGACGCAAAATCCGGGAACATAATACCGATATGAAGGAAACTAGGGCGGCAAGAGTGGAACAAAACACCAGGCATAAGGCCGAGCCTTCCACCCTTTACCAAGTATATAGATGCATTAATAATATAAGATATATTGTGATATCCCAACAAGTAAACATGTTCCAACAAGGAACAACATCTCCATGTTCCAACAAGGAACAAACTTCATCTTCCCCTGCAACTAACAACGCTATAAGAGGGGCTGAGCAAAGCGGTAACATAGCCAAACAACGGTTTGCTAGGAAGGGTGCAAAAGGTTAGAGGCTGACATGTCAATTTGGGAGGCTTGATAAACAGGTAATAGGTAGCGCAGCATAGCGATAGAACGAAGCAACTAGCATAGCAATGATAGTAGTGAGATCCAGGGTGACGGTCATCTTGCCTGAAATCCAGCAAGGAAGAAGAACGAGTCCATGAAGAAGACGAACGGATGAAGCCACGAAGACGAACCAAGCGTAGACGAACGAATCCTCACGATCGCAACGAAACAGGAACTAACAAGAAGAAGCACACAACATAGTAAACACACCACACATGAACAAGACAAGATGCACAACAAACATGATGCATGACAAAGCTACATGAAGCTACTCATGGCAAGAGATGATGCAAACAAGAGCAACACAACAAGACAAGTTTAAATGAGGCCGGGAACAACATAGAACAACTCCGGTAAGTCCTCATATGCAAATTTCGAAATTGGTCCAGATCTGAATAACTTTATGTTCAAGTTGTTAAACAGCAAGTTAAGATGCACCACGATGATCTACACGAAATTCTAGTCAAGTTACATATAAAGTTCATTAGATTCGGAGCTACGGTCTAGAAGATATGAGCAAAACAAGATAAGCATGGCATTGATGCAAAATGCACACAAACATCAAGCAAACACCTCAAACCAAGGATGCAACATGATAATATGAAACTACATGCAAAATCAAGCAAGTTTCTTATAGAGCACACTCAAAACGGAGCAACGGTGCAACACATACACACAATACAAGACATGACAACAATCTGTCCAAAACAGCAACTAGGCATATTGCAAGCACCAAACAACATGCTACAGAATCTCAACATGAAAACAAAAGGCATGGGCATGATGTACAGGTAAAGCATTACAAAACATGAACACTGAGATATCTCCAGAAATCACTAGAACATGCTCAAAAACACATGGCAAGATTGCAAATAATAACAGTTTCAGACTTGCAGAAAATAACATCAGGTTGGAATGTTTAGAGCTATCAAACAACATGCTACAGGAACTTATCATGGCAAAAAAAGGCATGGCATGAATCTACTAATTGCATAGAACAAAAGTCCTTTACTGACTATAAGCCAAAAAGGATCAGAAGATATGATGGCACCCATGTAAACATAGCAAGTTATAATACAGATCCATACATGGCAGGAACAACAATAAGTAGGCATGTTGGTGAGCTTGAATCACTCACCACAGAGCAATACATGGCATGGCAAGGAAACCAACAGTAAGATGACATGGCATAGAAGCTATACATGGCAAGAACAACATCATAGCATGCACGGATCAACTACAACAACCTTGGCAAAATTGCATAACATGCAAACAATCTGCCAGGAAACATTTTATAGCAAAAGTAGAGCTCGATTGACTCAAGCTATGGCACTCCATAATTACAAACAAGGGCATGGATGGATAGAGCAAGACATGTATAACAAAACATCCTTACTGAAGTATCTCAAAATAAGCATGGATCTCTCGGTAGCAACAAGTTAACATGGCATAAAAATATTAGCAGAACAGGGCTGAAATCAGCAACATCATGAAGCCTAGTTTGCATGCTTGTGCTAGTCACCACATAGATCACAAAAATACATGGCATACACCCCTGTAAAGATGGCATATTACAAAACACATGTAGGACTCAAGTTCATAGGGTGCACACATCAATCATGGCAAAAATAACAAAAGTGCATGTTCTGTTAAGAAACAGAAACTAACATCACATATCACTCTTCTAACAGCATTTCAGGCATCAAGATGAGCTCAAATGAAAATGATGCAATGAGATGAAATGATGTACTCTTCGAGCCGAACATTTTGACATATTACACGTGCAAAACGGAGCTACGGATATAGAGTTATGATGCGATGAAAATGCATGAAAATGTTAGCAGATTTGGGACTGTGGATTTTTAACCTCCGGGAAAAGTCAAGGCGGGATGGCGGGATCCGGGACGGGGGCGCGGGCGCGTTTGGATCGCGGGACGGGTGGATCTCATCCACCCGTCCGGATCACGCCGAGCGAACGGGCGGCGGCGGCGAGGTGACGCTGGCGAGGAGCTCGCTGGTCGGGCGGCGACGGAAACCGGTCTTGAGGGGAGGCGCGGCGGGCGGGGCGCCGAGAGGAGGCAGGCGGTGGCCGGGCGGCGAGGCCGACGGCGGCGGCGCTGGGCCGCACCGCGCTGGTCGGGCGGAGGAGCTCGGCGATCGGCGGCGGCCTTCGCCCGGGGCGCGCGGCGGCGAGGCGGCAGCGGCGGGCGGGCGCTGGCTCCTCGCCCGGGCGGCCGGGCGGGTTCGATCTAAACCCTCACGGCCCCGGCGGGAGGAGAGAGAGAGGGCGCAGGGGCGATGTGGCGGGCTCCTATTGGCCGGGGCGCCGGCGGCGGACGCGTCCGGCGCGGGGGAAGAAACGTCCGGCGGCGCGAGGGGAATTTCTAGGGTTTCGTCTGCGATTTGGACGGGGAGGGACACATATTTATAGGTAGAGGGAGCTAGGAGAGTCCAAATGAGGTGCGGTTTTCGGCCACGCGATCGTGATCGAACGAACGAGAGCATGGAGGGGAGTTAGGTGGGTTTTGGGCCACTTTGAAAGGGGTGTTGGGCTGCAAACAAAGAGGCTTTTGCGGTTACCGGTTAACTGCTGAGTACCAAACGACCTCGAAATGATCCGAAACTTGACAGCGGTTCTCGGTGCTATACCAAGGCCGCTTGGCAAACCTTGGTCCATTCCGAGACCGTTTAACACCCGCACATGAAAAGAGGTAAAAGAGGGCGCCGGGAGACATAGGAGTGCCGGATTGCAAAACGGACAACGGGGAAAATGCTCGGATGCATGAGACGAACACGTATGCAAAATGAAATGCACATGACGACATGATATGAAATGCAGATGATGACATGGAAAAGTGCAACACGCAAGCAAATGACATGGCAAAGACGACGAATAACTGGCGGACACCTGGCGCATCGAATCCGGGGCGTTACAGACACCTAGATCGGATATGAACTCCTTCATCCAGACTCCTTCATTTGCTGCTTCCGAAGCAGCTATGTACTCCGCTTCACACGTAGATCCCGCCACGACGCTTTGTTTAGAACTGCACCAACCGTCAGCTCCACCGTTCAATGTAAACACGTATCCGGTTTGCGATTTAGAATCGTCCGGTTCAGTGTCAAAGCTTGCATCAATGTAACCATTTACGATGAGCTCTTTGTCACCTCCATAAACGAGAAAAATATCCTTAGTCCTTTTCAGGTATTTCAGGATGTTCTTGACCGCTGTCCGATGATCCACTCTGGATTACTTTGGTACCTCCTCGCTAAACTTATAGCAAGGCACACATCAGGTCTGGTACACAACATTGCATACATGATAGAGCACGTGGCTGAAGCATAGGGAACATCTTTCATCTTCTCTCTATCTTCTGCGGTGGTGGGCATTGAGTCTTACTCAACTTCACACCTTGTAACACAGGCAAGAACCCTTTCTTTGCTTGATCCATTTTGAACTTCTTCAAAACTTTGTCAAGGTATGTGCTTTGTGAAAGTCCAATTAAGCATCTTGATCTATCTCTATAGATCTTGATGCCCAATATATAAGCAGCTTCACCGAGGTCTTTCATTGAAAAACTCTTATTCAAGTATCCCTTTATGCTATCCAGAAATTCTATATCATTTCCAATCAGCAATATGTCATCCACATATAATATTAGAAATGCTACAGAGCTCCCACTCACTTTTGTAAATACAGGCTTCTCCAAAAGTCTGTATAAAACCAAATGCTTTGATCACACTATCAAAGCGCTTATTCCAACTCCAAGAGGCTTGCACCAGTCCATAAATGGATCGCTGGAGCTTGCACACTTTGTTAGCTCCTTTTGGATTGACAAAACCTTCCGGTTGCATCATATACAACTCTTCTTCCAGAAATCCATTCAGGAATGCAGTTTTGACATCCATTTGCCAAATTTCACAATCATAAAATGCGGCAATTGCTAACATGATTCGGACAGACTTAAGCATCGCTACGGGTGAGAAGGTCTCATCGTAGTCAACCCCTTGAACTTTTCGAAAAACCTTTTGCAACAAGTCGATCTTTATAGACAGTAACATTACCGTCAGCATCAGTCTTCTTCTTGAAGATCCATTTATTCTCAATGACTTGCCGATCATCGGGCAAGTCAACCAAAGTCCACACTTTGTTCTCATACATGGATCCCATCTCAGATTTCATAGCCTCAAGCCATTTTGCGGAATCTGGGCTCACCATCGCTTCTTCATAGTTCGTAGGTTTGTCATGGTCTAGCAACATAACTTCCAGAACAGGATTACCGTACCACTTTGGTGCAGATCTTACTCTGGTTGACCTACGAGGTTCAATAACAACTTGATCTGAAGTTTCATGATCATCATCATTAACTTGCTCACTAATTGGTGTATATGTCTCAGAAACCGGTTTCTATGATGAACTACTTATAATAAGGGAGCAGG
This sequence comes from Aegilops longissima, assembly GCA_021605205.1. NCBI lineage: Eukaryota > Viridiplantae > Streptophyta > Magnoliopsida > Poales > Poaceae > Aegilops > Aegilops longissima. The sequence goes on from CM038682.1 coordinate 153,763,965, forward strand.
TACAGTTACCTCATCAAGTTCTACTTTCCTCCCACTCACTTCTTTCGAGAGAAACTCCTTCTCTAGAAAGATTCCAAATTTAGCAACAAAAGTCTTGCCTTCGGATCTGTGATAGAAGGTGTACCCAACAATCTCTTTTGGGTACCCTATGAAGACACATTTTTCCGATTTGGGTTCGAGCTTATCATGTTGAAGCTTTTTCACATAAGCATCGCAGCCCTAAACTTTAAGAAATGACAACTTTGGTTTCTTGCCAAACCACAGTTCATAAGGCGTCGTCTCAACGGATTTCGATGGTGTCCTATTTAACGTGAAGCATAACCCCAAAACAATAGCGGTAAATTAGTAAGAGACATCATAGATCGCACCATATCAAGTAAAGTACGATTACGACGTTCGGACACGCCATTACGCTGTGGTGTTTCGGGTGGCGTGAGTTGCGAAACTATTCCGCATTGTTTCAAATGAAGACCAAACTCGTAACTCAAATATTCTCCTCCACGATCAGATTATAGAAACTTTATTTTCTTGTTATGATGATTTTTCAACTTCACTCTAAAATTATTTGAACTTTTCAAATGTTTCAGACTTATGTTTCATTAAGTAGATATACCCATATCTGCTCAAATCATATGTGAAGGTGAGAAAATAACGATATCCGCCACGAGCCTCAATATTCATCGAACCACATACATCTGTATGTATGATTTCCAACAAATTTGTTGCTCGATCCATAGTTCCGGAGAACGGTGTTTTAGTCATGTAACGCCCCGGATTCGATGCACCAGGTGTCTGCCAGTTATTCACCGTCTTTGCCCTGTCATGTGCTTGCGTGTTGCACTTTGCCATGTCATCATCTGCATTTCATATCATGCCATCATGTGCATCGCATTTGCATACGTGTTCATCTCATGCGTCTGAGCATTTTCCCCGTTGTCCGTTTTGCAATCCGGCACTCCCATGTCTCCCGGCGCCCCCTTTTACCTCTTTTCGTGTGTCGGTGTTAAATGGTCTCGGAATGGACCGAGGTTTGTCAAGCGGCCTTGGTATAGCACCGGTAGACCGCCTGTCAAGTTTCGTGCCATTCGGAGTTCGTTTGGTACTCCAACGGTTAACCGGGTAACCGTAAAGCCCCTTTCTCTTTGCAGACCAACACCCCCTTCAAAGTGGCCCAAAACCCATCTAACTCCCCTCCATGCTCTCGGTCGTTCGATCACGATCGTGTGGGCGAAAACCGCTCCTCATTTGGACTCTCCTAGCTCCCAGAAATCTATAAATAGTCCCCTCCCCCGAAATTCGCGGATGAACCCTAGCCTTCGTCCTCCTACCGCAGCCGGACACGTCCGGACCCCGCCGGACATGTCCGCGCCGCCGCCCCCGCCCTATCAGCCGCTGCCACGTGTCCCGGCCCGCGCTCTCTCTCCGCCGCCTTGCCTTGCCAGGCTCCAAACCCTTCACAGCCCTTGAAGCCTGCCGCCGCCGTCGCCCGGCCCAGCGCCGCCCGTCGCCAGCGAAGCTCCGCCCTTGGCCCGCCGCCGCCGCCCTTCGCGTCGGCCGCCGGACGCCGCCGCCCGCCGCCGCGTCTGGCTGCCTCCTCCTCCTCCTCCGCCGCCGCCCTCCGCCGCCCGGCATGCGCCTCGGCCGCCGTGCCCGTCGCTGCCTCGCCCGAACGAAGCTCTCGCCGCGCCACGACCGCCCCGTGCTGCGCCAGCCTCGCCCGAAGCTCCGCGAGCTCGCGGGCTCTCCTCCCCGCGCCCCTCGCCGTCCCTTGCCGGGATCCGGCCGGATCCGGCGAGATCCGGCCCGGACCCGTCCTCTCCCGGCCTCCCCGACCTCTCCCGCACTCCGGCCGCCGTCTCCTCCAACTCCGGCGGGATTCCGGCGAGATCCACCGAAGGTTGACTTTCCCCCTCCAAAATCTGCTGTCCCCGAAATTTGCACATTATCATGCCATGTTCGTCATGCCGTATCTCTGCATCCGTAGCTCCGTTTCGTGCGTGTAATATGTCAAATTGTTCGTCTCGATGAGTACATCATTTCATCTCATTGCATCATTTACATTTGAGCTCATCTTGGTGCCCGAAATGCTGTTAGAAAAGGGCTATGTGATGTTAGTTTCAGATTCTTATCAGAACATGCACTTTTGTCATTTTTGCCATGATTGATGTGTGCACCCTATGAACTTGAGTCCTACATGTGTTTTGTACTATGACATGCCATATTTACAGGGGTGTATGACATGTATTTTTGTGATCCCTGTGGTGACTAGTACAAGCATGCAAACTAGGCTTCATGATGTTGCTGATTTCGGCCCCTGTTCTGCTGATATTTTTATGCCATGTAAACTTGATGCTACCGAGAGATCCATGCTTATTTTGAGATACTTCACTAAGGATGTTTTGTTATACATGTCTTGCTCTATCCATCCATGCCCTTGTTTGCAATTATGGAGTGCTATAGCTTGAGTCAATCGAGCTCTACTTTTGCTATAAAATGTTTCCTGGCAGGTTGTTTACATGTTATTCAATTTTGCCAAGGTTGTTGTAGTTGATCCGTGTATGCTATGATGTTGTTCTTGCCATGTATAGCTTCTATGCCATGTCTTATTACTGTGAGTTGCCTTTCCATGCCATGTATTGCTCTGTGGTGAGTGGTTCAAGCTCACCAACATGCCTACTTGTTATCTGTTTATGCCATGCTCCAGTTTTGCACCAAGTCTGAATCTGTTTATGTTTTTGCTATGTTCACATGCTTGCAATTGTATTTTCTGATCCCTTTTGGCTTATGGTCACTAAGGGACTTTTTTATATGCATTGAGTAGATTCATGCCATGCTCTACTTTGACTTGATAGCTTCCTGTAGCATGTTGTTTCATAGCTCTAAACATTGCAACCTGATGTTATTTCCTGATAAGTCTGAAACTGTTATTATTTGCAATCTTGCCATGTGTGTTTGAGCATGTTCTAGTGATTTCTGGAGATAGCTCAGTGTTCATGTTTTGTCATGCTTTACCTGTACATCATGCCCATGCCTTTTGTTATTACGTTGGGATGCTGTAGCTTGTTGTTTTGATGCTTGCAATATGCCTAGTTGCTGTTTTGGATAGATTGTTGTCATATCTTGTATAGAGTGTATGTGTTGAACCATTGCTCCGTTTTGAGTGTGCCCTATATGAAACTTGCTTGATTTTGCATGTAGTTTCATATTATCATGTTGCATCCTTGATTTGAGGTGTTTGCTTGATGTTTGTATGCATTTTGCATCAATGCCATGTTTATCTTGTTTTGCTCATATCTTCTAGGCCGTAGCTCCGAATTAAATGAACTTTATATGTAACTTGACTATAATTTCATGTAGATCATCTTGGTGCATTTTAACTTGCTGTTTAACAACTCGAACATAAGGTTTATTCAGATCTGGACCAATTTCGAAATTTGCATACGAGGACTTACCGGAATTGTTATATGTTGTTCCCGGCCTCATTTAAACTTGCTTTGATGTGTTGCTCTTGTTTGCATCATCTCTTGCCATGAGTAGCTTCATGTAGCTTTGTCATGCATCATGCTTGTTGTGCATCATGTCTTGTTCATGTGTGGTGTGTTTACTATGTTGTGTGCTTCTTCTTGTTAGTACCTGTTTCGTTGCGATCGTGAGGATTCGTTCGTCTACGCTCGGTTCGGCTTCATCCGTTCGTCTTCTTCATGGATTCGTTCTTCTTCCTTGCGGGATTTCAGGCAAGATGACCGCTACCCTGGATCTCACTACTATCATTGCTATGCTAGTTGCTTCGTTCTATCGCTATGCTGCGCTACCTACTACCTGTTTATCAAGCCATCCCAAATTGCCATGAACCTCTAACCTTTTACACCTTTCCTATGCAAACCGTTGTTTGGCTATGTTACCGCTTTGCTCAGCCCCTCTTATAGTGTTGTTAGTTGCAGGTGAAGATGAAGTTTGTTCCTTGTTGGAACATGGAGATGTTGTTCCTTGTTGGAACATGTTTACTTGTTGGGATATCACAATATATCTTATTTTAATTAATGCATCTATATACTTGGTAAAGGGTGGAAGGCTCGGCCTTATGCCTGGTGTTTTGTTCCACCCTTGCCGCCCTAGTTTCCGTCATATCGGTATTATGTTCCCGGATTTTTGCGTCCCTAACGCGGTCGGGTGATTTATGGGACCCCCTTGACAGTTCGCTTTGAATAAGACTTTTCCAGCAAGGCCCAACATTGGTTTTACCATTTGCCTCACCTAGCCTTTTTTTCCCTTGGGAGTCGCTCTCCCGAGGGTCATCTTTATTTACTCCCCCTCCACACCCCGGGCCAGTGCTTGTCTAAGCGTTGGTCCAAACTAGAGCACCGTGCGGGACCATCCCTTGGCAACTTGGGTTACGTCGGTACCTGTACGCTTAGCTTATCCGGTGTGTCCTGAGAACGAGGTACGTGCGACTCCTATCGGGATTGTCGACACATCGGGCGGTCTTGCTAGTCTTGTTTTATTGCTATCAAAATGTCTTGTAGCCCGGATTCCGAGACTGATCGGGTCTTCCCGGGGAGAAGGAATATCCTTCGTTGATCGCGAGAGCTTATCATGGGCTAAGTTGGGACACCCCTGCAGGGTATAAACTTTCAAGAGCCGTGCCCGCGGTTATGTGGCAGATGGGAATTTGTTAATATCCGGTTGTAGTAAACTTGAAGCAAACTCTTCTAAAATACACCAACCGTGTGCGAATCGTGAGTGTCCTTTTCGGGTTGATCGAGAGGAGAACACGGTTTCGGGTTATGTCGGCGTAAGTAGGAGTTCAGGATCACTTCTTGATCATTACTAGTTGACGACCGTTCCTTTGTTTCTCTTCTCGCTCTCATTTGTGTATGTTAGCCACCATATATGCTTAGTCGCTGCTGCAACCTCACCACATTACCCCTTCCTTTCCCATTTAAGCTTTGCTAGTCTTGATACCCATGGTAATGGGATTGCTGAGTCCTTGTGGCTCTGATTACTACACCACCGATTGCGTGTACAGGTTTGCGATGATCATGACGCGAGAGCGATGTTTGCTTGTATTGGAGTTCTTCTTACGCTTCTTCTTCGATCAGGGATAGGTTCTGTGTCGGCAGCCTGGGCTAGCAGGGTGGATATTGTTTGATTTTCTGTAGCCGGATGTTGGACTTGTATATGATGTTGATGTATTCTTGTGGCATTTGTGCCTTATGTATGTATCCCCATCTATTATGTAATGTTGATGTAATGATATCCACCTTGCAAAAGCGTTTCAATATGCGGGTCTATCCTTGGTGGGACCGTCGAGTTCCTTTTGGATAGGGTCGCATATTGGGCGTGACAAGTTGGTATCAGAGCCTCGACCGACCCTAGGAGCCCCCTTGATTGATCGTGTAGTTTGGCCGTTGTTGAGTCTAGAAGAAAACTATTTTGAGTCTTAGGATTATATATATCGGAGAGTAGAATTCTTTTTACTCCTCTGCCCCTTCGTCGCTCTGGTGAGGAATCGTGACGTAGGTGTTTTGAACTACTCCTCTTCCCATTCAAGTTTTTCTTTAGGATCACGCAGTTGGTTTTTCGATCGTTGTTCCTCAGCTCTTTTCATCCGGTGCATTTCTCGTCAAGTTGACTCAAACCTCTTTGTCTTTCGCGAGATCAACCCTCAGTTCTTCCTCCACGTCGTTATTTTTCCTTGTCCGAAGTTGTCCTTGTTTTTCCCACCCGCCCACCCTTCTTCTTCTCAGAACCGGAGTCCGTAATCGAGTATCCATCCTACTCGTGCGAAGTCTTTGCTTTCTTTCCTCAATGATTTCAACCGGTGTTTCCTCTTGAACTCATTCGTCAGTTTCCCCTTCCAAATTGCCTTTGTTTTCCCGCCCTCCCACCCTCTTCTTCCCGGAGCCTCTTCAGTCTTCCCTCAATCATTTCAACCGGTGAATTCTCGTCTCGTTCGTCATTCTTCATCCCTTTCTTCTCCGGTGGATTCAATTCCATTTTTCGGTAGTGATTATATTCTTTCTCTCGGCTCAAGTGTTTTCTTTGCTCGTTCGCCTCTCGCCAGTTTATCCTTCCAGAGTGTTCAAGACATCTCAAGAGATCCGTCTGCGTTCGATTAATTCGAGGTTGTCACCTCATTCAAATATTTCAATTGTTCCGGTGCATCATCTACCTGTTCAACAATCCTTTCCAACGGTGTTTTTCTTCTAGTGGGCCCTAACCCACAGGTCCTTTCCCAGGATCTTACCTGACTCTTCTAATTGCCCGGAGTTATTCTCAAATTCTTTTCGAAATTTGACGTAAGTATGAATTTCATCAGTCAGATGTTTTTCCAAGATCGATTTCAAATCATTTTCATTGTTGACTCAACGTCTTTGTTTTTCATTCTCCCGGAGCGTCTCAACAATTCTGCATGGTGGTTCTCGTCGTCATTCTCAACATTTGAAGACCGTCGTAGATTTTTTTCTCTTAAATCTTGTCCGTTCCCCCGGAGATTCATTGTGCTAGCTCGATGTTATCCTATCTAATTGTTTCTAGTCGCGCAATTCTTTTCATCCATCCGGAGTATTTCAGGAGTTGCTTTTCTGTTCCGATTATCCGGAGGCCTCCATTTCAGAAGATTTCCTCGTCCCAAGTTTTCAGCTTCGTTCTCTCAATTATTCTATATTCGTGCCCTTTCGTCCGCCTCAATATTATTCCGGTGCTTCGTTCAAGTATTCTTCAATCAGTTTGCGATCTCTTCGTTCTCTTGCATTTTAATTCCCTCAAGTATCTTCATGCTTTTCTAATTCTTTCCGGCGATCCGTTCTCTTCTCTTTGTTCATTTTCATTTTCACGGTGGTTCGTTGAAGATTTCTTTTCAATTTTTCATCATATTCGATTCATTCGTTCTTTCAATCCTACCGGTGGTTCATGAAGACCTTCTCAAGGATAAGTAGTTTGCAAAATCCATTGCTTGTCATCAATTTAATTTGATGAAGGATAAGCATACAATAAATCTTATTCTTATTTCAAAGTGATTAATCTTTTTCTTCGGAGTTGTTCTTGAGGAATAAATTCTAGTTCCAAGTGTTTTCATCTTTTCTTATCCGGAGTTCAATTTCCTCGGCCATTTCGTCGGAACCTCCATCGGAATCTTCGCAAGGCTCATCTTATTCTTTCTTCCTTCATTCTATCTCATCATCCTTTTGTTACCGGAGTTCTTCATGGTGGTTCTTTATGATTTAATTCATCCTTCAAGAGCTCATCAAGACTTTGTTGGTGGAGATCAAGTACCTTTCTTTCTTGCGTCGCAAAGTGCATTTAATTCTCCGTATTCATTTGAAGTGGAGATTTGCATTTCTTCGTTCTTCTCAGCTATCCCAATCATTTTCGTTTGTGGCCGGTTATCACCTTATGATCATGAGATGTTACCTATAAGACCACAACAAGCTATTTCTTTTTGTTGTTGAATTTCCAACAACTCTGTTCAATCCTTCCTTCTAAGTTCTTTTCATTCAATTATTTCAATTCTTCCGGAGGCATTGCGTTGTTTATCTCGTCAAGTGTCATTCCATCTTCTGAAGCTCATGTTCTAATCCTTCCATTTTCAGCAGGAGTGCTGCCTAAATCCTTTCAGTCTTATCCGTTTCTTTTCTCATTCTAACCACTCCGGTTAGAACGAGTGGTTTCATAGTCTATCTGAGTCAGTGAGCTTTCGATTCTCGTCATTCTCGTTGTTCCTCTCTTCTTCTCGAGTGCTCTCGATTCTTTGCTTGTTCTCTTGAGTTCTTGTTTTCTCTTCATCCTTTTTCCCTTCCGTCTCGGTCCTAAGATCTCGGGACGAGATCTCTTGTTAGTGGAGGAGTGTTGTAACGCCCCGGATTCGATGCGCCAGGTGTCTGCCAGTTATTCGCCGTCTTTGCCCTGTCATGTGCTTGCGTGTTGCACTTTGCCATGTCATCATCTGCATTTCATATCATGTCATCATGTGCATCGCATTTTCATACGTGTTCGTCTCATGCGTCCGAGCATTTTCGCCGTTGTCCGTTTTGCAATCCGGCACTCCCATGTCTCCCGGCGCCCCCTTTTACCTCTTTTCGTGTGCGGGTGTTAAATGGTCTCGGAATGGACCGAGGTTTGTCAAGCGGCCTTGGTATAGCACCGGTAGACCGCCTGTCAAGTTTCGTGCCATTTGGAGTTCGTTTGGTACTCCAACGGTTAACCGGGTAACCGTAAAGCCCCTTTCTCTTTGCAGCCCAACACCCCCTTCAAAGTGGCCCAAAACCCATCTAACTCCCCTCCATGCTCTCGGTCGTTCGATCATGATCGTGTGGGCGAAAACCGCTCCTCATTTGGACTCTCCTAGCTCCCAGAAATCTATAAATAGTCCCCTCCCCCGAAATTCGCGGATGAACCCTAGCCTTCGTCCTCCTCCCAGAGCCGGACACGTCCGGACCCAGCAGACATGTCCGCGCCGCCGCCCGCCCTATCGGCCGCTGCCACGTGTCCGGCCCGCGCTCTCTCTCTCTCCGCCGCCGTCGTGCGCTCCGCCAGGTTCCGCCAGGTCTGGGCCAATGAACCCAGCCGCCATTGTCGCCCGGCCAGCGCGCCGCCCGTCGCCAGCGAGCTCCGCATGCCGCCGCCGCCGCCCGGCCGCTTCGCGTCGGCGCCGGGCCGCCGGACGCCCGCCGCCGCGTCTGGCTGCCTCCTCCTCCTCCTCCCCCGCCGCCTCCGCCGCCCAGTGCGCCTCGGCCGCCAAGCGCCGTCGCTGCCTCGCCCGAGCGAAGCTCCTGGCCGCCCTGCCACCGCACCGCCATGCGCGCCAGCCTCGCCCGAAGCTCCGCGAGCTCGCGGGCTCTCCTCCCCGCGCCCCTCGCCGTCCCTTGCCGGGATCCGGCCGGATCCGGCGAGATCCGGCCCGGACCCGTCCTCTCCCGGCCTCCCCGACCTCTCCCGCGCTCCGGCCGCCGTCTCCTCCAACTCCGGCGGGATTCCGGCGAGATCCACCGAAGGTTGACTTTCCCCCTCCAAAATCTGCCGAGTCCCCGAAATTTGCACATTATCATGCCATGTTCGTCATGCCGTATCTCTGCATCCGTAGCTCCGTTTCGTGCGTGTAATATGTCAAATTTTTCGCCTGGACGAGTACATCATTTCATCTCATCGCATCATTTACATTTGAGCTCATCTTGGTGCCCGAAATGCTGTTAGAAAAGGGCTATGTGATGTTAGTTTCAGATTCTTATCAGAACATGCACTTTTGTCATTTTTGCCATGATTGATGTGTGCACCCTATGAACTTGAGTCCTACATGTGTTTTGTACTATGGCATGCCATATTTACAGGGGTGTATGACATGTATTTTTGTGATCCCTGTGGTGACTAGTACAAGCATGCAAACTAGGCTTCATGATGTTGCTGATTTCGGCCCCTGTTCTGCTGATATTTTTATGCCATGTAAACTTGATGCTACCGAGATATCCATGCTTATTTTGAGATACTTCACTAAGGATGTTTTGTTATACATGTCTTGCTCTATCCATCCATGCGCTTGTTTGCAATTATGGAGTGCCATAGCTTGAGTTAATCGAGCTCTACTTTTGCTATAAAATGTTTCCTGGCAGGTTGTTTACATGTTATTCAATTTTGCCAAGGTTGTTGTAGTTGATCTGTGTATGCTATGATGTTGTTCTTGCCATGTATAGATTCTATGCCATGTCTTCTTACTGTGAGTTGCCTTTCCATGCCATGTATTGCTCTGTGGTGAGTGGTTCAAGCTCACCAACATGCCTACTTGTTATCTGTTTATGCCATGCTCCAGTTTTGCACTAAGTCTGAATCTGTTTATGTTTTTGCTATGTTCACATGCTTGCAATTGTATTTTCTGATCCCTTTTGGCTTATGGTCACTAAGGGACTTTTGTTATATGCGTTGAGTAGATTCATGCCATGCTCTACTTTGACTTGATAGCTTCCTGTAGCATGTTGTTTCATAGCTCTAAACATTGCAACCTGATGTTATTTCCTGATAAGTCTGAAACTGTTATTATTTGCAATCTTGCCATGTGTGTTTGAGCATGTTCTAGTGATTTCTGGAGATAGCTCAGTGTTCATGTTTTGTCATGCTTTACCTGTACATCATGCCCATGCCTTTTGTTATTACGTTGGGATGCTGTAGCTTGTTGTTTTGATGCTTGCAATATGCCTAGTTGCTGTTTTGGACAGATTGTTGTCATATCTTGTATAGAGTGTATGTGTTGAACCGTTGCTCCGTTTTGAGTGTGACCTATATGAAACTTGCTTGATTTTGCATGTAGTTTCATATTATCATGTTGCATCCTTGATTTGAGGTGTTTGCTTGATGTTTGTATGCATTTTGCATCAATGCCATGTTTATCTTGTTTTGCTCATATCTTCTAGGCCGTAGCTCCGAATTAAATGAACTTTATATGTAACTTGACTATAATTTCGTGTAGATCATCTTGGTGCATTTTAACTTGCTGTTTAACAACTCTAACATAAGGTTTATTCAGATCTGGACCAATTTCGAAATTTGCATACGAGGACTTACCGGAATTGTTATATGTTGTTCCCGGCCTCATTTAAACTTGCTTTGATGTGTTGCTCTTGTTTGCATCATCTCTTGCCATGAGTAGCTTCATGTAGCTTTGTCATGCATCATGCTTGTTGTGCATCATGTCTTGTTCATGTGTGGTGTGTTTACTATGTTGTGTGCTTCTTCTTGTTAGTTCCTGTTTCATTGCGATCGTGAGGATTCGTTCGTCTACGCTCGGTTCGGCTTCATCCGTTCGTCTTCTTCATGGATTCGTTCTTCTTCCTTGCGGGATTTCAGGCAAGATGACCGCTACCCTGGATCTCACTACTATCATTGCTATGCTAGTTGCTTCGTTCTATCGCTATGCTGCGCTACCTACTACCTGTTTATCAAGCCATCCCAAATTGCCATGAACCTCTAACCTTTACACCTTTCCTATGCAAACCGTTGTTTGGCTATGTTACCGCTTTGCTCAGCCCTCTTATAGCGTTGTTAGTTGCAGGTGAAGATGAAGTTTGTTCCTTGTTGAACATGGAGATGTTGTTCCTTGTTGGAACATGTTTACTTGTTGGGATATCACAATATATCTTATTTTAATTAATGCATCTATATACTTGGTAAAGGGTGGAAGGCTCGGCCTTATGCCTGGTGTTTTGTTCCACCCTTGCCGCCCTAGTTTTCGTCATATCGGTATTATGTTCCCGGATTTTTGCGTCCCTAACGCGGTCGGGTGATTTATGGGACCCCTTGACAGTTCGCTTTGAATAAGACTTTTCCAAAGAAGGCCCAACATTGGTTTTACCATTTGCCTCACCTAGCCTTTTTTTTCCCTTGGGAGTCGCTCTCCGAGGGTCATCTTTATTTACCCCGGGCGGTGCTTGTCTAAGCGTTGGTCCAAACTAGAGCACCGTGCGGGACCATCCCTTGGCAACTTGGGTTACGTCGGTACCTGTACGCTTAGCTTATCCGGTGTGTCCTGAGAATGAGGTACGTGCGACTCCTATCGGGATTGTCGACACGTCGGGCAGTCTTGCTGGTCTTGTTTTATTGCTGTCAAAATGTCTTGTAGCCGGGATTCCGAGACTGATCAGGTCTTCCCGGGGAGAAGGAATATCCTTCGTTGATCGCGAGAGCTTATCATGGGCTAAGTTGGGACACCCTGCAGGTATAAACTTTCGAGAGCCGTGCCCGCGGTTATGTGGCAGATGGAATTTGTTAATATCCGGTTGTAGTAAACTTGAAGCAAACACTTCTAAAATACACCAACCGTGTGCGAATCGTGAGTGTCCTTTTCGGGTTGATCGAGAGGAGAACACGGTTTCGGGTTATGTCTCGACATAAGTAGGAGTTCAGTATCACTTCTTGATCATTACTAGTTGACGACCGTTCCTTTGTTTCTCTTCTCGCTCTCATTTGCGTATGTTAGCCACCATATATGCTTAGTCGCTGCTGCAACCTCACCACATTACCCCTTCCTTTCCCATTTAAGCTTTGCTAGTCTTGATACCCATGGTAATGGGATTGCTGAGTCCTCGTGGCTCACAGATTACTACACCACCAGTTGCAGGTACATGTTTGCGATGATCATGACGCGAGAGTGATGTTTGCTTGTATTGGAGTTCTTCTTCTGCTTCTTCTTCGATCAGGGGATAGGTTCCAGGTCGGCAGCCTGGGCTAGCAGGGTGGATATTGTTTGATTTTCTGTAGCCGGATGTTGGACTTGTATATGATGTTGATGTATTCTTGTGGCATTTGTGCCTTATGTATGTATCCCCATCTATTATGTAATGTTGATGTAATGATATCCACCTTGCAAAAGCGTTTCAATATGCGGTCTATCCTTGGTGGGACCGTCGAGTTCCTTTTGGATAGGGTCGCATATTGGGCGTGACAAGTCATCTTGCCCATAAGGCACGGTTCGCAAGTACCAAGTGATTCATAATCAAGTGGTTCCAAAAGTCCATCAGTATGGAGTTTCTTCATGCGCTTTACACCGATATGACCTAAACGGCAGTGCCACAAATAAGTTTCACTATCATTATCAACTCTGCATCTTTTGGCTTCAGTATTATGAATATGTGTATCACTACTATCGAGATTCAACAAAAATAGACCACTCTTCAAGGGTGCATGGCCATAAAAGGTATTACTCATATAAATAGAACAACCATTATTCTCTGATTTAAATGAATAACCGTCTCGCATCAAACAAGACCCAGATATTGAAGGAAATATGCCCTAGAGGCAATAATAAAGTTATTATTTATTTCCTTATATCATGATAAATGTTTATTATTCATGCTAGAATTGTATTAACCGGAAACATAATACATGTGTGAATACATAGACAAGCAGATAGTCACTAGTATGCCTCTACTAGACTAGCTCATTAATCGAAGATGGTTATGTTTCCTAACCATAGACATGTGTTGTCATTTGATTAATGGGATCACATCATTAGGAGAATGATGTGATTGACATGACCCATTCCGTTAGCTTAGCACTTGATCGCTTAGTATATTGCTATTGCTTTCTTCATGACCTATACATGTTCCTCGTAACTATGAGATTATGCAACTCCCGTTTACGGAGGAACACTTTGGTACTACCAAACGCCACAACGAATCGGGTGATTATAAAGGAGTACTACAGGTGTCTCCAAAGGTACTTGTTGGGTTGGCGATTTGAGATTAGGTTTTGTCACTCCGATTGTCGGAGAGGTATCTCTGGGCCTTCTCGGTAATACACATCACATAAGCCTTGCAAGCATTGCAACTAATGAGTTAGTTGTGAGATGATGTATTACGGAACGAGTAAAGAGACTTACGTATAGAGATTGAACTAGGTATTGGATACCGACGATCGAATCTCGGGTAAGTAACATACCGATGACAAAGGGAACAACGATGTCGTTATGCGGTTTGACCGATAAAGATCTTTGTAGAATATGTAGGAACCAATATGGGCATCCAGGTTCCGCTATTGGTTATTGACCGAGAATGGTTCTAGGTCATGTCTACATAGTTCTCGAACCCGTAGGGTCCGCACGCTAACGTTTCGATGACAGTTCATTATGAGTTTATAAGTATTGATGTACCGAAGGTTGTTCGGAGTCCCGGATGTGATCACGGACATGACGAGGAGTCTCGAAATGGTCGAGACATAAAGATTGATATATTGGAAGCCTATGTTTGGACTTCGGAAAGGTTCCGGATGAAAACAGGAAGTTACCGGAACACCGGGGGGTTACCGGAACCCCCCGGGGGGTCAATGGGCCTTGATGGGCCATAGGGAGAAGAGGAAGGACCGGCCAGGGCAGGCTGCGCGCCCCCCTCCCCCTCTAGTCCGAATAGGACAAGGAGAAGGGGGGGCGGCGCCCCCCTTCCCTCTTCCCCCTCCCCAATCCTATTCCAACTAGGAAAGGGGGGGGGGGGAGTCCTACTCCCGGTGGGAGTAGGACTCCTCCAGGCGCGCCCCCCTTGGGCTGGCCGCACCCCCTTGCTCCTTTATATACGAGGCAGGGGGCACCCCAGAACACACAAGTTGATCTACGGATCGTTCCTTAGCCGTGTCGGTGCCCCCTCCACCATATTCCACTTGGTCATATCGTCATGAGCTTAAGCGAAGCCCTGCGCGGAGAAGTCATATCGTCGCGGAGCTTAGGCGAAGCCCTGCGTCGGTGGAGCATCATCATCGCCACCACGCCGTCGTCTTGTGGAACTCATCCCGACACTTTGCTGGATCGGAGTCCGGGGATCGTCATCGAGCTGAACGTGTGCGAACTCGGAGGTGCCGTCGTTCGGTACTTGGATCGGTCGGATCGTGAAGACGTCGACTACATCAACCGCGTTGTTATAACGCTTCGCTTTCGGTCTCACGAGTGCGTGGACAGACCTCTCCCCTCTCGTTGCTATGCCATCACCATGGTCTTGCGTGTGCGTAGGAATTTTTTGAAATTACTACGTTCCCCAATGATGGTATCGAGCCTGGTTTTATGCGTTGATGTCATATGCACGAGTAGAACACAAGTGAGTTGTGGGTGATATAAGTCATACCGCTTACCAGCATGTCATACTTTGGTTCGGCGGTATTGTGAGATGAAGCAGCCGGACCGACATTACGCCAGACGCTTACGCGAGACTGGTTTCACCGCTTGAGCACTAGTTGCTTAAAGGTGACGGCGGTGTCGGTTTCTCTCACTTTAGTTGAACCGAGTGTGGCTACGCCCGGTCCTTGCGAAGGTTAAAACAGCACCAACTTGACAAACAATCGTTGTGGTTTTGATGCGTAGGTAAGAACGGTTCTTGCTCAGCCCGTAGCAGCCACGTAAAACTTGCAACAACAAAGTAGAGGGCGTCTAACTTGTTTTTGCAGGGCATGTTGTGATGTGATGTGGTCAAGACGTGATGCTATATTTTATTGTATGAGATGATCATGTTTTGTAACCGAGTTATCGGCAACTGGCAGGAGCCATATGGTTGTCGCTTTATTGTATGAAATGCAAAGCCATGTAATTGCTTTACTTTATCACTAAGCAGTAGCGATAGTCGTAGAAGCAATAGTTGGCGAGGCGACAATGATGCTACGATGGAGATCAAGGTGTCGCGCCGGTGGCGATGGTGATCATGGCGGTGCTTGGCGATGGAGATCACAAGCACAAGATGATGATGACCATATCATATCACTTATATTGATTGCATGTGATGTTTATCCTTTATGCATCTTATCTTGCTTTGATTGACGGTAGCATTATAAGATGATCTCTCACTAAAATTATCAAGAAGTGTTCTCCACGAGTATGCACCGTTCGAAAGTTCTTCGTCTTTGAGACACCACGTGATGATCGGGTGTGATAGGCTCTACGTTCAAATACAGCGGGTGCAAAACAGTTGCACACGCGAATACTCAAGTTAAACTTGACGAGCCTAGCATATAACAGATATGGCCTCGGAACACGGAGACCGAAGGTCGAACGTGAATCATATAGTAGATATGATCAACATAGTGATGTTCACCATTGAAACTACTCCATCTCACGTGATGATCGGACATGGTTTAGTTGATTTGGATCACGTAATCACTTAGATGACTAGAGATGTCATCTAAGTGGGAGGTTTTAATATGATTAATTAAACTTAAATTTATCATGAACTTAGTACCGATAGTATTTTTGCTTGTCTATGTTTCTTGTAGATAGATGGCTCGTCTTTGTTGTTCCGTTGAATTTTAATGCGTTCCTTGAGAAAGCAAAGTTGAAAGATGATGGTAGCAATTACGGACTGGGTCCGTAATTTGAGGATTATCCTCATTGCTGCACGAGAAGAATTACGCCTGGAAGCACCGCTGGGTGCCGTGCCTGCTGCAGAGCAACGCCGAAGTTGTGAGCGTCTGGCGAGCAAAGTGATGACTACTCGATAGTTCGATGTGCCATGCTTTACGGCTTAGAACCGGGTCTTCAACGACGTTTTGAGCGTCATGGAGCATATGAGATGTTCCAGGAGTTGAAGTTAATATTTCAAGCAAATGCCCGGATTGAGAGATATGAAGTCTCCAATAAGTTCTATAGCTGCAAGATGGAGGAGAATAGCTCACGGTGAACATATACTCAAAATGTCGGGTATAATAATCACTTGATTCAACTGGGAGTTACTCTTCCGGATGATAGTGTCATTGATGAATTCTCCAATCATCGCCACCAAGCTACAAGAGCTTCGTGATGAACTATAATATGCAAGGGATGACCAAAACAATTCCCGAGCTCTTCGCAATGCTAAAAGCATGGAGGTAGAAATCAAGAAAGAGCATCAAGTGTTGATGGTCAACAAGACCACTAGTTTCAAGAAAAGGGCAAAGGAAAGAAGAAGGGAACTTCAAAAGAACAGCAAGAAAGTTGTTGCTCAAGAGAAGAAACCCAAGTCTGGACCTAAGCCTGAAATCGAGTGTTTTACTGCAAGCAAACTGGACCTCGGAAGTGGAACTGCCCTAAGTATTTGGCGGATAAGAAGGATGGCAAGGTGATCAAAGGTATATGTGATATACATGTTATTGATGTGTACCTTACTAATACTCGCATAGTACCGGTATTTGATACTGGTTACATTGCTAATATTTGCAACTCAAACAGAACTACGGATTGCGAAGATTGGCTAAGGACGAGGTGACGATGCGCGTGGGAAATGGTTCCAAAGTCGATGTGATCGCGGTCGGCACGCTACCTCTACATCTACCATCGGGATTAGTTTTAGACCTAAATAATTGTTATTTGGTGCCGCGTTAAGCATGAACATTATATCTGGATCTTGTTTGATGCGAGACGGTTATTCATTTAAGACAGAGAATAATGGTTGTTCTATTTATATGAATAATATCTTTTATGGTCATGCACCCTTGAAGAGTGGTCTATTTTATTGAATCTCGATAGTAGTAATACACATATTCATAGTGTTGAAACCAAAAGATGCAGAGTTGATAATGATAATGCAACTTATTTGTGGCAATCGCCGTTTGGGTCATATCGGTGTAAAACGCATGAAGAAACTCCATACCGATGGGCTTCGAATCACTTGATTATGAATCACTTGGTACTTGCGAACCGTGCCTCATGGGCAAGATGACTAAAACGCCGTTCTCGGAACTATGGAGCGAGCAACTGATTTGTTGGAAATCATACATACCGATGTTTGTGGTCCAATGAATGTTGAGGCACGGCATGGTATCGTTATTTTCTCACCTTCACAGATGATTTGAGCAGATATGGGTATATCTACTTAATGAAACACAAATCTGAAACATTTGAAAAGTTCAAAGAATTTCAGAGTGAAGTGGAAAATCATCGTAACAAGAAAATAAAGTTTCTATGATCGGATCGTGGAGGAGAATATTTGAGTTACGAGTTTGGTTTTCATTTGAAACAATGTGGAATAGTTTCGCAACTCACGCCACCCGGAACACCACAGAGAAATGGTGTGTCCGAACGTCGTAATCGTACTTTACTTGATATGGTGCGATCTATGATGTCTCTTACTGATTTACCGCTATCATTTTGGGGATATGCTTTAGAGACGGCCGCATTCACGTTAAATAGGGCACCATCTAAGTCCGTTGAGACGACACCGTATGAACTGTGGTTTGGCAAGAAACCAAAGTTGTCGTTTCTTAAAGTTTGGGGCTGCGATGCTTATGTGAAGAAACTTCAACCAGATAAGCTCGAACCCAAATCGGAGAAATGTGTCTTCATAGGATACCCAAAGGAGACAGTTGGGTACACCTTCTATCACAGATCTGAAGGCAAGATTTTCGTTGCTAAATTCGGATCCTTTCTAGAGAAGGAGTTTCTCTCAAAGAAGTGAGTGGGAGGAAAGTAGAACTTGATGAGATAATCAGATCTCGCTCCCTTATTGGAAGGTAGTTCACCACAAGAAATGGTTCCGTGACAACTACACCAATTAGTGAGGAAACTAATGATGTTGATCATGAAACTTGGATCAAGTTACTCTTGAACTCAGAGGTCAACCAGAGTAAAATACGCACTGAGTGGTACGGTAATCCTATTCGAAGTCATGTTACTTGACCATGGCGAACCTACAAACTATGAAGAAGCGATGGTGAGCCCAGATTCATGAAATGGCTGGAAGCCATGAAATCTGAGATGGGATCCATGTATGAAAACAAAGTATGGACTTTGGTTGACTTGCCCGATGGTCGGCAAGCCATTGAGAATAAATGGATCTTTAAGAAGAAGACCGGCGCCGATGGTAATGTAACTGTCTATAAAGCTCGACTTGTTGCAAAAGGTTTTCGACGAGTTCAAGGGTTGACTACGATGAGACTTTCTCACCCGTAGTGATGCTTA
Source organism: Aegilops longissima (assembly GCA_021605205.1). Taxonomy (NCBI): domain Eukaryota; kingdom Viridiplantae; phylum Streptophyta; class Magnoliopsida; order Poales; family Poaceae; genus Aegilops; species Aegilops longissima. The sequence goes on from CM038682.1 coordinate 153,782,353, forward strand.
AGTCTGTCCGAATCATGTTAGCAATTGCCGCATTTTATGATTATTAAATTTGGCAAATGGATGTAAAACTGCATTCTTGAATGGATTTCTAGAAGAAGAGTTGTATATGATGCAACCAGAAGGTTTTGTTGATCCAAAGGGTGCTAACAAAGTGTGCAAGCTCCAAATGATCAATTTATGGTCAGGTGCAAGCCTCTCGGAGTTGGAATAAACGCTTTGATAGTGTGATCAAAGCATATGGTTTTATAGACTTTTGGAGAAACCTGTATTTACAAGAAAGTGAGTGGGAGCTCAGAGCATTTCGATATTATATGTGGACGATATATTATTGATTGGAAATGATATAGAATTTCTGGATAGCATAAAAGGATACTTGAATAAAAGTTTTCAATGAAATACCTCGGTGAAGCTGCTTACATATTGGGCATCAAGATCTATAGAGATAGATCAAGACGCTTAATTGGACTTTCACAAAGCACATACCTTGATAAAGTTTTGAAGAAGTTCAAAATGGATCAGCAAAGAAAGGTTTTTTACCAGACAAGGTGTAAGATTGAGTCGACTCAATGCCCGACCACGAGAGAAGATAGAGAGAAAATGAAAGATGTTCCTATGCTTCAGCCATAGGCTCTATCATGTATGCAATCTGTGTACCGGACTGACGATGCTTAGCTGTAAGCTTGGCAGGAAGGTACCAAAGTAATCCAGAGTGGATCATCGGACAGCGGTCAAGAACATCCTGAAATACCGAAAAGGACTAAGGATATGTTTCTCGATATGGAGGTGACAAAGAGCTAGTCGTAAATGGTTACGCCGATGTAAGCTTTGACACCGATCCGGACGATTCTAAATCGCAAACCGGATACGTGTTTTTATTAAACGGTGGAGCTGTCGGTTGGTGCAGTTCTAAACAAAGCGCCGTGGCGGGATCTACATGTGAAGCGGAGTACATAGCTGCTTCGAAGCAGCAAATGAAGGAGTCTGGATGAAAGAGTTCATTTCCGATCTAGGTGTCATACCTAGTGCATCGGGACGATGAAGATCTTCCGTGACAATCTTGGTGCAATTGCCTTGGCAAAGGAATCCAGATTTCACAAGAGGACCAAGCATATCAAGAGACGCTTCAATTCCATTCGGGACCAAGTCCAAGTGGGAGACATAGAGATTTGCAAAATACATACGGATCTGAATGTTGCGAGACCCGCTGACTAAAGCCTCTTCCACGAGCAAAACATGATCAGCACCAAGACTCCATGGGTGTTAGAATCATTCTTGTGTAATCTAGATTATTGACTCTAGTGCAAGTGGGAGATCAAGGAAATATGCCCTAGAGGCAATAATAAAGTTATTATTTATTTCCTTATATCATGATAAATGTTTATTATTCATGCTAGAATTGTATTAACCGGAAACATAATACATGTGTGAATACATAGACAAACAGATAGTCACTAGTATGCCTCTACTAGACTAGCTCATTAATCAAGATGATTATGTTTCCTAACCATAGACATGTGTTGTCATTTGATTAATGGGATCACATCATTAGGAGAATGACGTGATTGACATGACCCATTCCGTTAGCTTAGCACTTGATCGCTTAGTATATTGCTATTGCTTTCTTCATGACCTATACATGTTCCTGTAACTATGATATTATGCAACTCCTGTTTACGGAGGAACACTTTGGTACTACCAAACGTCACAACGAATCGGGTGATTATAAAGGAGTACTACAGGTGTCTCCAAAGGTACTTGTTGGGTTGGCGATTTGAGATTAAGTTTTGTCACTCCGATTGTCGGAGAGGTATCTCTGGGCCTTCTCGGTAATACACATCACATAAGCCTTGCAAGCATTGCAACTAATGAGTTAGTTGTGAGATGATGTATTACGGAACGAGTAAAGAGACTTACGTAACGAGATTGAACTAGGTATTGGATACCGACGATCGAATCTCGGGTAAGTAACATACCGATGACAAAGGGAACAACGATGTCGTTATGCGGTTTGACCGATAAAGATCTTTGTAGAATATGTAGGAACCAATATGGGCATCCAGGTTCCGCTATTGGTTATTGACCGAGAATGGTTCTAGGTCATGTCTACATAGTTCTCGAACCCGTAGGGTCCGCACGCTTAACGCTTCGATGATGTTCATTATGAGTTTATAAGTATTGATGTACCAAGGTTGTTCGAGTCCGGATGTGATCACGGACATGACGAGGAGTCTCAAATGGTCGAGACATAAAGATTGATATATTGGAAGCCTATGTTTGGACTTGGAAGGTTCCGGATGAAAACAGAAGTTACGGAACACCGGGGTTACTGGAACCCCGGGGTCAATGGGCCTTGATGGGCCATAGGGAGAAGAGGAAGGGCCGCCAGGGCAGGCAGGCGCGCCCTCCCTCTAGTCCGAATAGGACAAGGAGAGGGGGGGGCGCCCTTCCCTCTTCCCTCCCCAATCCTATTCCAACTAGGGGGAGTCCTACTCCGGTGGGAGTAGGACTCCTCGCGCGCCTTGGGCTGGCCGCACCCCCTTGCTCCGTTATATATGGGCAGGGGGCACCCAACACACAAGTTGATCTACGGATCGTTCCTTAGCCGTGTGCGGTGCCCCCTCCACCATATTCCACTTCGGTCATATCGTCATGAGCTTAGGCGAAGCCCTGCGCCGGAGAAGTCATATCATCGCGGAGCTTAGGTGAAGCCCTGCGTCGGTGGAGCATCATCATCGTCACCACGCCGTCAGGTCTTGTGGAACTCATCCCCGACACTTTGCTGGATCGAGTCCGGGATCGCCATCGAGCCGAACGTGTGCAGAACTCGGAGGTGCCGTACGTTCGGTACTTGGATCGGTCGGATCGTGAAGACGTACGACTACATCAACCGCGTTGTTATAACACTTCCGCTTTCGGTCTACGATGGTACGTGGACAGACACTCTCCCCTCTCGTTGCTATGCCATCACCATGGTCTTGCGTGTGCGTAGGAATTTTTTTGAAATTACTACGTTCCCCAACAGATATAATGTTCATGCTCAATGCTGGCACCAAATAACTATTATTTAGGTCTAAAACTAATCCCGAAGGTAGATGTAGAGGTAGCGTGCCGACCGCGATCACATCGACTTTGGAAACATGTCCCACGCGCATCATCACCTCGTTCTTAGCTAATCTTCTCTTAATCCGTAGTCCCTGTTTCGAGTTGCAAATATTAGCAACAGAACCAGTGTCAAATACCCAGGTGCTACTGCGAGCATTAGTAAGGTACACATAAATAACATGTATATCACATATACCTTTGTTTACCTTGCCATCCTTCTTATCCACCAAATACTTGGGGAAGTTCCGCTTCCAGTGACCAGTCTGCCTGTAGTAGAAGCACTCAGTCTCAATCTTAGGTCCAGACTTGGGTTTCTTCTCATGAGCAGCAACTTGCTTGCTATTCTTCTTGAAGTTCCCCTTCTTCTTCCCTTTGCCCTTTTTCTTGAAACTGGTGGTCTTATTGACCATCAACACTTGATGCTCCTTCTTGATTTCTACCTCCGCAGCTTTTAGCATTGCGAAGAGCTCGGGAATCGTCTTATCCATCCCTTGCATGTTATAGTTCATCACGAAGCTCTTGTAGCTTGGTGGCAGTGATTGAAGAATTCTGTCAATGACGCTATCATCCGGAAGATTAACTCCCAGTTGAATCAAGTGATTGTTATACCCAGACTTGAGTATATGCTCACTGACAGAACTATTCTCCTCCATCTTGCAGCTGTAGTACTTATTGGAGACTTCATATCTCTCAATCTGGGCATTTGCTTGAAATATTAACTTCAACTCCTGGAACATATCATATGCTCCATGACGTTCAAAACGTTGTTGAAGACCCGGTTCTAAGCCGTAAAGCATGGCACATGAACTATCGAGTAGTCATCGCTTTTCTCTTCCGCACGCTCATAACATCCGTGTTGCTCCTGCGAGAGGTCCGGCACCCAACGGTGCTTCCAGACGTAATTCTTCTATGCAGCAATGAGGATAATCGCTGTTACGGACCCAGTCGTGTAATTGCTACCATCATCTTTCAACTTTGCTTTCTCAAGGAACACATTAAAATTCAACGGAACAACAGCACGGGCCATCTATCTACAATCAACATAGACAAGCAAAATACTATTAGGTACTAAGTTCATGATAAATTTAAGTTCAGTTAATCATTTTATTAAAGAATTCCCACTTAGATAGACATCCCTCTAATCCTCTAAGTGATCACGTGATCCAAATCAACTAAACCATGTCCGATCATCACGTGAGATGGAGTAGTTTCAATGGTGAACATCACTATGTTGATCATATCTACTATATGATTCGCGCTCGACCTTTCGGTCTCCGTGTTCCGAGGCCATATCTGTTATATGCTAGGCTCGTCAAGTTTAACCTGAGTATTCCGCGTGTGCAACTGTTTTGCACCCATTGTATTTGAACGTAGAGCCTATCACACCCGATCATCACGTGGTGTCTCAGAGACGAAAAACTTTCCAAACGGTGCATACTCAGGGAGAACACTTATACTTTGATAATTTAGTGAGGGATCATCTTATAATGCTACCGTCAATCAAAGCAAGATAAGATGCATCAAAAAATAAACATCACATGCAATCAATATAAGTGATATGATATGGCCATCATCATCTTGTGTTTGTGGTCTCCATCTCCGAAGCACCGTCATGATCACCATCGTCACCGGCGCGACACCTTGATCTCCATCGTAGCATCGTTGCCGTCTCGCCAATCTTATGCTTCTATGACTATCGCTACCGCTTAGTGATAAAGTAAAGCATTACAGGGCGATTGCATTGCATACAATAAAGTGACAACCATATGGCTCCTGCCAGTTGCCGATAACTCGGTTACAAAACATGATCATCTTATACAATAAAATTTGGCATCATGTCTTGACCATATCACATCACAACATGCCCTACAAAAACAAGTTAGACGTCCTCTACTTTGTTGTTGCAAATTTTATGTGGCTGCTACGGGCTTAGCAAGAACCTTCTTACCTACGCATCAAAACCACAACGATAGTTTGTCAAGTTCGTGCTATTTTAACCTTCGCAAGGACCGGGCGTAGCCACACTCGGTTCAACTAAAGTTGGAGAAACTGACACCCGCCAGCCACCTGTGTGCAAAGCACATCAGTAGAACCAGTCTCGCGTAAGCGTATGCGTAATGTCGGTCCGGGCCGCTTCGTCCAACAATACTGCTGAACCAAAGTATGACATGCTGGTAAGCAGTATGACTTATATCGCCCACAACTCACTTGTGGTCTACTCGTGCATATGACATCTACGCATAAAACTAGGCTCGATGCCACTATTGGGGAACGAGTAATTTCAAAAATTTCCTACGCACACGCAAGATCATGGTGATGCATAGCAACGAGAGGAGAGTGTGTCCACGCACTGTGAGATCGAAGCGCGAAGCGTTAGCACAACGCGGTTGATGTAGTCGTACGTCTTCACGATCCGACCGATCAAGTACCGAACGCACGGCACCTCCGAGTTCAGCACACGTTCAGCCCGATGATGTCCCTCGAACTCCGTTCCAGCTGAGTGTTGAGGGAGATTTTCGTCAGCATGATGACATGGTGACGATGATGATGTTCTACCGACGCAGGGCTTCGCCTAAGCACCGCTACAAAATTATCGAGGTAGACTATGGTGGAGGGGGGCACCGCACACGGCTAAAAGATCAATGATCAATTGTTGTGTCTTTGGGGTGCCCCTGCCTCAGATATAAAGGAGCAAGGGGGAGAGGGCCGGCAGAGAGGGCGCGCCAGAGGAGTCCTACTCCCACCGGGAGTAGGACTCCTCCTTCCTTGTTGGATTAGGAGAAGGGGAAGAGGAGGAGGAGAAGAAGGAAAGGGGGCGCCGCCTCCTTGTCCAATCCGGACTAGAGGGGAGGGGGGCGCGCCTGCCCCTGGCCGCCCTCCTCTTCTCCACTAAGGCCCATGTAGGCTCATTAATCCCCCGAGGGGGGTTCCGTAACCCCTGCACTCCGTATATATCCGATAACCCTCGAACCATTCCGTGTCCGAATATAGTCGCCCAATATATCAATCTTCATGTCTCGCCATTTCGAGACTCCTTGTATGTCCGTGATCACATCCGGACTCAACAACCTTCGTACATCAAAACATATAAACTCATAATATAAGCATCATCGAAACTTTAAGCGCATGGACCCTATGGGTTCGAGAACTATGTAGACATGACCGAGACACGCCTCCGGTCAATAACCAATAGCGGAACTCGGATGCTCATATTGGCTCCTACATATTCTACGAAGATCTTTATCGGTCAGACCGCATAACAACATACGTTGTTCCCTTTGTCATCGGTATGTTACTTGCCCGAGATTCGATCGTCGGTATCTCAATACCTAGTTCAATCTCGTTACCGGCAAGTCTATTTACTCGTTTTGTAATACATCATCCCACAACTAACTCATTAGTTGCAATGCTTGGAAGGCTTAAGTGATGTGCATTACCGAGTGGGCCCAGAGATACCTCTCCGACAATCGGAGTGACAAATCCTAATCTCGAAATACGCCAACCCAACAAGTACCTTCGGAGACACGGTACTAGGAAAAGGCCTACTAGTGGTGCACCAGTTTTGCCTAATAATGACGCACTACTGGTGCGCCACTAGTAACACGCCACTAGTATTTTTTACTAATGGCGCACCACTGGTGCGCCATTAGTATGCCTAGAGGTGCGCCATTACTATCTGACTTAGTAATGGCGCACCATATAGAAGTGCGCCATTAGTAATATATTTTTTTCAATTTTTTTTCAAATTTTTTTGTTTTTTTCTTAATCTCGGGTCACTATGGCTTTATCTCGGGTCAATATGCTTAATCTCAGGTCAAATCGCACTCCGTGGTCAAACTTCCGGAAAGGTCACCCATCCTCACACTACTCCAGCCCAAGCATGCTTAACTTGAGAGTTCTATCCAACCCCAACACCAGCTCACTTCACAGGCACTTGTTGATATATATAGCATACCAATCCTATTAAACCTTGTTGATGTTTAGGACTTTGTTTCAAACTTCCGTTCAGTGTGATGAAATTTTGGAAAAAAATTTTAAAACTTCCGTTCATATTACGTATCATATTTTGAAAAAAAATCCTGAAAAAAAAAATCAAAACTATTTATTTTCTGTTACTAGTGGCACACCTAACAAATGGTGCGCCACTAGTAAGTTTGAAATTTTTTGAATTTTTTGCCTCCAGATCTTAAAAGCCCCGTAACTTTTTTCTGTTAGGTTTTTGAGGATTTTGAAAATGTTTAACGGGGTTCCCCCAGTTAAATTCGGATGTAACTTTTCGAGTAGATGATTTTTTATATAGAAAACTTTTTAATCCGAGTTCGTATGCAAAAGTTATGCGCATTTCACAAATTCCAGAGAGATTTTGCAAATAAAGTCGAAATTCATATTTGTAAATTTTTCCAACAACTAGACCACATATCACATGGGAAACTTATTTCCTTTTATTTTTGACATTTTCTTTTATTTTTTAAACCTGAAAAGGCGGTCCACGGGGGGTGCATGCGGGGAATTTTTGGGCCAAGTTAGTAATGGCGCACCGTGGGAGTAACTAGTAATGGCGCACCACTCCCACGGTGCGCCATTACTAGCTTTGAAAAAAATAAAAAAAAATTGGAAAAAAATTACTAGTGGCACACCGTGGATGTGGTGCGCCATTACTAGTTTTGAAAAAAAAATTGAAAAAAAATGAATTTTTTTTACTAATGGCGCACCGTGGATGTGGTGCGCCATTACTAGTTTAACTAGTAATGGCGCACTATCCCCTGGTGCGCCATTAGTAGTTTTGAAAAAAAAATATTTTTTTTTGTTACTAATGGCGCACCGTGGATGTGGTGCGCCATTAGTATTTGGACACTAATGGCGCACCAACACATGGTGCGCCATTAGTATATAGTAGTGGCGCACCACATGTCTGGTGCCCATTAGTGTCCATTTCATCTATAGCCCTTTTCCTAGTAGTGACACCTGTAGAGCACCTTTATAATCACCCAGTTACGTTGTGACGTTTGGTAGCACACAAAGTGTTCCTCTGGTAAACGGGAGTTGCATAATCTCATAGTCATAGGAACATGTATAAGTCATGAAGAAAGCAATATCAGAATACTAAATGATCGTGTGCTAAGCTAACGGAATGGGTCAAGTCAATCACATCATTCTCCTAATGACGTGATTCCGTTAATCGAATGACAACTCATGTCAATGGCTAGGAAACATAACCATATTTGATAAACGAGCTAGTCAAGTAGAGGCATAGTAGTGACTCTCTGTTTGTCTATGTATTCACACAAGTATTATGTTTCCGGTCAATACAATTCTAGCATGAATAATAAACATTTATCATGATATAAGGAAATAAATAATAACTTTATTATTGCCTCTAGGGCATATTTCCTTCAAAGAGGTGGTGGCAGGCTAGTGTCAGGCTGCGGCCCCACCAACACCTTTAGTCTCGGTTCATTCCACGAACCGGTACTAGAGGTTGACCTTTAGTCCCGGTTCAGGGCACAAACCGGGACTAAAGGTATTCCTATATAAACCCTTCGTCCACCCATGATCAAGCTTGCGTTGTTCTTCCCCTTTCCCCTCCCCTCTGTTCTTCCCCTCTTCCTCGAGCTCATCACACATTTTTCCCAAATTTTGGCAAGATTTGAAGGCCCCCATCCATTCAAGTGATCACAAAGGTTAGCAACTTTGTCCTTTCATCTCTAATTGCTAGATTAGCTCTTGCAATGCATTATATAGTGATTAATTTGTGGATTTTATAGTAATTTGGGAGGAATTATATGTGGTAGTATTTGATTTATATGCAATTTGAGGTCAAAATAACACTTAGTTTGCATATGTAGGTGTGGTTTACTTAGTGCCTTCCCGTCTCCGTCGTAACCACCGTCGATCGCCCACACCGTCCCGTCGTCGGCACCACCTTGTGGTGAGCCTCTTGCTCTTATATTTTTTATATAAAAAATTCATGTTTGTGTGATTTAGATATATAGTTACTCGTATAATTATCTTACCCATATGTTGTTCGTTATACATAGTGCCGTGGTTTTGATATCCGTCCCCGTCAGCCCTCGTCCGGTTATGATTCGGATGTGGTATATTCTCTTTTATAACTATTTGTTGCATTTCGTGTTTATGGCAAATTAAGCCCATCAAGTTGACATAGATATTTTTATCTAGGAGGTATGTGAACCGGAAATTCCAACCGACCGTATTGTCGAGAGGTTAAATTTAGTTGAAAGAGAAAACGAGTATTTGAAAGAAAAATTGAAAAGAATTAAGGGGGAGAAGATGGAATTCGAGTTGCATGTTGCCGATGTCGTCGATGACCACAAGATCAAGATGGAGAAAATGCACTTGAAGATTAGAAAGATTAGAAAATATGCCATTGATAGTGAGGCTTGGTATCTTTGTGCTGTTGGATCAATTGTTACCTTAGTTGCGATCTTGATCACATTTGTTATTGCATTTAAATGCTTTAACTAGAGAGTTATTTGTATATATGTTGCATTTAAGTGTTGTATGAACTTCATGTATGAACTTGTATTAATTTGGTCTAGTCGGTGTTGTTTAATGAAGATGAGCCGACAATGGATGTACGATGACCGATGCTCTCCCCAGTTCGTTGAGGGCGTGCATACATTTCTGCTTGCAGCTGAGGCAAACAAGCAGGCGGATGGTTTTATGCCTTGTCCATGTGCTGGCTGTGTCGGTGTCAAAACCGGCGGATCTCGGTTAGGGGGTCCCGAAGTGTGCGTCTAAGGCAGATGGTAACAGGAGGCGGGAGACACGATGTTTACCCAGGTTCGGGCCCTCTCGATGGAGGTAATACCCTACTTCCTGCTTGATTGATCTTGATGATATGAGTATTACAAGAGTTGATCTACCACGAGATCATAGAGGCTAAACTGTAGAATCTAGCCTATGGTATGATTGTTGTATATATCTCTATCGACTAGCCTAGCCTCGGTTTATATAATGCACCAGAGGCCTAGGGTAACAAGAGTCCTAGCCGAATACGCCGGTGGGGAGGAGTCCTGGTCTTGATTACCAAGTCTTGTGGAATCTTCCTTGTATGCGGCAGCTGTCTGAACTGGCCCATGAGTATACGGCCATGGGGGTCCTCGGCCCAATCCAACTGAGCGGGAGACGACATGATGAGTACCCCCTAGTCCAGGACACCGTCAGTTCGGATCATTGGTGCTTTGGGTTACACAGAGTCGGTTACAAGGGAGGAGATCTACATATCCGTATTGCCAAGCTTGCCTTCCACGCCAAGGAAAGTCCCATCCGGACACGGGACAAAGTCTTCAATCTTGTATCTTCATAGTCCAACAGTCTGGCTAAGGGTTATAGTCCGGCTGTCCGAGGACCCCCTAATCTAGGACTCCCTCAGTAGCCCCTGAACCAGGCTTCAATGACGATGAGTCCGGCGCGCAGATTGTCTTCGGCATTGCAAGGCGGGTTCTTCCTCCGAATACTCCATAGAAGATTTTGAACACCAGGATAGTGTCCGGCTCTGCAAAACAAATTCCACGTACAGCCGTAGAGAGAATAATATTTCCACAAATCTAATCTGCTGACAACTTTTCATAACGTGGCATCACACCACGGCCCGGTCATTATTCGAACCGTTTTCTCAACCAGCTACTGCACATATTGTGAAGCGGTTTCCTTGGCACGTCTTGTCGAAGCAGAGATCGTGTCCCCTTATCACGGGATTCTCATCAATGCGGGTGTGGGTAACCCAACCGCGCCATCAATTACGGCGCTTGGGGAATAAGCGAGTTTACCAGGCAGGTGGGGAGGCGTATAGTTTCTTCCGCCCTTATAAAGGGACGTGGATTCCTCTTTTTTACCCACGGAAGTTCCTCCTTGCTCATCCATTCTTGCGCACTCGAGCTCCAGCACGCAAGTTCGCATTTTCTCCTCAAACCACTCCAAGCATGTCCGGAGCGGGAGGCAAGTGGACGGTCTCCTCCGCTACAGAGGAGGACATCACAAAGCTACGGAGAGCCAGATATCTGGACGTGGATATCAAAGCTCTTCATCCCAAACACATCCCGCTAATTTTGAAGTCTTTTCCAATATGATCTTCACCATCGCGCTGGTTCAAACCAGCCCGACAACGTTGCTCTACTGCTGTCGACCTGTGCTAGACACGTTGTCACTTTATTGAGCCGAGCTCAACTTCTTAGGATCATCATCTCGGCAAGCCGAACAAGAGTTCAGCATTGCTAAGGATAAATCATCACCAACATCGCCGCCCCACGGATTACACGGAGCGGGCACACCGACATCGCCGCATGGTCACTTCATCAAGCCGGCATTGACCACGTCACGACCGACATCGGCAGGGCCGCACTGTTGCTTCTTCAAGCCGATGTCCATCACGCCGACTTACTTCGACTCATCGGCTAACATCGAGGCTTCGACATCTCGGCTGGACCGGGGGCTTCGCCATCTCTTCATCAACCTACTCCGGAGACTTCAGCGTCACTACCCGACCCAGCTTCATCATGTTAGCTGGACCGAGGGCTTTGCCTCGGCAAGCCAACCTTTGCCAGCATTGACATGCCATCGCTTTATCGCCCATTAGGCAATGGGTGTGCGGATCGAGTCCCAATTTTGGGAGTCACCCTTCTTCGAATTGCTACAACAAATAAACCAGGTGCTATTAATCCTAGTATTTTTTGCTTGTTTGGGTTTATTTTTCCCAAGAAATTATTACTCTGGTTTGTTCCATCATCTATACACAGGTCTATTGAATGATGGCCGCACTAACGACGGTCGCATGGTGGTCCGGTCAGGTTCCGTACATAGTCCGGCGCACGCCGCATCCGGAACTCGGACCGACCTGCGAATTCAGGCTTTGCCACGCCTTTACCGCATCACGCCGACGCCCGCGATCGACATTCACTTCGCCAGCAGGCCATATTTTCTTTTATTACTCACTTTGCATAAATTATTTATTATGCAACAATTTTTAATTATTATTATTACTATTATCTCCGGTTTGCACTATTTTTGTGCTGTGAAAATGATCCGGTCGGGCTATCGCTCAACTCGGTGTAATCGACATACCTCATCACCTCGGCTGGACGGGGGCTTCACAACACTTCATTACCCCACGCCGGGACTTCAAGGCCACTGCCGCCTGCATTGGCCGTGCTATGTCACCACTTCGGAGTGCTGAGCTCTTCGCTCCACCACCTCAGGACCGGCTTGGGGGATGGAACCTTGTCCCACATCAAGCTCGGACTGCGTCATCAATACTGAACACATTAACCAGCTAAGTTGCCTTCATGCTCAAAGTTTTAAATTAACTTGTGTTCAGTTCGACCTAGCATTATACCTTTTTGGCAAAAAGTTGTTTGTGAAAAAAATCCTTGTCATAACCTTGTTTGTGACACACAAATTCAAATACCCAGTTCACTTGGGGGCTTCCTTCATGAAGCCTTTCCTCTTGCATATGATTATACTTGTATGGCTTCGTTCCTTGTTCGTGTATTACGCCACAATATGCACCATATTGACTTAAGCGATTTGTAAGCTGGGTTGCTCGCTCCCGGTTTACCCTCACGCTCCCCGATTGTTCGCTAGGGAGTAAAGGAGCATCTCTGCGATTGTCACGATCGGGTCATCCGAGCTCGGACCTCGTGACTGGTGAAGCCGAAGCTAGCGCCTTATTGTTTTCAATTATGACTGGCACACAACGGAACTCATGAGTACAAAAAATATATTGCACAAGTCTCATAGTAACAATGAGCAACAAGAAAGGTATCGGTGGGGTACTATTTTCTTCAAAGATGCTTCTTACACTTCGCAAGAATATAGCATAAGTTCCCGAGCGCGCTTTTGTCGTTATGCCCTTATGGCCTGATTGCTGTTTATCGGAAACACCGCCGATATTTTCGGCAGTGTGGAGTATATAACACTTTTCGTCCTCGATCAAGAGGGAGAAGCCGACGGTCGGTTAAGACGCGTTTAAAGTTCGGGTGAACAAAGATATGATATTAGTACTTCAGTACATACAATCATTATATATAAAATTCTTTTACCCAAGTCACTTGGGGGCTCTTAAATGAGCCATTTCATAATAAGTGTTCTTCTTCTTCTTAGTCGTTGCAAAGTTTATTTATTTATTATTATTTATGACTCCTTTCTTGACGCAAGTGTGTGGTCAATAGCCGGATAGCCTTGCTTCTCTCTAAAGCCGCTCGAACTTAGTTTGCTAAACTATCCTCGGAGAAGCACTCCACCTTCGGGATAAGGAGGTTGAAGCCGTAGGCTGACCCGCTTGAAGTCTTGAGATAGGATGTGTCATTGTAAAGCACGACAACAACACAATTTTCTTTTTCTAAGACCAATTTTTGATTTGGCACCGAACACTTGATCTAGTTCGGGCGTCCAGTTTTTACTGAAGTTTTTGGTTTTCCAAGCCTATGGCACTTTTAAGCTATTTGTGTGTTTCTAGCATTAGTCTCGTAGTGTGGCGCCGGACACCTTTAGGGATTCGGCAAAAACATTCTCGGACATTGATGTATATGTATCGGGTTCGAATTGCGTCTTTGGTCAATAGTTGGGTTGCCCGGCTCCTATGCTTGCCTCCTACGTTCCGCTTTGTTCGGTTAGGTGCACAATGGGAGAACTACTGCGATTGTGCTTCCAGCTAGCATGGTTAAGCACCTCAGTGGAGAAAGCCGAAAACTGACCGTCACAATAAGCGTAAATTGGTCAGCAATCCGATGACTATGTTAAATGACGGGCCGTTCATAATATTGGCCGAAGTGTTTACGGCTTGACCTCGACTGTCGCCGAACACTAACCGGAGGCTAGTAACTGGCCTATCAATTTTAAGGTCCTATGACTAAGTGAAAGTTATAAAGCCCGCATATCTGATTGCCTCATTTCTACGAACACAACCGCCTCCGGGCACCGAGACGTTGGCTAAGGGTTGTTTTGTTAGTGCGGAAAAACCCTGTGTAGTATCTACCAAGGGGTAGAGGCCGACGATGGGCCACTTTCAAACGGTCGCAATGGAGTCAAAATAATGATGTAAAGTACCTGGACACATAGAATCATTACACATAATCTATGATTTTACTCTGGATATCGATCCTTAATTCAGCCACCCGTGCCCACATTAAGGCTCGGGGGCTACTGGGCTTCGTGCTCATTATTTATAAAGATTAAAGGGGCACATTGATCCTCTGATTTGGTGTTGCCACCCGACCAGTGTCTCGGGGGCTACTGCATTGCTTATTCAATGTAGAGAATTCAAAGTGCTCAGTGTTCGGCTTGACCGAACTATGCGCATACGCTGTTTTCGGACAATGATAGGTACCATATGGACCTATCCGCATCAAGCTAGTATATTATGCGACTTCTCACGACCCTCTCTCAGGGCCCGCTCACGATTACTATTATCTCTAATATATTACACTGCGCTTCTATTCCTATGTATGCTGCCGAGTTAGAGTTGATCCTCAGCCGATTTCACGACTGAGTCTCGTGGTTACTAGGATCAGCGGTTTCATATTTTCCTTCAGGTGCATCTCGGATTTTAGACCGACACACACCTTGAGGGCTACCGGATATACATATATCGCTATATATCTCGGCAGAGAATAAATTGCACCAATAAAAATATTCACAAAAATCAGCTCACGCCGGGTGGTGCACCACCGAAGCAGTTCAAGATAAAGCTCGGGCGCCAATGGCTGGCTCCATAGAGGGAATTTCCGGCATTGAGCTCGGCTAAACTCCTTCAACTTTTTAGAACCAAGGTGATCTATGACACCTCGGATACAGTCCGGCATTGGAGCTAGGACATAGTCCGGCGTTGGAGCTTGGATACAGTCCGGCGTTGGAGCTTGGATATTGTCCGAGTTGGAGCTCGGATACAGCCCGCCATTGGTACCCGACTGCAAAAGATACCTCGAATACAGTCCGGCATTGGGGCTTGGATGCAAGAGGACACTGCTGATACGTCTCGAACGTATCTACAATTTTTTATTGTTCCATGCTATTATATTATCCATCTTGGATGTTTATGGGCTTTATTTTACACTTTTGTATTATTTATGGGACTAACCTATTGACCCAGAGCCCAGTGCCAGTTCTTGCTTTTTCCCTTGTTTCAGTGTCTCGAAGAAAAGGAATATCAAATGGAGTCGAAACGGAATGAAACCTTCTGGAGAAGTTATTTTTGTAAGGAAAGCAACCTGATAGACTTGATGTGCACGTCAGGAAAGAAACGAGGGTGCCACGAGGTAGGGGGCGCGCCCACCCCCCTAGGGAGCGCCCTCCACCCTCATGGGCCCCTCGTGGCTCCCCTGACATACTTCTTTCACCTATATATATATATCCATATACCCTAAAACGATCGGGGAACATAATAGATCGGGAGTTCCGCCGCTGCAAGCCTCTGTAGCCACCAAAAACCAATCAGGACCCTGTTCCGGCACCCTACCGAAGGGGGGAACCCTCACCGGTGGCCATCTTCATCATCCCGGCGCTCTCCATGACGAGAGGGAGTAGTTCACCGGGCTGAGGGTATGTACCAGTAGCTATGTGTTTGATCTCTCTCTCGTGTTCTTGACTTGGCACGATCTTGATGTATCGCCAGCTTTGCTATTATAGTTGGATCTTATGTTGCTTCTCCCCCTCTACTCTCTTGTAATGGATTGAGTTTTCCCTTTGAAGTTATCTTATCGGATTGAGTCTTTAATGATTTGAGAACACTTGATGTATGTCTTGCCATGCGTATCTGTGGTGACAATGGGATATCACATGACTCACTTGATGTATGTTTTGGTGATCAACTTGCGGGTTCCGCCCATGAACCTATGCATAAGGGTTGGCACACATTTTCGTCTTGACTCTCCGGTATAAACTTTGGGGCACTCTTTTAGGTTCTATGTGTTGGTTGAATAGATGAATCTGAGATTGTGTGATGCATATCGTATAATCATACCCACGGATACTTGAGGTGACAATGGAGTATCTAGGTGACATTAGGGTTTTGGTTGATTTGTGTCTTAAGGTGTTATTCCAGTACGAACTCTAGGGCTTTTTGTGACACTTATAGGAATAACCCAACAGATTGATTGGAAAGAATAACTTTGAGGTGGTTTTGTACCCTACCATAATCTCTTCGTTTGTTCTCCGCTATTAGTGACTTTGGAGTGACTCTTTGTTGCATGTTGAGGGATAGTTATATGATCCAATTATGTTATTATTGTTGAGAGAACTTGCACTAGTGAAAGTATGAACCCTAGGCCTTGTTTCCTAGCATTGCAATACTGTTTACGCTCACTTTTATCGCTAGTTACCTTGCTGTTTTTATATTTTCAGATTACAAAAACCTATATCTATCATCCATATTGCACTTGTATCACCATCTCTTCGCCGAACTAGTGCACCTATACAATTTACCATTGTATTGGGTGTGTTGGGGACACAAGAGACTCTTTGTTATTTGGTTGCAGGGTTGTTTGAGAGAGACCATCTTCATCCTACGCCTCCCACGGATTGATAAACCTTAGGTCATCCACTTGAGGGAAATTTGCTACTGTCCTACAAACCTCTGCACTTGGAGGCCCAACAACGTCTACAAGAAGAAGGTTGCATAGTAGACATCAACTGCCGCCCGGGAACAACTTCAAACCTGAGGTGTGGCATAAAAATAACAAGGCATTGATAAAGGCCAGAAACTTAAAGGGGCTCCTCGAATACCCGACTTGTAAACTCGTCGGATGTACTTCGGCGATCCTCAAGATCGAAGATGAGAAGATTTGTTGAACCAGTTTTCAAGACCGACGACCGAAGATGAAGAACAGTTCGGAATAATCGAGGAGCATCCCCAACTTGAAGATCGGTTCAGGGGGCTACTGACGGTGTCCTCGACAAGGGGGTACTCATCACATCGTCTCCCGATCAGTTGGATTGGGCCGAGGACCCCCATGGCCATATACTCATGGGCCAGTTCGGACAGCTGCCGCATACAAGGAAGATTCCACAAGGCTAGGACTCTTGTTATCCTAGGCCTCTGGTGCATTATATAAACCGAGGCCAGGCTAGTCGATAGAGATATATACAACAATCATACCATAGGCTAGCTTCTAGGGTTTAGCCTCTACGATCTCGTGGCAGATCAACTCTTGTAATACTCATATCATCAAGATCAATCAAGCAGGAAGTAGGGTATTACCTCCATCGAGAGGGCCCGAACCTAGGTAAACATCGTGTCCCCCGCCTCCTGTTACCATCCGCCTTAGATGCACAGTTCGGGACCCCCTACCCGAGATCCGCCGGTTTTGACACTGACAGGCTGTAAGAATGGTCACAATTACTACATCTCAAGAACCATTCACGTCCACCTGTTTGAGTCCGGTTTCATGCCCCACTATAATGTTTAAACCAAGCATGGAGAAAGAGGGGTTATGATGGAAGACAATGAAGAAGAAGAGGACGAGATAGCTATCCTGGCCATGGGTTCCCTGAATACGATGATACAACAATGGGGGAAGAAGCTGAGCCGGCAATGCGGGAAGAAGCTGAAGAAGAGGCATCAGATGAGCCCGCTGATGATCTAGGTCGGGACATTGCCAATGCAAAGAGAAACTGCGCAAGTGAAAAGGAGAAGAAGAAGTTGCAGCGCATGTTAGAGGATCACAATAAATTGTTGTACCTGAGTTGCGAAGCTGACAAGAAAAAGCTGGGCACCATACTGGAATTGCTGCAATGGAAGGCGAGAATGGTGTATCTGACAAGGGATTTGGAAAGTTGTTGGTAATGTTAAAGAAGATTCTTCCAAAGGACAATGAAATGCCCGAGAGTACGTACGAAGCAAAGAAGGTTGTCTGCCCTCTAGGGTTAGAGGTGCAGAAGATACATGCATGCCCTGACTGCATCCTCTACCGCGGTGAGTACGAGGATTTGAACGTGTGCCCGGTATGCGGTGCATTGCGCTATAATATTAGCCGCGTTGACCCTGGTGATGTCGAGGGCGAGCGCCCCAGGAAGAAGATTCCTGCCAAGGTGATGTGGTATGCTCCAATAATACCACGGTTGAAACGTTTGTTCCAAAACAAAGAGCATGCCAAGGCAATGCGATGGCACAGAGAAGACCGTAAGAAAGATGGGAAGTTGAGAGTACCCGCTGACGGGTCACAGTGGAGAAAAATCGAGAGAAAGTACAGAGAGGACTTTGCAGGTGACGCAAGGAGCTTATGGTTTGGTGTAAGCGCAGATGGCATTAATCCTTTTGGGAGCAGAGCAGCAACCATAGCACCTGGCCTGTGACTCTATGTTTGTATAACCTTCCTCCTTGGTTGTGCATGAAGTGGAAGTTCATTATGATGCCAAGCTCATCCAAGGCCCTAAGCAACCCAAAGAACGACATTGATGTGTACCTAAGGCCATTAGTTGACGAACTCTTACAGCTTGTGGAATGGAAAAGGTGTGCGTCGCGTGATGAGCACGGACAGAAGAAGTTGACCTCAAGGCGTTGTTGTTCGTGACCATCAATGATTGGCCTGCTCTCAAGAACCTTTTCAGACAGATAAACAAGGGATACACAGATGCATGTACTGTTTGGATGATACCAACAGTATACATTTGGATAATTGTAGGAAGAATGTGTACTTGGGACATTGTCGATTTCTTCTGAGCAGGCATCCCGTAAGAAAGAAAAGCAAGCATTTCAAAGGTGAAGCGGATCACCGGAAGAAGCCTCGCCACCGTACTGGTGCTGATGTACATGATATGGTCAAGGATTTGAAGGTAATCTTTGGAAAGGGTCCTGGCGGACAACCTGTTCCGAATGACGCTGACGCACGCGCACCCATGTGGAAGAAGAAATCTATATTTTGGGACCTGCCCTATTGGAAAGACCTAGAGGTCCACTCCGCAATCGACGTGATGCATGTGACGAAGAATCTTTGCGTGACCCTGCTTGGCTTCTTGGGCATGTATGGGAAGACAAAAGATACAGCGGAGGCACGGGAGGACCAGCAACGTATGCACGGAAAAGATGGCATACATCAGGGTCATGCCAGCTACGCTCTTACCAAAGAAGAGAAGGAAATCTTCTTTGAATGCCTGCTCAGTATGAAGGTACCGTTTGGCTTCTCGTCGAATATAAAGGGAATAATAAATGTGGCAGAGAAAAAGTTCCAGAACCTAAAGTCTCATGACTGCCACGTGATTATGACGTAACTGCTTCTAGTTGCATTGAGGGGGCTTCTACCGAAAAACGTTTGATTAGCCATTGTGAAGCTATGTGCATTCCTCAATGCAATCTCTCAGAAGGTAATCGATCCAGAAATCATACCAAGGTTAGAGAATGATTTGGTGCAATGTCTTTTCAGTTTCGAGTTGGTGTTCCCACCATCCTTCTTCAACGTCATGACGCACGTCCTAGTTCACATATGCGAAGAGATTAATGTCTTGGGTCCTGTATTTATACACAATATGTTCCCCTTTGAGAGGTTCATGGGAGTCTTAAAGAAATATGTTCATAACCGTGCCAGGCCAGAAGGAAGCATCTCCAAGGGCCATGAAAATGAGGAGGTCATTGAGTTTTGTATTGACTTTATTGCTGACCTTAAGCCGATTGGTGTTCCTGAATCGCGGCATAAGGGCAGACTGGATGGAAAAGGCATGCTAGGAGCGGATCAAATAATATGTATGGATGGGCATTCTCTCACTCAAGCACATTGCACAGTTCTACAGAATTCCGCCTTGGTGGCTCTGTATATGGAGGAACACAAGAATTTTCTATGCTCCAAACACCCGGAGCAGTCTGACGACTGGATTACACGTGAACAAACGGGGACTTTCGCTGGTTGGTTGCAGACACGTGCCATGCATGACGCCGCTATTGAAGATGACCTGTACTTGCTGTCCCAGTTACCATCTTTGAATATAATGACTTTCAAAGGGTACGAGATAAATGGGGATACATTTTACACGACCGCCCAAGATAAGAAGAGCACCAACCAAAACAGTGGTGTCCACTTTGATGCAGCAACGGTGGGAAAGGACACATATTATGGTTACATAGAGGACATATGGGGACTTGACTATGGACCTGGTTTGAAGGTCCCTTTGTTTCAGTGCAAATGGGTCAATATGACACGAGGCGAGGTAACGGAAGACCCGCAGTACGAAATGACAACAGTGTATCTCAACAATCTTGCGTACGCAGACGAACCATTCGTCCTAGCCAATGATGTGGCGTAGGTTTTCTATGTGAAGTACATGTCTACCAAGCCGAGAAAAAGAAAAGATAAGGAAGCGAATACATCATACGATGAGCCAAAGCGCCACATAGTTCTTTCAGGGAAAAGAAACATCATGGGAGTGGATGACAAGACAGACATGTCAAAAGATTATGAAAAGTTTGATGAAACTGCTCCATTCATGGTGAATATTGACCCGAGCATCCAGTTAAATGATGAAGATTGTCCATGGTTATGGTGCAAAGGGACACACGCGAAGAAAAAGTTTCACACCCAAAGATCCCACTCTGGGATGTGATCGGCTTCACTGTCATCACTTTCTTCTCTAGTGAGTATCCGGACTTATATATCTGGAAAGTCCCACTTTGAACAAACCGGATGGAATCTTTGTAATAGTTAGGGTACTTATGTGTTTTGGCATTTGAAACGCGAAGAAATATTATGTGCAAACAAATTTTTTCATGCATTATGTAGGACTTCATTTGCTATTTTTTGAGCTAAATGACCCTTAAATTGAAAATCACTACAAAGGTTTCTGTTACTGGAAGCAAAAGTTTCTGTTTTTTCACATAATCAAGTCAACTATCATCCACACTATCCCAAAGGCTATAGTTGGTACTTTATTGACACAAAAGCTACAAGAAGCATGTGCTAAAAACTGGATGCACTTCGTGTACAAAAGGGACAATCTCTTTCAAAGTATCAGGGTTTCGGACGAAAACTCATCTGTTACAAAGACATTTCATTTTTTTAACTTATTACAACTCCAGACTTTTTGTCCATTCAGTATGCACCATTCAAAGCCACGTGAACAATTTTCAACCCTTTCTAACTTCATTTGCTACTTTTCATGCATTTACTGATTTTTTAGCTAAATGACCCTAAAATTGAAAAACACTTCAAATGAACTCTGAAAAGGTTGAAAGTTGGCATGGTATCATCATTTCACCCACATAGCATGTGCAAAAAAGTAGAGAGGGTTACGGCAAAAACTGGATGCACTTCGTACAAAATGGACAATCTCTTTCGAAGTATCAGGGTTTCGGACGAAAACTCATCTGTTACAAAGACATTTCATTTTTTAACTTATTACAACTCCAGACTTTTTGTCCATTCAGTTTGCACCATTCAAAGCCACGTCAACAATTTTCAACCCTTTCTGACTTCATTTGCTATTTTTCATGCATTTACTTATTTTCTTTAACTAAATGACCCTGAAATTGAAAAACACTTCAAACGAACTCTGAAAAGGTTGAAAGTTGGCATGGTATCATCATTTCACACACTTAGCATGTGCAAAAGAGTAGAGAGGGTTACGGCAAAAACTGGATGCACTTCGTGTACAAAATGGACAATCTCTTTCGAAGTATCAGGGTTTCGGACGAAAACTCATCTGTTACAAGGCATTTCATTTTTTTAAATAACCTAAGTATTTCCAAATTGAATATAATGATAAAACACACTAATATTAAATAAAAGAAAAAAAGAATCACTGAAAAATCTATTTTTAAAGTTAAGTTATTCACGAACTAGTGATTGACACAAATTTCACATAATTCAAATTTAAACTATTCAAATTTGAAAAGTAATGGCACTAATAGAAAGTTTGAAATTTTTTGTACCTAAAGCAAAAATATTCACAAAGAAACTCTAAATACAGCAAAAAACAACTCAGAAATAAATAAAAGAAAATAAATAAAGGAGAAAAGAAAAAAACTAAATAAAAAAATTTGCACGCTGCCCTGTGGGCCTGCTTGGCCTTGGGCCAGGATGCAGGCCCACAAGGCCCAACAGGCCCACAAGGCTGCGCGACAAAGTTAGGCCCGAAAGCCTACTATAGAGAGGAGCTCGAGAGAGCTACCACACTGGGGCTTATAAACCAGTGCGGACGCCCCTCGGCTAGCGAGGTGGGACTAAACTTCTGCGCCCCTCGCCTGACAGCGCACCACCTTTAGTACCGGGTCATGGCTCCAACCGGTACTAAAGGGGGGGGGGGGTCTTTAGTACCAGTTGGAGCCACCACCCGGTACTAAAGGGGTGCGCTTCCCGTAGCTTGGCCTTGGCCAAATTTGACCTTTAGTACCGGTTGGTGGCTCCAGCCGGTACTAAAGGCCCCTCCTATATAAACAGCACTTAGGAAAAATTCAGTTTCTTCTCCTCTGCTTCTTCGACCCCGTCACCGCCCCTGGCGTCGGTCCCCGTCGCCGCCCCCGTCGCGCGTCGTCGCTGTCGCTGCCCCCATCCCCATCACGCCGTCCCCGTCGACTCTACGCCAGCCCCGTCGATGGCCCGTCCCCGTTGCCGCCCCCGTCACCGCACCAGCCCGTCACCGTCCCCTCGCCTCGCCGTCGTCGTCGCCTCGACCTCGCCCGCGTTGTGAGCCTCTCCTCCCTCCAATCGAAGCCGCCGCGCCACCGTAGGTGCACACACGCGCACATACACACACACAAAATTTGTTCATCTTTTTTTTGCATGTATGAATACAATGTTTGATGTATGTATAGGATATATGTATGTATGTATATAAATTTGCACTAGATGTTGTAGATGGCTTAGCTAGTAGATGACTAGCCTAGCAAAAAAGTTGCATACAAAACATTTGACCATGTATAGTAGAATAAATTTGCATAGGAATTTTTTTGACCAAGCCCGCACACACACACACACACACTTAGATGTTTTTCTGTTTTTAGTTTTTAGTTTTTTTCTATTTTTTATACAAATTAATTAGATACTTTTAGTTCGATGAATTAGATATATTAATTTGCATAGGAATTTGCATATACAATTTTGACATTAGCATGCAACGATATCATTTTTAAAATTTTTAAATCACAATCCAATCATTTAAAAAATGTTACATTTGCATATAGTATTTGTTCTCGACGATGCCCGGCCCGCATCCTCGCCGTCGGCCCGTTCGCGATGACGTCCTGCTTCAGAGGACCCATGTTCGGGACTGGGCTTCACTGGGGCTGGCACTGGGAGGTGCTACCTTCAGGGGCCCGCCGCTTGGTGAGGAACCCGACTCCGGGTCCCATCGTCGACCCTGAGCTCCTTTGGTGGCGTTCGCGTGGGCCACTTTCGGTGCGGAGGGAGCCGGCCCCGCCGGAGGTGGTACGTCGCCGTGTCAAGGAGGAGGACGAGCACGTTCGTCACTACATGGCTACTATGGACGTCAGGTTCTCCAATACCTGGCAGGTTCTTTGGGGAGATGACCCGAGCTATGATCCTGTGATGGTTCATTCTCTTTGGGTGTCCACCGCCCGCGCCTCAGGAACCGCGAGTGAACTAGATTATTTTGTAGTATTCGATCTTTATTATCTAGCTAGCTAGTGATGTATTCGATATATAATATTCGAGACGATGTATTCGAGATTATATATATTATTTGATAATATTCGAGACGATGTATTCGAGATTATATTCGATGATGCATATTATGTACTATGATTTAGTTTTTCCTTATTGATTGCATGCATGCATTGTAATTTGAATACTAAATTGTTTTAGGTTTCTTCTGCATTAGTCAAATAAAAGCTATGGCGGACAATACCGGCAGAGAAGGAGAAGAGGCCCTATTCGAGATCATACGCTCCCCTCGCGGGCCAGATGATCAGAATGAAGATGACGACTCCCAATATCTGAACAATACTGGGGAGGGTGATATGATATTCGATCACGACGACTGAATTGATGAAGTCATGAACTATGATTATGATGACGAAGAAAATGTTGATCTTGAAATAACATAGACCGGCGAGGTATATTTATATAAGCAGGCATCTGGTGATCATCACATGTTTTAAATGATTTGATGATATATTAACAAATAAATCTTTCTTCTTTCAGCCCTCCGGATCGAGAAAATCTTCTACAGGCAGCAGGACAGTGCGAGGCCCGGCCAAAAAGTTGAAGGAGGGCGTAAAGTACAACATCGATGCCATCAAAACTGATGGCGAACCAATCGAGCCTAAGAACATGCGAACAAGTTCATTCGTCAGTGCGGAGTTATTGTGAAGGACCAACTCCCGATCTTCACGCAAAAATGGAAAAAGCCAGCCAAGGAACGTCCAGATCTTACTTGGGTCGATGACAGAGCAAAAGATCTGCTTTGGGAATCTCTCATGGAACATTTCACCCTACCAGATCATTTCACAGATGCAGATGTGCAGAAAGTGAAGGCCGCTGCTCTTAGGAAGATGGCAACTGCATTCAACAACCACAAGAAAACTATATGGGCCAACTACGTCAAAGGAGGAAAGAAGACTTCAGAATTCAAGGGAACACTGGAGAAGCAAAGAGATCACTGGCCCGCTTTCGTGAAATTCAAGGAATCTGAATTATCTAAGGAACAGTCGAGAATAAACAAGGCCAATGCCGCAAAAAAGGACCAGTTCCATAAGCTGGGGCCAGGTGGCTACGCGGTGGCAATGCCTAAGTGTGATAAGTCTCAGAAAGAGATGGTGGATGTAGGGGTCATTCCAGTTACATTGAGCTGGCCCCCAGGTGCAGGACTTGGTTCTATGCGCGTGGGGGGCATTGGACCCGAAGAAAGGCAAGGTTTTGAAGAAGGCAAGTCTTAATGGAGCCGGAGATAAGTTACTTGTTGCAATAGAATAGGCTTGAACGGGGGTTGCAATAGAGAACGATGAGCTTACGCGCGCCCTGGGAAATCCTGAACACCCGGGAAGAACACAAAGCGAAGGCGTTGTTCCATGGTATGAGGGGTTTGCGGACTGGAACACCGACTACAGAAGCCGTGCGAGAAGGAAGATGGAGGAGGAAGAATAGGAAGCTGGAGGAGGAGCAGAGGAAGAAGGAAGCATAATGCCATAAAGGCCTAGAATCAGCGCACGCGGAGTTGGAACTCAAATTCCAGCGGCAGTAGTAGCAGATCGACAAACTTAGGCAAGAAAGGGGGTCTCAGCAGCGGCGGTAGCTAGCGGATGATCCGGCATTGGATAGCACTGTCCCATTCCATGCCGAGAAGCAGCATGGGTTCCACCTAGGGCGACGCACTGCTGGATAGATACCTTGTGGATGACATCATGGAGAACACTAATTGTGAGCTACACTTCAAAATGAAGAACATATCCATGAAGGTGGTGGAATCTGTTGCTTATACAAATCCCCCCGAAGCAACCTTCCATTGCAACCCGATTCCAGCTGGCTATGCTCGTGTCGTGGTTGATGAAGTGGTGGACCAATATTCGGATCTAGAGCTTGACATTCCTGGAGGTGATGAGGAGCACACACTGGGAGAGGCCATACATTGTATCATCCTCTGGAGAAAGGATTGCATCATATTTTGAAGGCCACCGACACCGCGTCAGCCGAGTCCTCCTCGAAGTACGTCACCGCATCCTCAGACTCCCGCTCCTCCAAGTCATCAGCCACCGCCTCAACAGAGTCCTGCTCCTTCAAGTCCGCCAACGCGTCAGGCCACTCCTCCTCCTCCAAGTTCGGCACCATGTAAGGCCACTCCTCCTGATCCAAGTCCGGCACCGCTTCAGCCCACTCCTCCTCCTCCAAGTCAGCCACGTCAGCCATCTCCGCCGCCTCATCAACAGCGGAAGAGAGCCGCTGTAGCTATGGTGCGTAGCAGTACAAGTCGAGTTATAGGAGGTACAGGCGGAGGCAAGCGATTTTAATATGGTCCAAGCCTCGCGCCTCTTCCGATGAGGCCTTACGACATGACCGACGAGCAAAACGAAGCCATAGTGAAGGCCCAAGTGGACGCCCATTTTGGAGCGAAACCGCCACCGCCGCCAAAGGAGAAAGTGCCTGAGGATAAGGTTGACCACTTTATTTGTATGGCTAAACCACCAGCTCCCAAGCCTGTTGACTCAGACTACGAGCGCCAAATCAGGAAGGCACATCGAGCACAACAAAAGAAGAAGTCGAGCTCGAGCTCGAGCCAAGCAGCTGCCAAAAAAAGCGGGAAAACCGTTCCCCAGCTGGGAGAACAGGCGGTGCAATCGATCCCCCCGCTCATTGTACCAACACATGCGAGTACCGACGCCGATCAGTTGGTAATAACCGACGAGCATAGAAGGCAGGCTGAAGGTCTCGGTATCACTATTGGAAAACTCTTAGACATCGAGCCCATGGATACGTTTAGAGAGGAGGACCTAAAACGGAAATATGTCCGCGGCGAATATATGGTCAAGCCTGAGGAGGTTAAGAAGCTCTCAACGAGAATGTATGAATTGCATCAATGGTACATGGAAATTACCAAGACTACCAATCGAGAGTCCCTCATGGTGAAAGTCAAGTAAGAGCATCACTTCCATGAGACAACTCTGTCTATTGAGTATACATAACTGTTTCAGTTTTTCAATCAAAACGCACTCGACAAATCTATCTTCAGTTGCTATTGTCTGTAAGTGATTTATTTATGTAATTTAAGTCTCAAGCTAGCTATAGTGCTCTCGTTGATCATTACCTATAATTATCCTCACTATATTCTTTTCTGTGGTATTATGCAGGATGAAGATGTATGAAATGAAAAAGCTGGACGCTATGGCATTGGGTTCATTGGCCCAAATACCATTAATGAAGAGACATGGATCTATGAATGGTATAAACAAGAAGTAGAGAAAAACATGGTAGAGTTCTTGAAGCGCCTCAATACCAATCGAGATATACTACTTCCTTACAACTTCCAGTGAGTCACACTGTCTTGTACTTCCATTTACTGTTTTTGCTACTAGCTAGATGTTAATAAGTTTATAGGTTTTAGGGTAGTTGATGAGTGTTATGCACATGCCCGCTTAATTTGTACATGCAAACGTATATGCGCATGCAGGTACCACTGGATCTTGTTAATCATTCAAGTTGAAGAAGGAACAGTTGAAGTACTGGACTCACTGCTTAAAGAACCTAAAGACTACTCAATCATGAAGGGGATAGTCAACAGGTAATTTCAATCATTATTGAACTATATGTCGGCCTCTTTAGTTCGTCATTCCCTGATATCAACTAATTAATAACTCCTTTATTCATTTTCTTTGCCGGCGGGCAGGGCTTGGCAAAAGTACATCAAAACGGTTCCAGGCGAATGGAAAGAAAAGCTGTATTGGTTTCGACCCAAGGTAAGTAATTAAGTAGTACTAGCTAGCTAGCTACCATCTCTTTAATTCTAGTTTCGATACCATTTATTATCATGCTTGATTAATTCTTATCTGATTGAATTATATATTCTCGTAAAGGCCATGAAGCAGGCGTCGGGGACTGATTTATGTGCATACTACGTTTGCGAGAACATTCACATGATGGCGCCCGAAAGGAGCAGATCTGCTAGAGAACTATGGGTACGTTTTCCAGAACACTATTCACAATTTTTACATCATTATCGATATCTAATCACACAACTAATAAATGCATATTGATCTACTTCTTAAAAGTTCAATGAGGTGCGGGATAAGCTCCTACCAACGGAGCGCATACGAGCACTTCAAGAGGAAATAGCGGGATTTTTGCTCGACCAGGTCATAGATCCCAAAGGAGAATACCATTACCCGCTACCACCGCTACCGCAGGAACCAAGGCAAATGCCACATGCCCCATGAACGACTCCCAATTATCATCGTGCTCCGAAGGCACCAAGGCAAATGCCACTAGCTCCGAAGGCAACATGTAGCAGCAATTGTATATATATACATGTGTATGTGTGAATGGTGGTTGTGAGACATTCAATTATATATATGATCGGTTCTACGAGAAATTCTATTTATATATATGCATAACGTGTACAATATGTAGTATCGTAAAATACCAGCAAATGAAAAAGAATTAAATGGAAAACACAAAATCAAAGGAAAAAGAAATCATGAACCCCAAACCCCCCAAACCATTTAGTACCGGTTGGTGTTACCAACCGGTACTAAGGGTCTCCCCACCCCCGGCGCTGGCTCGTGCCACGTGGTGGCCCTTTAGCGGTGGTTCGTGCTAAACCGATACTAGGGGGGGGGACTGAGGGAGTCCTGGATTAGGGGGTCCTCGGACAGCCGGACTGTTGGACTATGAAGATACAAGATTGAAGACTTCGTCCCGTGTCCGGATGGGACTTTCCTTGGCGTGGAAGGCAAGCTTGGCAATATGGATATGTAGATCTCCTCCCTTGTAATCGACTCTGTGTAACCCTAGCCCCCCTCCGGTGTCTATATAAACCGGAGGTTTTAGTCCGTAGGACAAGAACAATCATACCATAGGCTAGCTTCTAGGGTTTAGCCTCTACGATCTCGTGGTAGATCAACTCTTGTAATACTCATATCATCAAGATCAATCAAGCAGGAAGTAGGGTATTAACTCCATCGAGAGGGCCCAAACCTGGGTAAACATCGTGTCCCCCGCCTCTTGTTACCATCCGCCTTAGACGCACAGTTCGGGACCCCCTACCCGAGACCCGCCGGTTTTGACACCGACATTGGTGCTTTCATTGAGAGTTGCACTGTGCCGTCATCGTAAGGCTTGATGGCTCGTTCGATCATCGGAAACAATGCTATCCAGGGTGAGGTTTTCCTTCCCGGACAGATCTTCGTATTCGGTGGCTTCGTACTGCGGGCCAACTCGCTTGGCCATCTGGAGCAGATCGAGAGCTACGCTCCTGGACATCAGGTCAGGTTTGGAAACTTGAACTATACTGCCGATATCCGCGGAGACTTGATCTTTGACGGATTCGAGCTCATGTCAGGTGCGCCGCACAATTACGACGAGCATGACTTAGCTCTGCCGTCGGACAGTGTTCAGGAGATCGCACCTGCAACTACTCCGGCCCTCAATCCGGAACAAATTGCGCCATCTGAGGACGGGTGGATAGACCCCGCCACGGAGGTCGCACTCTCAGTGGCGATAGAGCCTGACTTCACCTCTTACGAGAGCCGTGTTGCCGAACTGTTGGATTCGTCCCCAGCCACGGGCTCCGAGCCGCTTGCGTGTCCGTGCCTATCGAATCCGATTGGGCACAGATCATGGAGTTTACCTCCGCGGATATCTTTCAGCACTCGCCCTTTGGCGACGTACTAAACTCGTTGAGGTCTCTCTCCCTGTCAGGAGACCCTTGGCCGAACTATGTCCGGCTAGAATGGGATGCGGACGATGAAGAAATTCGGTCCCCACCCACCACCCACTTAGTAGCCACTATCGACGATTTAACCGACATGCTCGACTTCGGCTCCGAAGACATCGACGGTATGGACGACGATGCCGGAGACAAAAAAGAACCACCGCCCATAGGGCGCTGGACTGCCACCTCATCGTATGACATATACATGGTGGATACTCCCAAAGAAGGCGATGGTGATAAGACAGCGGAGGATAACCCCTCCAAGAAGCAATACAAGCACCAACGTCAGCGGCGCCGCTCTAAGTCCCGCCATAGCAAAAGCAGCGATAGCGGCACAAGAGACAATAACACTCTGGATAGTACCGAAGACGACGAAAATCCCCTCCAGCCAGACCTCGAGTGGGAGGATGAACAAGCTAGTCCTCCGGAACAGGCAGCAGACGGAGAATCAGAGGATGACAATTATATACATCTCTCCGAAGACGAGGTGAGCCTCGGCGACGAAGAATTTATCGTGCCTAAGGATCCCGTCGAACAGGAGCGCTTCAAGCGCTGGCTTATAGCCACATCAAATAGCCTGAAGAAAAAGCAACAACAGCTTCGAGCTGATTAAGATCTGCTAGCGGATAGATGGACCGAAGTCCTTGCGGCCGAGGAATACGAACTCGAACGCCCAACCAAGAGTTACCCAAAGCGCAGGTTGCTACCCCTACTCGAGGAGGAAGCATTAAAACCCACATCACCAGCGAATGATGCGGCTGATCGGCCACCTCATGGCCGAGATAGAGGGGCACATCAGCCCGAAGTCCAGCCCGCACCCCGTCGCTAGACCAACAAAAACACCAAGGCTCGGGGCAACACGCGGGACCTACGAGACGTTTTGGAAAACAAAGCAGGGCATACAAGATCGATCTATGGATCACGGGGTCGCGCCCCAACGCGTGACGGTGATCGTCATGCCGGATACACTAAAAGCAAGTCCGGTCGGGCCGAATACAGCAGACAAGACTCGTATGAACTGTGTCGTGACATAGCCCGGCACAGAGGCGCTGCACACCCCCTATGCTTCACCGATGAAGTAATGGATCATGAATTCCCAGAAGGGTTTAAACTTGTGAACATTGAATCATATGATGGTACTACAGACCCCGCGGTATGGATAGAAGATTTCTTCCTCCACATTCACATGGGCCGCGGGGACGATCTACACGCCATCAAGTACCTCCCGCTAAAACTGAAAGGGCCTGCTCGGCATTGGCTGAATAGCTTGCCGGCAAACTCCATCGGAAGTTGGGAGAGCCTGGCAAACGCATTCCTGGACAATTTCCAGGGCACTTATGTGCAACCGCCGGATGCTGACGATTTAAGTCATATAACTCAGCAACCAGGGGAATCGGCCAGGAAATTCTGGACACGGTTCCTAACTAAGAAGAACCAAATTGTTGACTGTCCGGATGCAGAGGCCTTAGCGGCATTTAAGAATAACATCCGTGATGAGTGGCTCGCCCGGCACCTCGGTCAAGAGAAGCCAAAATCCATGGCAGCCCTCACAACACTTATGACCCGCTTTTGTGTGGGCGAAGATAGCTGGTTGGCTCGTAGTAACAACACAGCAAGCAAACCTGGCTCATCAGAGGCCAGGGATAGCATCGGCAAACCACGACACAACAAACACAAGCGCCGCAAACATGGTGAAAATGTCGAAGATACGGCAGTTAATGCCGGCTTTAGTGGCTCAAAGTCCGGTGAGTAGAAAGGGCGCCTCAAAAATAACAATTCGGGTTCGTCCAGTCTGGACTGCATACTCGATCGTCAATGCCAAATTCACGGCACCCCAGGGACGCCAGCCACCCATACTAACAGAGAATGCTGGGTCTTCAAACAAGCCGGCAGGGCAGGCGCCAAAAACAATAAAGGGGGGGTCTCAAAGCGATGATGGCGACGAAGAGCCCAGATCACCGAACACAGGAGGGCAAAAGAAATTTGCCCCGCAAATTCAAACGGTGAATGTGGTAAACACCACCCAAATTCCCAAACCGGACCCGACACGCACCCCTAGGGATGCCGACTTAACGGAACCAGCCGTCCCACAATATAATCTAGGGCCAGTCACCTTCAACCACACAGATTGTCCAGTCAACGCCAATCAGGGCAATCCAGCCGCACTAGTCCTCGACCCAATAATTAACGGGTTCCGCCTCAGACGAGTCCTTATGGACGGAGGCAGCAGCCTAAACCTGCTTTATCAGGACACAGTGCGCAAGATGGGCATCGATCATTCGATGATCAAACCCACTACAACCACTTTCAAATGCATTATACCAGGTGTGGAAGCCAGTTGTACAGGGTCCATTGCCCTTGAGGTAGTCTTCGGATCACCAGACAATTACCGCACTGAAGAGTTAACCTTCGAAATTTTCCCCTTCTGTAGTGATTATCAGGCACTGCTCGGACGAACCACGTTCGCTCGATTTAACGCGGTACCACACTACGCCTACTGTTAGCTCAAGATGCCCGGTCCGCGCGGTGTCATCACGGTTAAGAGCAAGGCCGACCTTTCCTCCGGCAGCAACAAGTACACCGCTGCCTTAACAGCGGAAGCAATGAGCAGCACCTTGCAGCCGAACCTCGAGTCGATGGCCAGGCTCACGGATACCGCCAAAGGACTTCGAACCACTTTGCGGCAGCATAGCACGGCTCGTCTAGAGCTCAATTAAACATTCCGGCGAAGGCCAAGATAGGCCGCATACAGCGGCTCAACCGCTCTCCGGCACACAAACATTTCTTACATTTCTTTTGCAGGCACACCTTTGCGTCGACCAGGACGGGCAATATGGAGGCAGCCCGAACGCGCAAGGGAATCCTTAGAGGTTCCCCGCGATGACCGTATGACTATACTCCGGATCCGCACGCAGCTTCGTCTTCCCTGGCCTCAGCAGGTGCCACAGTCATATTCCTTTTCATTATTACCTGTCTTATACGCATAGACGTACTATTCAAATAAAATATGTGGATTTATGACGCTTTTCTGCTATCATTTATTATTAAAGATCTTTTGTCGAGTGGCATCCGTACACCGTGATATGCCTTTAAACGTGCCAGGGGCTTCGTTTTACCCACAGCACGACAATAAAGTCCGAACACCTTCGGGGAAGTTTGGCACCCCGAACGTATAGAAGTATATGCATCAACTCCGAATCATCTCTTGGGTCAATAGTTGGGTTTGCCCGGCTCCCATGTTTTGGTACCTTATGTTCCGCTATATCAGCTGAGGTAGCACTGGGAGAACTACTGCGATTGTGTCCCGGTTCTTCCGGACGAGCACCTCAGTAGAGAAAGCCGAAAACTGACTGTCATGATACGATGAGAGCTGGTCATCTGTTCGAGAGGTCATAAAATCTTTAAGGATTTCTCCCGCATAATGCCATAACCAATGTAGCGTGCGATGGATCGGTTTTTTCTCCGATCAGGTGCTTATAGAGCCCCTAGTACGGTATTCCAACACCAGGGGCTGCGCCTACCTTACTAAAGCTCCTATGGCTAAGTGAGAGTGATAAAGCCCTATAGTCTGATTGTTCGGTTCGTTAGCTTTGAGCACCTCCTTCAAGGACCCAAAACTGGGATAAAGAGCGCCAGGTTTATCCGAACACCACCGCATTTCTTACGTAAAGGTGCGACGATCGCCAACTCTCAGGTTTAACATATAAAACGGCCGCACTGGAGGGTAAACTTTTATATAGCAGGAAATAAATAGTATAAATGACCCTGTTCAGACATTTACAAAGGACGACATGATTTGCATTCATGGAAATATAATGTCCTTGGTACATAGCTCCGCTGCAAGGTAGGATCCTTTAAGGACATTTTCATAATATAATTCAGGCTTGCGGTGCTCCTTCCCCTCTGGCGGCCCTTCGGTCATCAGCTTCTCCGCATCCATCTTCCCCCAGTGCACCTTTGCACGGGTGAAGGCCATTCGTGCACCCTCTATGCAGACCGACCGCTTGATGACATCAAGTTGGGGGCAAGTGCTTACAAGCTGCTTCACGAGCCCGAAGTAGCTGCTTGGAATCGGCTCGGCGGGCCATAGCCGGATAATCAAATCCTTCATGGCTAGTTCCGCCGCCTTATGCAGTTCGATCAGCTGTTTCAGTTGATCGGCAAAAGGCACCGGATAATTCGGTGCCAAATACTGCGACCAAAAGAGCCTATCCACAGTGTTACTTTCTTCATCCTGGAGAAGTCCGAATTCAAAATCAGAAACATAATTTTATCCTAAAAAACTTGCTTTACAAGGAGAAAGCCTTACCCGCTGCGATCTTCCTCGCCTCTTGGATCCCCTGCAAGGCGCTTTGGGTTTCCCCCCGGGCATCGCTCGCGGCCTGATGCACCTTGGTGAGTTCAGATTCTTTCTCCGTTAAACTCTGCTCCAAGGCCTCGCATTTCTTCACGGCCTGTTGCAGCTCCTGCTCAGCTTTAATTACCCTGGCCTTGTACTTCTCGCGGAGAGCCTGCTCTGCGGCTGCCTTTTCCTCGGCCTTGGCCACAGCCTTCTTAAGAGCCTCGACTTCGGTCATCATCCCTAGATGAAAGTGCGTTATATCGACTAGAGGGGGGGTGAATAGGCGATTTTTATGAATTCTTCACTGAGGAATTTGCCGGTGAGGAAATTCCTTAGAGAAGAACTACTTGCAGCGGAATAAGTACTCAGAAATTAGCATAACAGATTACAAGCATAGTCATCATGATGAAATGAAGACAATCACAGAGTACCGAAAGTGTAATCACAGGATAACACAAGATGAAGACAAACAGACTGAAGAAATTGAACTGAGGAAATTGAGAAAGTCTTCAGTCAAAGTCTTCAAAACACAGATATGAACAAACACTCAACACAGTAATGAGGAAATGAAAAGGTTGAGGAATTAGAACCAGTTAGGTTGGTGAAGACAATGATTTGGTAGACCAGTTCCAACTGCTGTCTCAGTTGTACGTCTGGTTGGAGCGGTTGAGTATTTAAACTCGAGGACACACAGTCCCGACACCCAATCGCTGAGCACGCAGCTCAGACACCAAGTCCTCACCAGATTATCCTTGAACTAAGGTCACACAGACCTCGCCCAATCACTCGTGGTAAGTCTTCAGCGACTTCCAAACCTTCACAGACTTGGTCACTCGGTGATCCACAATTCCTCTTGGATGTTTAGACCATGACGCCTAACCGTCTGGAAGAAGCACAGTCTTCAAAGGTAACAAGCGCCGGATCCACGAGGATCAATTTCTTCAAGGATGCTCAATCACTTTGGGTTTGTATGGGGTTTGGTTTTGGGTTTTCCTCACTTGATGATTTTCGCCAAAGTCCTCAGAGGATGGGTTGCTCTCAAATGACAAGTGTCAAGTTCTCTCGGAGTAGCCAACCAGCTAGTGGTTGTAGGGGGGGCTATTTATAGCCTAGGAGCAGCCCGACATGATAAGACATAAATGCCCTTCAATGATATGACCGTTAGGTGGATAAGATATTTTGGGACAGTGGCGGCACAAGACAAAGAACGGTCGGAAATTTGACTCTCAAATTCCTCGGCTATCATGTTCTCATCGTAGGCAATCCAAGACTGGCGAATTCCTAACTCCTCGCCAGAATAAATTCTCGTGACTGAAGAGCTTCAGATTCACATCAAGAAATTGACTGAATCTGTATGAGATTTCCAAAGGCTTCACTCAAGGGATTGGTAGGTGTAGGATTTTGAGTTGAGCATCACATGGAAATTTTTCCTTAGTATTTCCTCGCCCCCTTTAACGAAGACGGTGTTTCCTATGACTCAAGAAAGAGAAAATGAAACTACGAAACAAAAGTCTTCACGCTTCATGTTCCTCAAATGAATACCAAGTCTTCAAGGTCACACCAATTTCTTCACTTTCAAAGTCTTCGTAAAGTCTTCGAATATCAAAGTCTTCATTGAAGAACTTCATTTTAGGGTCGACTTTCTCTCAGATATATCAAACTCCTCATAGACTTATAGACCTGTGTACACTCACAAACACATTAGTTACTTAACCTATAAGTCTTCAATACACCAAAATCACTAAGGGGCACTAGATGCACTTACAATCTCCCCCTTTTTGGTGATTGATGACAATATAGGTTAAGTTTTCAATGGGGATAAACATATGAATTGGAAATACTGATAATGAGGAATTTGATTGCAAGATATAGAAGAACTCCCCCTGAAGATGTGCATAGTGAGGAATTTGCTTTTGAGGCAATGCACATTTGAAGAATTGAATCATGGAGATCTCCCCCTATATCTTGTAATTCATACAGGCATTTAACATATAATATGAATAATTTGAGATGCATGATGAAATATGGTGCTTGATGTTATGCAAAGTAACGCATCAAGAATATCAGAGCTCAAATCGATTTGCTATGAAGATTTTCACGGAGCTCACGAGAATCAGAGCATAGAGCAAGAGCATAATGCATCAAAAGTATCAAAGCACCATCGGGTTTAAGATTACAACTCGATCCAATAAAAAGGTGTCAGAAGAACGAGAGTTGTAACTTAATAGAAATAAAGTACTGTATATAGACAAAAACGACCCGCTTGAAGACTAACTCAAATTTCTCCCCCTTTGTCATCGAATGACCAAAAGGATCGAAACTCAGGACTAACGCTCTTGAAGAATTTCAAGTTGAAGACGGAGCGCCAGCATTGTTGGGGTCGGTTGTTGAAGTAGGACCAGCCGCAGTGTCTTCCAAATCTTCATTTTCATCAGTGTCACGAGATGAAGAATAGGAGCTGGCCACCAAGGAAGGAACTTTGACCTTCTTGAATTTCTTCGGAGGAGGTGCAGACCAGTCAAATTCTTCCTTGAGACCCATTGAAGTCAGTTCTTCTTCACTGTAGACATGTGAAAGAACAGCCCAGGTGCGCTTGAAGGTTTCATGGAGGTAGTAGTGGTTTTTCTTCACTGCATTGTGTGTTGAGGTCATGTTGTAAAGAAGAGTACCAAACTGACGCTTGACCCATTTATGATTACGATCAACCTTCTGATGAAGACTGAGGAGTAACTCACGATCAGTCATCACCCCAGGTGCGAGAGCTTGAGGACTTTGCTTGACCGAGGTATATGCGGCTGAGTCATGTGTTGCGAGTCATCATTGGTGGAGTAGGATGCTGCTTTATAAACTGTCCATCCAATGGACGAATGCCTTCATCGATCACAGCAGTGGCCTTGCCCTTGTCATCAGCTGAGGTAAAGGTCCGTTTGAGGACTTCAATCGGGGGCAAGTAGCTGCAGTGGTTCAAAGTATCAGCCTTGTAATTGAGTGAAGACCTTGACCGATGAATCTCATAATCCAAGGCGATAAGGCTTCAGCTCAAATGGTGACATAGCAATGTTTGCCGAGTCCTCATGAAGAAATCATGGAAGTTGACGGAACGCCATGGATGATGTTGAAAAGCATATTCTTCATGATGCCAACGACTTCTTCATCGCTCGAAGTCGTGACCTTTGATTGGACTCATTGTCTTTGTCAGAATCCGATAGACAGTCCGAGGCACATATAATAATTCCTTAACGAGGAATTTGGTTCTTGGGGCCTGCCTTGGCTTCAAAGGCTTCATCAGCACTTGCATATAGTGATTTGTAAGTTCTGGTTCGTCAGAGATGCGCGTGCACCATCAAGCGGAGGATCGAGTGGTAGGGCACGAAGCAATTCAGATTGTTTGGTGCCTTGTAGTGAGTATTTTCAGTCATCCAATCTAAGACCCATGAATTCACATCTTCAGCGTCTCCGTGATGTGCAGCGTTGCATAAAACTGAAGAATTAGCTCTTCATTCCGATCCAGATATCAAGCAGAAATTTAGAAGTCTGCGCCGTGAAGAACACTGAGGACTGGCTCAAAACCTGGCAGTGACTCCATATCCACATGAGGAATATGAGCATGATCGAAGATTTTATCCTTGTTGAAGAGCACTGAGGAATAGAAGTTGGCTTGGCTGGCAGTCCAGAAGCGCCTCTTCCTAATGCGAGCAGAATCATATGGATTATATTCAGTGAAGAACACATGCTCGGCAAAGAAATCTTCATCCTTGAACTTTTGCTTGCTTGAGAATGGATTCTTTTGCTTTGGCATAGGGGTGTCAGTGAGTTGCATCACCACCTCAGGAATCGTAAGTTCAGGTTCTTCGGGCTGAGGAATTTCTTGTTCCTCAACAGGTGCAGTCTGAGGATTAGCAGCAGCAGCAGTTTCATCAGCACTAGTGGCTGGAATTTCTTCATGCACAGAACCAGTGTGTTGATTTTATTCAGAGTCTATTTGGACTGTTTGTGCAGGGGACTGAGGAATTTGTTGGAGCGGGGTGAAGAGAGGAGTATTGGGATGCTGACTTTCCCAAAAGTCATCATTTATCACTGGAGTGGTGCATCCAATATCCACATCTTCATCTTCAATTTCCTCAGCACCAGCCTAAGGAATTTCATAGTCTGATGAGGAAATAACTGGGGTTGAAGGGATTGCATCCACTTCAATTTCTTCATCAACCTGCTCTGACGAAGCAGCAGACTGATGTTATTCATCGGATCCGATTGGGATCTCATAGTCTTCTCCAAAAGGAACAACTTCCTTTGATGGTATGGAGGAAATTGGAACAGCATCAATTGGATTTTCAAATGAGCTGGTCATTGGCTTCATTTTCTTCGCAGCTGAAGAATCTGACGCAGCTGATGCTTTCCTTTTCTTCACAGCAGCTCGTTCTGCAGCCTTGGTTTTCTTCACATCAGAGGCAGTTGGAAGAATTGGAGTTGGAGTTGGCGCAGGAGGAGCTGAGGAATTTGGTTCAGTTTCTTCAGGCGCAACTGATGCAGTTGCCCTGTCTTGAGCAATTTCTTCAGGCGCACCACTAGTGGGTGCCCTGGTAATTTCTTCAGTGGCTGGAATGGGATCATCAGCCCTGGAATCAGCATTTTCATCAGCAGGCTGAACGTCATCAGCGGTGCTGGCATGTTCTTCAGTAGGTTGGGCTGAGGCTTCAGCCTGAGGAATTTCATGTTGCACTGGGGCGGCAACATTGGTGAAGTTTTTCGTCAGGTTGACGAAACTGACCTTGGCCCCTTGCCAATCAGCATAGTAGGAATCGAAGTTTTTGCTGAGGTCTTGAATTTCCGTTTGGACCTTGAGAAGCTCCTCAGGTGTCATCTTGACAACGTTTTTCTTCAGGAACTTCTCCTTCCTGTATTGAGCCTTTTTGATTTCCCTAGCCTTCTCAAACTTCCATTTTTCTTCAGCTATGAAGTGAGTCAACATATGACTTTGTCCAGGTGTCAGATGAAGGTCAGGCATAGGGGTATTGGGATCCTTGTGCCAGAGATCAATAAAGTCGAGGACTTTCTTCGGGTCCAATAGCAGTGGCACAGATGTACCTTTGGCTCTAGCGGCCTTTACATGACGGTCTCTGATGATTTCCGCAAGTTCTTCATCAGATGCTTCATCATCGATGGCACATGGAATGCAACCTGTTTCTTCCTTGGCTAGGCCGAGGACCTCGCCCACTTGTTGCTTTGGTCTTCAGCTGAGTCGGGCCAGATGAAGAAATGGGAGCAGCTGAGGAACTTGCAGAAATGCCTGAGGCAATTGAAAAACCAGTAGTCCTTTGACATGTATCTAGGTGCACAGGAACTGAAGGTTTTGACGGAGCTGTTGAAGACTTTGGTGGAGCAGCAGCAGTGTGAGGAATTTGCTTGGAAGGTGCTGCTGAGGAACTTGGCCGTGAGGGCGCAGATGGTGAAGCACTTGGCTTATGAGCAGGCTTCTTTTGCATAGATTTCCTCGGTTTGAACGAGACCTCAAGTGGCGATGAGCATGCAGAATCCTCATTGAATTTCTTCACTGCCTCCTTTGCTTGCTTTGCCAATTTTGCTTGGCGTTTAGCCCATTCATCAGGAAAGTCCTCACCTCGTTTGATGCTTGTGGGATCAGCTACTTGGCCAGGTGCCAAAGGAGCTCTTGGGCATGGAGGATTAAGAGCGAATTTCTTCATGTACTTAGGAGTTACATATCTATATTCCTCCATTCCGTGCCCATCTCCGTTCAATCTTCTGAATACGCACCTTGCGTTGATTTTTGCTTTCTTCATCCGGTGTGCAGTAGTCAGCATATATTTCCTCAGGTATTTCAAACGCAGTCATAACCTCAGGTTTCTTTCCTCCTTCGTGGCTTCTTACCGCCTCGCCATTTTCTTGATTGAGGAAATTGAACAATTGAGTTCTCTGAAGAAGTATGCAGTTTTTCTTCGAGGAACGCTGCAAATGAGTTAAGTTGATGAGAACCTAGGGATTCAGCAGCGGACATGTGTACCTGTGAACAGAGTATAGTTGCGAGGAATTTGGAGAGGTCATATGTTCTCGAAGGTTTTTTTAAAAAAGTTTTGAGGATTTTGACCAGATGAGTTTTGAAGAATTTCACTAAGCGTTCTTTGTCTTAGGTTCCGAGTTGTATAGATCGAGGATCCACACAATTGAGGAATCTTGAAGAAAATCATTGCTTAGAGAAACGAATCAAGAGATTTGAGGTGTTCATATGTGTGGAGATTTGAAGAATAAACACCTTTGAAGAATTTGAAGAAGATTTGAGAATCAAAGTGAGTAATAAAAGTAACTTTTAATTACCCAAGTGAAGAACACGATTTAACTGAGAAGAACAGTCGGGAAGTTCGTCCGTTCAGATCTTCCTCGCCCTAACTTGGCGGAGGAAGACAGCTACGGCGACGGCGGAGTGAAGATTTCCGCGGTCGGCGCGAGTACGTCGGCGACGAGGTCAAGGCAGTGAAGCTTTTCCTCACCGGCGACGATGGAGTAGCGGCGGCGCTAGGGTTTGAGGAGCTCGAGTGGGAGAGAGAGGTCGAGCAGAGTAAAAGAGTGAGGAAGGGAGAGAGGGGTATTTATAGACGCGGTGAAAAACGGATCGCCCGAAGATTTAGGACGAACATGCCCCTGACCATTTCCCTTCTCACGACATGTGTCTCCCACGTACTGTGTAGTGGAGATCGTGTACGATCGTGGGTGAATAAAATAATGCATCGTGGGATGCGGAACGGTTTGAGCGGCAAAACCGAAAGTTTGGATAAGATTGGTTGTAAAGTTCCGTTCGCAATTTCTTCAGCTGTCAGGACACAGTGAAGATTTTGAACGAGTTTCAAAATAGAACGCACATGAAGAATTTGTGAATGGATTGGGTTGAGTATAGCATAGAGGGGAAGGGTCGATCACATTCACTTAGCAGAAAAGCTTACTTGAAGAAATAGCCATAAGTGAATGCTGTAGAGGACATAAACCCATATATATATATAGTCAATGAAGAAAGACGACGGAAACAGTGAAGATATTGCAAAGTTGAAGAATTTAAAAAAACTGAAGAATTTCAAAACTGAGGAAACACTCAAATTGAAGATTTTCAACTTTGGTGGTGGCGTGACCCACCGTATAAGAAGGATGATTTCAGACACCGCGTACAATTGTCGTAGGGTTCTGAGAATCAAATTATTCATTAATTTCTTCACATTTAGAGTGTTATTCTTCATTGATTGAAGAAGAACGTTTCTTCATGTGTTGCACATCTAAGTCATCAATTTTGCATAAGTGTTAGGATGTGTGTCTTTTCAAAGAACGTTCGAAGATTCTAAAATATTTAGCTCACACCGCAACTTGCTAAATCTCTTCTCATCCAAGGGCTTAGTGAAGATATCAGCTAGCTGTTCTTGATCTTCACGTGCTTTCGATGGAGATGTCGCCTTCAACACATGATCTCAAGAAAATGATGACGAATTTGAACGTGCTTTGTCTTCGAGTGCTGAACCGGGTTGTGAGCAATCTTGATGGCACTCTCATTGTCACAATAGAGAGGCACATTCTTCACGTTGATGCCGTAGTCCTTGAGAGTTTGCTTCATCCATAGTAATTGAGCACAACACGAGCCAGCAGCAATGTATTCAGCTTCCGCAGTGGACAGTGATACGCAGTTCTGTTTCTTCGAGGACCAATAGACCAAAGATCGTCCGAGGAAATGACAAGTACCAGATGTTGACTTGCGGTCCACACGATCACCAGCATAGTCAGAGTCAGAATATCCAATGAGATCAAAAGTAGAGCCCTTGGGGTACCATAATCCTAGTGTTGGTGTGTGAGCTAGATATCGAAGAATATGCTTCACAGCCTTATGGTGTGATTCCTTCGGTGTAGCTTGAAATCGGGCACACATGCAAACACTAAGCATTATATCTGGCCTAGATGCACATAAGTACAATAAAGAGCCAATCATGGAGCGGTATACCTTATGATCGAAGTCAATACCATTTTCATCAGTGCATAGATGGCCATTTTTGGGCATAGGAATTTTGACACCTTTGCAATCTTGCATGCCGAATTTCTTCAGGACATCTTTGAGGTATTTCTCCTGAGATATGAATATGCCATTGTGTTGTTGACGAATGTGAAGACCTAAGAAGAATTTCAACTCTCCCATCATAGACATTTGATATTCCTCACTCATCATATAGGCAAATTCATCACTATAACGTTGGTCAGTACAGCCAAAGATAATATCATCAACATATATTTGGCACACAAACAGTTCACCATCATAAGATTTAGTAAAGAGAGTAGGGTCGAGTGAACTGGGTGTGAAGCCATTCTTCACAAAGAATTCCTTCAATGTATCATACCACGCCGAGGGGCTTGCTTGAGGCCATAGAGGGCCTTATTTAGTCTCAAGACTTTGTCGAGATTCTTTGGATCTTCAAAACCTGGGGTTGAGCAACATATACTTCTTCCTCAAGCTTACCATTGAGGAATGCACTTTTCACATCCATTTGATATAAAGTGATATTGTGATGATTAGCATAGGCGAGTAATATGCGAATAGACTCAAGTCTAGCGACAGTGCAAAAGTTTCATCGAAATCAATTCCTTCAACTGCGTGTAGCCTTGAGCTACTAGTCGTGCCTTATTCCTCACCACAAGACCATTTTCATCTTGCTTGTTGCGGTAGATCCACTTTGTGCCAATGATATTATGCTTGCGAGGATCTGGACGTTTGACCAGTTCCTGACGTTGTTGAGCTCGAATTGATGTAATTCTTCTTGCATAGCCTGAATCCACTCGGCTCGAAATGCTTCATCTACCTTAGTGGGCTCTGTGATAGAGACAAAAGCATAGTGCCCACAAAAGTTAGATAAATGTGAAGCTTTTGAGCGTGTGAGAGGACCTGGCGCTTTAATGTCATCGATGATCTTCTCCACTTGCACTTCTTTTGCAACGCGAGGATGAGCTGGTTGTCGTCGAGAAATTTGATCATTTTCCTCAGCACCATTTTGTTCAGCATTATCTTCAGGTGCATCAGCTCGACGTTCTTCGCGTACAGGAATGAATTCTTCAGCAGTTTCTTCAGTAGGAATGACGTCCTCAGTTGCCTTGAACCTGATAGAATCCTCAGGTGCTGGTTCGTCTAACACAGAAGGTAGGTGCTCTCTTTACGAGCCATTAGTTTCATCGAACCGCACATCTACAGTGTCAACAATCTTGTGTAGAGTGATGTTGAAGACTCTGTAGGTGTGCGAGTCCTTTCCGTAACCAAGCATAAAACCTTCATGTGCTTTCGGTGCAAATTTAGAGTTGTGGTGAGGATCTCTAATCCAGCATTGAGCACCGAAGACTTTGAAAT
Source organism: Aegilops longissima (assembly GCA_021605205.1). Classification (NCBI taxonomy): domain Eukaryota; kingdom Viridiplantae; phylum Streptophyta; class Magnoliopsida; order Poales; family Poaceae; genus Aegilops; species Aegilops longissima. Next base: position 153,825,495 of record CM038682.1, read on the forward strand.
AACTTACATTAGGTTTCTTGTCAGTGAGGAGTTCATAGGCAGTCTTCTTGAAGAATTTGTGAAGATATACTCTGTTGATGATGTGGCACGCAGTGTCAATTGCTTCAATCCAGAAACGACTAGGCGTTTTGTATTCATCAAGCATAGTGCAAGCCATCTCAACAAGAGTTCTGTTCTTGCGCTCCACGACGCCCATTTCTTTGAGGAGTATAAGGAGCAGATAACTCATGAGTAATACCAAGTTCATCAAGATAGTCATCAAGACCGGAATTCTTGAACTCAGTTCCATTGTCACTCCTGATGTGCTTGATCTTCACACCAAAGTTAGTTGAAGCCCTCGAGGAAAATCGTTTGAAGATTTCCTGCACTTGATTTTTGTAAGTAACAATGTGTACCCATGTCTAACGAGAGTAATCATCAACAATAACAAAGCCATAAAGAGATGCATCATTAGTGACAGCTGAGTAATGATTGGGACCAAAAAGGTCCATGTGAAGCAATTCGAAGGGACGAGTAGTGGTCATGATAGTCTTCGCTGGATGCTTGGCCTTGGTCATTTTTCCAGCTTCACGGGTTCGTGATAAGTGATCCTTGAGGAATTTGACATTCTCAATGCCAATGACATGCTTCTTCTTCGCAAGCGTGTGCAAATTCCTCATGCCTGCGTGACCAAGTCGTCGATGCCATAGCCAGCCTTCTGAGGCTTTTGCAAGTAGGCACATGGTTGGTTGTGGTCCTGTGGAGAAGTCAACAATGTACAAATCTCCTCTCCTAAAGCCTTCGAAGACTTTGGAATTGTCAGCTTCCACAATCACAACACAAGGATACTTGCCAAAGATAACGACCATATCAAGATCACAAAGCATTGAGACTGACATGAGGTTATATCCTAAAGACTCAACAAGCATGACTTTGTCCATGTGCATGTCCTTAGAGATAGCAACCTTACCAAGTCCCAATACCTGACTTTTGCCTTTGTCAGCAAAGATGATATGCTTCAGATGAGACGGTGATAAGGGAGCATCCATCAATAGATTCTTGTCACCAGTCATGTGATTTGTACATCCACTATCGAGAACCCACTCAGTGGCTTTGGGTTGATCATCCTGCAGGTGAATTAGTACAACTTACGATTGTTGGGGAACGTAGTAATTTCAAAAAATTTCCTACGATCACGCAAGACCATGGTGATGGCATAGCAACGAGAGGGGAGAGTGTCCGTCCACGCACTGTGAGACCGAAAGCGAAGCGTTATAACAACGCTGTTGATGTAGTCGACGTCTTCACGATCCAACCGATCCAAGCACCGAACGACGGCACCTCCGAAGTTACGCACACGCTCAGCTCGATGACGATCCCGGACTCCGATCCAGCAAAGTGTCGGGATGAGTTCCACAAGACGACGGCGTGGGACGATGTTGATGCTCCACCGACGCAGGGCTTCGCCTAAGCTCCATGACGATATGACTTCTCCGCGCGAGGCTTCGCTAAGCTCCATGACGATATGACCGAAGTGGAATATGGTGGAAGGGGCACCGACACGGCTAAGGAAAGATCCGTAGATCAACTTGTGTGTCATGGGGTGCCCCTGCCTCAGATATAAAGGAGCCAAGGGGGGTGCGGCCAGCCTTGGGAGCGCGCCGAGGAGTCCTACTCCCACGGAGTAGGACTCCCCTGTCCTAGTTGGAGTAGGATTGGGGAGGGGAAGAGGAAGGCGCCGCCCCTCCTTGTCCTATTCGGACTAGAGGGGGGGGGGCGCAGCCCACCTGGCCGGCCCTTCCTCTTCTCCCTTGTGGCCCATGAAGGCCCATATACCCCGGGGTTCCGTAACCCCGGTGTTCGAATAACTTCCTGCTTTCACTCGGAACCCTTCCAAGTCCAAATATAGGCTTCCAATATATCAATCTTTATGTCTCGACCATTTCGAGACTCCTCGTCATGTCCGTGATCACATCCGGACTCGAACAAACTTGGTGCATCAATACTTATAAACTCATAATGAACTGTCATCGAAACGTTAAGCGTGCGGACCCTACGGGTTCGAGAACTATGTAGACATGACCTAGAACCATTCTCGGTCAATAACCAATAGCGGAACCTGGATGCCCATATTGGTTCCTACATATTCTCTGAAGATCTTTATCGGTCAAACCGCATAACGACATCGTTGTTCCTTTGTCATCGGTATGTTACTTACCCGAGATTCGATCGTCGGTATCCAATACCTAGTTCAATCTTGTTACGGTAAGTCTCTTTACTCGCTCCGTAATACATTATCTCACAACTAACTCATTAGTTGTAATGCTTGCAAGGCTTAAGTGATGTGTATTACCGAGAAGGCCTAGAGATACCTCTCCGACAATCGGAGTGACAAAACCTAATCTCGAAATACGCCAACCCAACAAGTACCTTTGGAGACACCTGTAGTACTCCTTTATAATCACCCGATTCGTTGTGACGTTTGGTAGTACCAAAGTGTTCCTCCGTAAACGGAGTTGCATAATCTCATAGTTATAGGAACATGTATGGGTCATGAAGAAAGCATTAACATACTAAACGATCAAGTGTTAAGCTAACGGAATGGGTCATGTCAATCAGATCATTCAACTAATGATGTGACCTTGTTAATCAAATAACAACTCCTTGTTCATGGTTAGGAAACATAACCATCTTTGATTAACAAGCTAGTCAAGTAGAGGCATACTAGTGACATACTGTTTGTCTATATATTCACACATGTATTATGTTTCCGGTTAATACAATTCTAGCATGAATAATAAACATTTATCATGGTATAAGGAAATAAATAATAACTTTATTATTGCCTCTAGGGCATATTTCCTTGATCTCCCACTTGCACTAGAGTCAATAATCTAGATTACAAAGTAATGATCCTAACACCCATGGAGTCTTGGTGCTGATCATGTTTTGCTCGTGGAAGAGGCTTAGTCAACGGTGCGCAACATTCAGATCCGTATGTATTTTGCAAATCTCTATGTCTCCCACTTGGACTTGGTCCCGAATGGAATTGAAGCGTCTCTTGATATGCTTGGTCCTCTTGTGAAATCTGGATTCCTTTGCCAAGGCAATTGCACCAGTATTGTCACAGAAGATCTTCATCGGTCCCGATGCACTAGGTATGACACCTAGATCGGAAATGAACTCTTTCATCCAGACTCCTTCATTTGCTGCTTCTGAAGCAGCTATGTACTCCGCTTCACATGTAGATCCCGCCACGACGCTTTGTTTAGAGCTGCACCAACTGACAGCTCCACCGTTTAATAAAAACACGTATCCGGTTTGCGATTTAGAATCGTCCGGATCAGTGTCAAAGCTTGCATCGACGTAACCATTTACGACTAGCTCTTTGTCACCTCCATATACGAGAAACATATCCTTAGTCCTTTTCAGGTATTTCAGGATGTTCTTGACCGCTGTCCGATGATCCACTCTGGATTACTTTGGTACCTTCCTGCCAAGCTTACAGCTAAGCATACGTCAGGTCTGGTACACAGCATTGCATACATGATAGAGCCTATGGCTGAAGCATAGGGAACATCTTTCATTTTCTCTCTATCTTCTGCTGTGGTCGGGCATTGAGTCTGACTCAATCTTACACCTTGTAATACAGGTAAAAAACCTTTCTTTGCTTGATCCATTTTGAACTTTTTCAAAACTTTATCAAGGTATGTGCTTTGTGAAAGTCCAATCAAGCGTCTTGATCTATCTCTATAGATCTTGATGCCCAATATGTAAGCAGCTTCACCGAGGTCTTTCATTGAAAAACTTTTATTCAAGTATCCTTTTATGCTATCCAGAAATTCTATATCATTTCCAATTAATAATATGTCGTCCACATATAATATTAGAAATGCTCTGAGCTCCCACTCACTTTCTTGTAAATACAAAGCTTCTCCAAAAGTCTCAGACAAACCCATATGCTTTGATCACACTATCAAAGCGTTTATTCCAACTCGAGAGGCTTGCACTGGACCATAAATTGATCGTTGGAGCTTGCACACTTTGTTAGCACCCTTTGGATCGACAAAACCTTCTGGTTGCATCATATACAACTCTTCTTCTAGAAATCCATTCAAGAATGCAGTTTTTACATCCATTTGCCAAATTTCATAATCATAAAATGCGGAAATTGCTAACATGATTCGGACAGACTTAAGCATCGCTACGGGTGAGAAAGTCTCATCGTAGTCAACCCCTTGAACTTGTCGAAAACCTTTCGCAACAAGTCGAGCTTTGTAGACAGTTATATTACCATCGCGTCGGTCTTCTTCTTAAAGATCCATTTATTTTCAATGGCTTGCCGATCATCGGGCAAGTCAACCAAAGTCCATACTTTGTTCTCATACATGGATCCCATCTCAGATTTCATGGCTTCCAGCCATTTTGCGAATCTGGGCTCACCATCGCTTCTTCATAGTTTGTAGGTTCGCCATGGTCAAGTAACATGACTTCGAGAATAAGATTACCGTACCACTCAGTGCGTATTTTACTCTGGTTGACCTCACGAGGTTCAATAGTAACTTGATCTGAAGCTTCATGATCATCATCATTAGTTTCCTCACTAATTGGTGTAGTTGTCACAGAACCATTTCTTGTGATGAACTACTTTCCAATAAGGGAGCAGATCTGATTATCTCATCAAGTTCTACTTTCCTCCCACTCACTTCTTTCGAGAGAAACTCCTTCTCTAGAAAGGATCCGAATTTAGCAACGAAAATCTTGCCTTCAGATCTGTGATAGAAGGTGTACCCAACAGTCTCCTTTGGGTATCCTATGAAGACACATTTTCCGATTTGGGTTCGAGCTTATCTGGTTGAAGTTTCTTTACATAAGCATCGCAGCCCCAAACTTTAAGAAACGACAACTTTGGTTTCTTGCCAAACCACAGTTCATAAGGCGTCGTCTCAACGGATTTTGACGGTGTCCTATTTAACGTGAATGCGGCCGTCTCTAAAGCATAACCCCAAAACGATAGCGGTAAATCGGAAATAGACATCATAGATCGCACCATATCTAGTAAAGTACGATTCGACGCTCGACACACCATTTCTCTGTGGTGTTCCGGGTGGCGTGAGTTGTGAAACTATTCCACATTGTTTCAAATGTAAACCAAACTCGTAACTCAAATATTCTCCTCCACGATCAGATCGTAGAAACTTTATTTTCTTGTTACGATGATTTTCCACTTCACTCTGAAATTCTTTGAACTTTTCAAATGTTTCAGATTTGTGTTTCATTAAGTAGATATACCCATATCTGCTCAAATCATCTGTGAAGGTGAGAAAATAACGATATCCGCCGCGTGCCTCAACATTCATTGGACCACAAACATCGGTATGTATGATTTCCAACAAATCAGTTGCTCCTCCATAGTTCCGGAGAACGGCGTTTTGGTCATCTTGCCCATGAGGCACGGTTCGCAAGTACCAAGTGATTCATAATCAAGTGATTCCGAAGCCCATCAAGATGGAGTTTCTTCATGCGTTTTACACCGATATGACCTAAACGGCAAGTGCCACAAATAAGTTGCACTATCATTATCAACTCTGCATCTTTTGGCTTCAACATTATGAATATGTGTATCACTACTCGTCGAGATTCAACAAGAATAGACCATTCTTCAAGGGTGCATGACCATAAAAGATATTACTCATATAAATAGAACAACCATTATTCTCTGATTTAAATGAATAACCGTCTCGCATTAAACAAGATCCAGATATAATGTTCATGCTCAACGCGGCACCAAATAACAATTATTTAGGTCTAAAACTAATCCCGAAGGTAGATGTAGAGGTAGCGTGCCGACCGTGATCACATCGACTTTGGAACCATTTCCAACGCGCATCGTCACCTCGTCCTTAGCCAATCTTCGCTAATCCGTAGTTCTGCTTCGAGTTGCAAATATTAGCAATGTAACCAGTATCAAATACCTGTGTACTATGCGAGTATTAGTAAGGTACACATCAATAACATGTATATCACATATACCTTTGATCACCTTGCCATCCATCTTATCCGCCAAATACTTGGGGCAGTTCCGCTCCAAGTGTCCGGTTTGCTTGCGGTAAAAACACTCGAGTTTCAGGCTTAGGTCCAGACTTGGGTTTCTTCTCTGAGCAGCAACTTGCTTGCTGTTCTTTTGAAGTTTCCTTCTTCTTCCCTTTGCCCTTTTCTTGAAACTAGTGGTCTTGTTGACCATCAACACTTGATGCTCTTTCTTGATTTCTACCTCCATGCTTTTAGCATTGCGAAGAGCTCAGAATTGTCTTAGTCATCCCTTGCATATTATAGTTCATCACGAAGCTCTTGTAGCTTGGTGGCGTGATTGGAGAATTCATCAATGACACTATCATCGGAAGATTAACTCCCAGCTGAATTAAGTGATTGTTATACCCAGACATTTTGAGTATGTGCTCACCGATGTAACTATTCTCCTCCATCTTGCAGCTATAGAACTTATTGGAGACTTCATATCTCTCAATCCGGGCATTTGCTTGAAATATTAACTTCAACTCTGGAACATCTCATATGCTCTATGACGTTCAAAACGTCGTTGAAGACCAGTTCTAAGCCGTAAAGCATGGCACACTGAATTATTGAGTAGTCATCACTTTGCTTTGCGACGTTCATAACTTCTAGCTCAGCATCGCAGCAGCTGTCACCCAGCGGTGCTTCGGGGCGTAATTTTTTCGTGCAGCAATGAGGATAATCCTCAAGTTACGGACCCAGTCCGTAATTGCTACCATCATCTTTCAACTTTGCTTTCTCAAGGAAGCATTAAAATTCAACGGAACAACAGACGAGCCATCTATCTACAAGAAACATAGACAAGCAAAATACTATCGGTACTAAGTTCATGATAAATTTAAGTTTAATTAATCATATTAAAACCTCCCACTTAGACAGACATCTCTCTAGTCATCTAAGTGATTACGTGATCCAAATCAACTAAACCATGTCCGATCATCACGTGAGATGGAGTAGTTTCAATGGTGAACATCACTATGTTGATCATATCTACTATATGATTCACGCTCGACCTTTCGGTCTCTGTGTTCCGAGGCCATATCTGTTATATGCTAGGCTCGTCAAGTTTAACCTGAGTATTCCGCGTGCGCAACTGTTTTGCACCCATTGTATTTGAACGTAGAGCCTATCACACCCGATCATCACGTGGTGTCTCAGCACGAAGAACTTTCGCAACGGTGCATACTCAGGGAGAACACTTCTTGATAATTTTGGTGAGAGATCATCTTATAATGCTACCGTCAATCAAAGCAAGATAAGATGCATAAAGGATAAACATCACATGCAAGTCAATCAAAGCAAGATAAGATGCATAAAGGATAAACATCACATGCAATCAATATAAGTGATATGATATGGTCATCATCATCTTGTGCTTGTGATCTCCATCGCCAAGCAACGTCATGATCACCATCGCCACCGCGCGACACCTTGATCTCCATCGTAGCATCGTTGTCGTCTCGCCAACTATTGCTTCTCGACTATCGCTACTCCTTAGTGATAAAGTAAAGCAATTACATGGCGTTGCATTTCATACAATAAGCGACAACCATATGGCTCCTGCCAGTTGCCGATAACTCGGTTACAAAACATGATCATCTCATACAATAAAATATAGCATCACGTCTTGACCATATCACATCACAACATGCCCTGCAAAAACAAGTTAGGCGTCCTCTACTTTGTTGTTGCAAGTTTTACGTGGCTGCTACGGGCTGAGCAAGAACCGTTCTTACCTACGCATCAAAACCACAACGATACTTCGTCAAATAGACTCCGTTTAACCTTCTCAAGGACCGGGCGAGCCACACTCGATTCAACTAAAGTGAGAGAGAGGCACCGCCGGTCACCTTTAAGCAACGAGTGCTCGGGCGGTGAAACCAGTCTCGCGTAAGCGTCACGCGTAATGTCGGTCCGGGCCGCTTCATCTCACAATACCGCTGAACCAAAGTATGACATGCTGGTAGGTAGTATGACTTGTATCGCCCACAACTCACTTGTGTTTTACTCGTGCATATGACATCAACGCATAAAACCAGGCTCGGATGCCATGTTGGGGAACGTAGTAATTTCAAAAATTTCCTACGATCACGCAAGACCATGGTGATGGCATAGCAACGAGAGGGAGAGTGTCCGTCCACGCACCCTCGAGACCGAAAGCGAAGCGTTATAACAACGCTGTTGATGTAGTCGATGTCTTCACGATCCAACCGATCCAAGCACCGAGCGTCACGGCACCTCCGAGTTACGCACACGTTCAGCTCGATGGCGATCCCGGACTCGATCCAGCAAAGTGTCGGGATGAGTTCCTTCAAGACGACGGCGTGGGGCGATGTTGATGCTCCACCGACGCAGGGCTTCGCCTAAGCTCATGACGATATGACTTCTCCGCGCAGGGCTTCGCCTAAGCTCTGACGATATGACCGAAGTGGAATATGGTGGAAGGGGCACCGACACGGCTAAGGAAAGATCCGTAGATCAACTTGTGTGTCATGGGGTGCCCCTGCCCCGTATATAAAGGAGCCAAGGGGGTGCGGCCAGCCTTGGGAGGCGCGCTGGAGGAGTCCTACTCCCACAGGAGTAGGACTCCCCCTGTCCTAGTTGGAGTAGGATTGGGGAGGGGAAGAGGAAGGGCACGCCCCTCTCCTTGTCCTATTCGGACTAGAGGGGGGGGGGCGCAGCCCACCTGGCCGGCCCTTCCTCTTCTCCCTTGTGGCCCATGAAGGCCCATATACCCCCCGGGGGGTTCCGGTAACCCCCCGGGGGGTTCCGGTAACCCCCCGGTGTTCCAGTAACTTCCTGTTTTCACTCGGAACCCTTCCGAAGTCCAAATATAGGCTTCCAATATATCAATCTTTATGTCTCGACCATTTCGAGACTCCTCGTCATGTCCGTGATCACATCCGGGACTCCGAACAAACTTCGGTGCATCAATACTTATAAACTCATAATGAACTGTCGCATCGAAGCGTTAAGCGTGCGGACCCTACGGGTTCGAGAACTATGTAGACATGACCTAGAACCATTCTCGGTCAATAACCAATAGCGGAACCTGGATGCCCATATTGGTTCCTACATATTCTCGAAGATCTTTATCGGTCAAACCGCATAACGACATCGTTGTTCCCTTTGTCATCGGTATGTTACTTACCCGAGATTCGATCGTCGGTATCCAATACCTAGTTCAATCTCGTTACGGTAAGTCTCTTTACTCGTTCCGTAATACATCATCTCACAACTAACTCATTAGTTGTAATGCTTGCAAGGCTTAAGTGATGTGTATTACCGAGAAGGCCTAGAGATACCTCTCCGACAATCGGAGTGACAAAACCTAATCTCAAAATCGCCAACCCAACAAGTACCTTTGAGACACCTGTAGTACTCCTTTATAATCACCCGATTCGTTGTGACGTTTGGTAGTACCAAAGTGTTCCTCCGGTAAACGGAGTTGCATAATCTCATAGTTATAGGAACATGTATGGGTCATGAAGAAAGCATTAACATACTAAGCGATCAAGTGTTAAGCTAACGGAATGGGTCATGTCAATCAGATCATTCAACTAATGATGTGACCTTGTTAATCAAATAACAACTCCTTGTTCATGGTTAGGAAACATAACCATCTTTGATTAACAAGCTAGTCAAGTAGAGGCATACTAGTGACATCTGTTTGTCTATATATTCACACATGTATTATGTTTCCGGTTAATACAATTCTAGCATGAATAATAAACATTTATCATGGTATAAGGAAATAAATAATAACTTTATTATTGCCTCTAGGGCATATTTCCTTCAACGATCTCATATACTTCATTAGTGAAGAATATGATATCAAGTTCATCAGATGAATTTCATCAGTCAGTATTCAGATAAGCAGTATGAGGACGTGTGAAATGAAAGTTCATTTCATCATGATTAGCTGCGTCCTTTCAGCAATTTGTCGGGCCCCAAGAAATTCTTGGAGACGTTAAGGCACGTCAGGAGACCTGACCCTGCAGAAGAGATTAGTTCTTTTTCTTCACCACCCACATCTGAAGGGGTGGCAAAGAGTTCATCACTCTGCGAGCACCATACGAGAATGGTGGCATAGAGGCCAAACCATTTTGTTTCACATAAGAGGGGTTAGGGTAAGCATATGAATAAGCAGAGAAATTCTTCGAGGACATATGAACATATTGGTTTGAAGAATAATGCACATATTCATAGCCCTTAGCTCTACCCTGCGAAACAGAGTTGTTAGCACGATGATAATCATATGAGGACTTTGATCCTTTTGAGGAATTTGATCCACGTGAGGAATTTGGTCCGTATGAGGACTTGAATCCATATGAAGAATTTGGTCCATATGAAGAATTTGATCTGGGGTTCCTATTCTTCACTTTGGTGGTGTCATGAGGACATTCACACGAAGACTTTCAAGGCACTTCTTGGGAACCCAGATTTTCTTCATAGGGGAACCGTTCTGCAGATTAGTACCAACATGTCTAGCAAATACTTCACCATTCTGATTTTTGAACAGTTTATAGTTGAGTCAAATGACTCATCGGAAGAATGAGGAGATTCGCATGTAAAGCAGATAAGTTAGATGGATCAACTGGAGGTCCCTTTGTAGCAACCCATGAGGTTTTGGGATACTGCTCAGGCTTCCAGTATGTTCCATCAGCATTGAGTTTCCTCTCAAATGCAATACCCTCTTTCCTAGGGTTCCTGTTGAGGATCTGCTTTTAAGCACATCACAAAGAGTCGATGCCCTTTGAGGCTTTTGTACATGTCATCATGTACAATTCCTTGATCTGCATCGTCGGTGATACTAGCAATGTCCTCGGATGAGGAATTAGTGATAGCAGAAGCAGGTGAAGAATTTGTAACAATTGAAGCATTTGAACATTCAGGTGAAGAATTAGCAGATTCACGTTCAATGCACTTTAAGCAGGGAGGAACAAATTCTTCTTGAGAAGCGCTGATTTGTTGAGCAAGTAATGAATCGCGCTCCTTCTGAAGATCTTCATAACTCGCTCTTAGCTTCTCAAGATCTGGCTTTCTTTGAAGAAATTCATAAGAAAGTTTCTCATGATCAGATAGGAGAGTGTTATGATGACCTTGAAGGCTGTCAAGCCTAGACTGAAGTTCGAAGATTTTCGATCGGGGCTTGAGTGCGATCCATTTCTTCACCTAACATATCATCACTCTTATCTAGCATGTTTTGAACCTTTTCAAAAGCCCTTTGTTGTTTTATAGCAATCTTAGCAAGTTTAGAGTAGCTGGGCTTGAGATCCTCATCAGATTCATTTTCACTAGATTCAGAGGAGGTGAAATTCAGTACCTTGGCACCTTTTGCCATGAAGCAATAGGTGGGGCGTAGTCATCATTTTCCTCATCGGGCTTGTCGGTGAGTCAGTTTCTTGATGTTGAAGATGGACTTGCTAACAAAAGCGAGTAAGAGCCAGATTAGCCACACCAGATTCGATTCTTGAGACTCCTCCTCTTCCTCATGTTCCTCGATTCAGCTTCGAGTCTATTTCCTTGCCAATGAATGCCCGAGCCTTTTGGAGCTGCTCTTCTTGTGAGAAGAAGGTTTTGAGGATTTTGATGATGAAGATTTCGATGATTTCTTCTTCTTGGCGTCATCGTAACTGTAATCCTTGTGTTTCTTCTTCTTTAATTCCTTTTCCCATCGAGGACAATCTTGGATATAGTGACCAGGCTTCTTGCATTTGTGACAAAGTCTTCTCTTATAGTCACTAGATGAGGAATCTTTGCTTCTTGAGGATTTTCCAAAGCGACCACGTCTTGAGAATTTCTGGAATTTCTTCACGGCGGTGCTAGCTCCTGGCCAAATTCTTCGGGATCTCCAAGGCTACTACCAGAGTCTTCACTTTCAGATTCGGACACATCCTTGGCCTTCAGGGCACGTGTTTTTCCATAGCCAGAACCATAGAGATCTCTCTTTTCAGCAAGCTAGAACTCGTGAGTATTTAGCCTTTCGAGGATATCAGCAGGATCAAGAGACTTGTAGTCAGGTCGTTCTTGTATCATCAGTGCCAGGGTGTCAAATGAGGAATCAAGCGATCTTAACAATTTCTTCACCACCTCATGGTCGGTGATGTCAGTGGCACCAAGTGCTTGAAGCTCATTTGAGATGTCAGTGAGGCGATCGAAGGTTTGTTGAACATTTTCGTTTTCGAGTCTTTTGAAGCGGTTGAAGAGATTCCGAAGAACATCAACTCGAGAGTCACGCTGAGTTGAGACACCTTCATTTACTTTGGACAGCCTGTCCCAGATGAGTTTGGCAGATTCCAAAGCACTCACTCTTCCATATTGACCTTTGCTTAGATGGCCACATATGATATTCTTCGCTTGAGAATCGAGTTGCTTGAATCTCTTCACATCAGCATCATTCAGAGAAGGTGTGACTGAGGAAACACCTTTTGTCACAACATACCAGAGATCGTTGTCAATTGCTTCAAGATGCATTCGCATTTTGTTCTTCGATGGGGTAGTCCGTCCCATCGAAGGTAGGACACCCTGCTGAGACCTTGATCATACCTGCGATCGACATAACTAAAACTCCGGTGGTTAAACCAAAATCACACGAACAAGGAGTACCTTGCTCGATACCAATTGAAAGTGCGTTATATCGACTAGAGGGGGGGTGAATAAGCGATTTTTATGAATTCTTCACTGAGGAATTTGCCGGTGAGGAAATTCCTTAGAGAAGAACTACTTGCAGCGGAATAAGTACTCAGAAATAAGCATAACAGATTACAAGCATAGTCATCATGATGAAATGAAGACAATAACAGAGTACAGAAAGCGTAATCACAGGATAACACAAGATGAAGACAAACAGACTGAAGAAATTGAACTGAGGAAATTGAGAAAGTCTTGATCAAAGTCTTCAAAACAGATATGAACAAACACTCAACACGAGAATGAGGAAATGAAAAGGTTGAGGAATTAGCACCGATTAGGTTGGTGAAGACAATGATTTGGTAGACCAGTTCCAACTGCTGTCTCGGTTGTACGCCTGGTTGGAGCGGTTGAGTATTTAAACTCGAGGACACACAGTCCCGGACACCCGATCGCTGAGCACGCAGCTCGGGACACCAAGTCCTCACCGTGTTCTCCTTGAACTAAGGTCACACAGACCTCGTCCAATCACTCGTGGTAAGTCTTGAGCGACTTCCAAACCTTCACAGACTTGGTCACTCGGCGATCCACAATTCCTCTTGGATGCTCTAGACCATGACGCCTAACCGTCTGGAAGAAGCACAGTCTTCAAAGGTAATAAAGCGTCGGATCCACGCAGGATCAATTTCTTGATGATGCTCAATCACTTTGGGTTTGTAGGGTTTGATTTTGGGTTTTTCCTCACTTGATGATTTTCGCTCAAAGTCCTCGGAGGATGGGTTGCTCTCAAATGACAAGTGTCAAGTTCTCTCGGAGCAGCCAACCAGCTAGTGGTTGTAGGGGCGGCTATTTATAGCCTAGGAGCAGCCCGACATGATAAGACATAAATGCCCTTCAATGATATGACCGTTAGGTGGATAAGATATTTTGGGACAGTGGCGCAGAGCACAAGAACGGTCGAAAATTTGACTCTCAAATTCCTCGGGGCTATCATGTTCCTCATCGTAGGCAATCCAAGACTGGCGAATTCCTAACTCCTCGGTCAGAACAAATTCCTCGTGACTGTAAGAGCTTCGTCTCATCCATGAAGAAATTGACTGAACTGTATGAGATTTCAAAGGCTTCACTCGAAGGATTGGTAGGTGTAGGATTTTGAGTTGAGCATCACATGGAAATTTTTCCTTAGTATTTCCTCGACCCCTTTAACAAGACGGTGTTTCCTATGACTCAAGAAAGAGAAAATGAAACTACGAAAACAAAAGTCTTCACGCTTCATGTTCCTCAAATGAATACCAAGTCTTCAAGGTCACACCAATTTCTTCACTTTCAAAGTCTTCAGAAAGTCTTCAGAATATCAAAGTCTTCAGTTGAAGAACATCATTTTTAGGGGTCGACTTTCTCTGTATATATCAAACTCCTCATAGACTTATAGACCTGTGTACACTCACAAACACATTAGTTACTTAACCTATAAGTCTTCAATACACCAAAATCACTAAGGGGCACTAGATGCACTTACACTAGAGAAAATTAGGGAACATATTCTATAATACTGAAAATTTGATCGCACTAAACGCGAACAAGACTTGTGCATACCCTGTTTATCTCCCAACTACATTTTCAACTGGCGAAGTTCTTCTTTGGCCCGCTCCAGACTTTGATTCAGTCCGGAGACTTCCGCAGTATGGGAGGCAGCAGCCGCTACAGACGCCTGCTTATCACAGAAGAGAAATAGATGTCATTCAATGAGTCTTCCTGCGAACATAAATTTGATCCTCTGTCCGGTTTCTTCTTTCACCAAACAGTGTATCAGGGGCTACTATCCATACTATGACACTTTTCGAAAAACATACCTCAAACCTTTTATAAGGCTGATAGAAGCTCCATTCAGTCCACTCTCAGCAGACTGAATCTTCTCAATCACCGCACCCATAAGGGCACGGTGTTCATCGACAATGGTGGCGCCCTTCAGCACCACCAACAAAGCATCCGACGCCTCTGGTTGGACAAAGGTTGCCGGTATACCCCCTCCAGCTGAGAAAGGCTGCCTGCTTGATTCTGGTGCCGTATTGGTCTCCGGAACTGCATCCGGCTGGGAGCCGAATTCAAGATGGCCCCCGCCGTCAGCTCCCATGGGAATCTGCTCTTCCATGTGTTCGGCCCCTGAAGTTTGACCTCCAGGCGCCGCCTTCACGGTCTTTCCCTCTCCTCATGGGCGGGGGTCCCTCTGGGACGAAGCCTCGGTGGTATTCACCTGTTCGAAGGAAGGGGCCTTAGGGGGCGTCCCGCTTTCCATAGCATCCGAGCTCAGCGAATCCTCTGATGAGGATTGTTCGGTATGGGACCTCGCCGGACTACAAAACATATGGCTCAGGTTAAAATATTACGCCATGATGAGTCTGGATGCATAAGCATGTTCGGACTATACTCACGGGTTCACCAGGGGCTGGGCCCTTGGGTCCCATGCCGGGCCACTGTCGGTGGCGGCAGCGGACTCCTCCGGAAGAGGAGCTTTTCCCCTTTTGGGCGACTCGGCCTCCAAGTGTGTGGAGGCCGTCCTTTTCTTTCTGTCCCCCGCAGGGGATTCATCTTCCTCCTCCTCCTTGTCCTCTTTGGAGGAGGAGTGGGCATCAGAGCCTTCAGATATTGTGTCCGAAGTGTCGTGGCGAGGAAGGCCGCCCCGGGTCTTTTTGGCCTCCTTCTCGGCCGTCTTCTTCGGCACCTTGTAAGGCACCGGTACAAGCATCTTCGTCAGAAGTGCGACGGCCGGTTCTTCGGCCAGCGGGGCCGGACAATGGATCCGCTCCGCCTTCTTCGCCCAGCCCTAGGAGAATTATGGAAAGCACATTAAGTGCTTCCCTTGGGTTATGTGGGAAAAAAGTACGATTACTCACCGAACTTGCAGGGCGGGACAGTTGGTACCCACGGTCTTCGACGGAGTCCGGCCATGATCTGCTGGACTTGAAAAGCACCTTCCAGATGTCCTTGTGCGAGGAGCCGAAAAGCTCCCGCAAGGTTTGGTGCTTGGCCGGATCAAATTCACATAGATTGCAAGTCCGGTGTTGACAAGGCAGGATCCGACGAACTAACATCACCTGGACCACATTGACAAGTTCAATGTTCTTGTCTCCCATATCTCTAACACGCATCTAGAACGCATCTGGAGCATCGACAATTCGTCGGACGAGGACCAGTTCAGGCCCTTATTGACCCAGGATGTGAGCTGCAGGGGGGCACCGGATCGAAACTTGGGAGTAGCGGCCCATTCTGTGCCGCGCGGCTCGGTGATGTAAAACCACTGTTGTTGCCACTCCTTGACGGAATCGTTAAAGTTTCATGTTGGCCATATAACGTTGGGCATCTTGCTCACCATAGCGCCCCCGCACTCGGCGTGCTCGCCGCCCACTACCTTGGGCTTCACATTAAAAATCTTCAGCCATAAGCCAAAATGTGGCGAGATGAGGAGAAAGGCCTCGCACACGACAATGAATGTCGAGATGTTGAGGAAGGAATTAGGGGACAGATCATGCAGATCGATCCCATAATAATACATGATGCCGTGAACGAACGGGTGGAGGGGAAACCCTAGCCCGTGGACAAAGTGAGGGAGGAATACAACCCTCTTGTGGGGTTCCGGGGTAGGGACGATCTGTCCCGCCATCGGGAGACGATGGCTGATTTTCTTGGCCAGATACCCGGCCTCCCAAAGCTTTTTGACATCCTTCTCCCGGACGGTAGAGGCCATCCATTTGCCTCCTGCTCCGGATCTAGATATTTTCGGAAGGCCTTTGTGGGCAGAGAAGATGAACGCTTGGGCGCTGGAGCTTGAGCGGAGGGGAATGGATCGGGAAGGAGAAAGCGTGGGTGCGAAAGGGAGTCCTTATCCCCTTATAAAGGCAGCAGGGATTCTGCGCCTCCCCACTCGCCTAGTAAAAGCTCTTATTCCCCAAGCGCCATAATTGATGGCACGGTTGGGTTACCCGCACCCGTATTGATGAGAATCCCGTGATAAGGGGACGCGATCTCTGCTTCAACAAGACGTGCCAAGAAAACCGCCTCACAATATGTGTAGTGGCTGGTTGAGAAAATGGTTCGAATAATGACCGGGCCGTGGTGTGATGCCACGTTATGAAAAGTTGTCAGCAGATTAGATTTGTGTAAATATTATTCTCTCTACGGTGGTACATGGAATTTGTTTTGCAGAGCCGGACACTATCCTGGTGTTCAAAATCTTCTATGGAGTATTCGGAGGAAGAACCCACCTTGCAATGCTGAAGACAATATGCGCGCCGGACTCATCGTCATTGAAGCCTGGTTCAGTGGCTACTGAGGGAGTCCTGGATTAGGGGGTCCTCAGATAGCCGGACTATATCCCTTAGCCGGACTGTTGGACTATGAAGATACAAGATTGAAGACTTCCTCCCATGTCCGGATGGGACTTTCCTTGACGTGGAAGGCAAGCTTGGCAATACGGATATGTAGATCTCCTCCCTTGTAACCGACTCTGTGTAACCCTAGCCCCCCTCCGGTGTCTATATAAACCGGAGGGTTTAGTCCGTAGGACAAAAACAATCATACCATAGGCTAGCTTCTAGGGTTTAGCCTCTACGATCTCGTGGTAGATCAACTCTTGTAATACTCATATCATCAAGATCGATCAAGCAAGAAGTAGGGTATTACCTCCATCGAGAGGGCCCGAACCTGGGTAAACATCGTGTCCCCCGCCTCCTGTTACCATCCACCTTAGACGCATAGTTCGGGACCCTCTACCCGAGATCCACCGGTTTTGACACCGACATGGACCTTTAGTCCCCACCCTTTAGTGCCGGTTACAGAACCGACACTAAAGGGCCTTACGAACCCGTGCTATAGCCCAGTTCTGCACTAGTGTTGGAGTGTACATCTGGCAGTACAAAGTGCTCCTGGAGCTGTATCTGAGATCAGTGCTATGGGCACCTGATCTCGTATATGCATGTATGTGGCATGCTCTAGTGGCCGGCTATTCCCATGGCTTGTGGCTGAATGGATATGTGTGCTCATACGTGAGGGAGTGGATGGATGGATGTGTGTCCCTTTTATAGTGTGGGCTAGCTTAGGAAATAAGCTATGTGAGAATGGGTATGGGCATGATGGGTGGTGGCCCACCCACCAACTACACTATTCAAGGGACATCGATGTGACATTTTACACCTGCTACAGTGCTCCACTATTCTCCAGTAGTGCCGGGTACAGCCGTCTCGTCGGGGTCTTGTCGGTGTCGAGTCGGAGCAGCGGTTGACTCCACGCAGCAGGCCGTCTGGAGCAGCCGGACGGAGAGCAGGCTAGGTGGCGAGTCGGCCCGGTCAGTCGGACAGGGGGCCGTCTGGGGCGGCCTTAGCAGTCAGACTGGGGGGCTTTGCTAGCCCCGATGTCTTGAAATATTGTCTCGTCGTCTTCGGGGTACCCGTGGTCAATTACCCCAACAGTCAAACCGCATAACAACATATATTGTTCCCTTTGTCATCGGTATGTTACTTGCCTGAGATTCGATCGTCGGCATCCTCATACCTAGTTCAATCTCGTTTACCGACAAGTCTCTTTACTCGTTCCGTAATGCATCATCCCACAACTAACTCATTAGTGACATTTCTTGCAAGGCTTATAGTGATGTGCATTACCGAGAGGGCCCAGAGATACCTCTCCGATACTCGGAGTGACAAATCCTAATCTCAATCTATGCCAACCCAACAAACACCATCGGAGACACCTGTAGGGCATCTTTATTATCACCTAGTTACGTTGTGATGTTTGATAACACACAAGGTATTCCTCCGGTATTCGGGAGTTGCATAATCTCATAGTCAGAGGAACATGTATAAGTCATGAAGAAAGCAATAGCAATAAAACTAAATGATCATTATGCTAAGCTAACAGATGGGTCTTGTCCATCACATCATTTTCTAATGATGTGATCTCGTTCATCAAATCACAACACATGTCTATGGTTAGGAAACTTAACCATCTTTGATTAAGGAGCTTGTCAAGTAGAGGCATACTAGGGATACTCTGTTTGTCTATGTATTCACACATGTACTAAGTTTCTGGTTAATAGAATTCTAGCATGAATAATAAACATTTATCATGATATAAGGAAATATAAATAACAACTTTATTATTGCCTCTAGGGAATATTTCCTTCAATTACCGCGTCGAGCCTCCGCTGTCCCGGTCGAGTCTCAAGGGCCACGGACCCACACCACTCAACCCCCACTTCAGAGTTCCACCGATCATCACCGACCGATGACGAGTTTTACACTTCCATCAGACCACTGGGCTCCAGTCCGAACTGCGTGTCACTCACTTTTTTCACCCGCTGAATAGGCTTCGACTCTCTGAGATCTTACGCCATAGCCCCTCAATCAACACCTAGTGAAGTCTTCCAAACTCCAGCTCCACCTTCAATATGGCTCCATGGTAGATGACCAGTCCACCCTTGCGTCTCGTCGACTTCAAGCTAACATTCGCACGCCATCTTGAATCAACCCCAAGCCATGGTCTTGTCGAAGCCACACAAGCCCTCGGGGCCTGCACCATGTGTTTCCACGCCCAGAAGTCAGTCACCATCAGCATCACGCTCCTATGTAGTCGTCACCGATCCCACCACCGTCTTCTGTACCAACTGACTCGCGTTGATCCGTCAGACTGACTAGTCCGACCCAGCCGAACTCGTTCGACTGTATGACACGCTCGAGGCTCCCAAATCGTATTCCGCAGATTTCCATCCATCAATGATAATTCATCTTAGCTGACATGACTTCCCGAAACACCTTCAAGCATCCCCATTGTGCCAACAAATCTTTCACCCTTGTCTACCGTAACCTAAGGTTTTCAGTTCGGTTGAACTTCACCTCAAACCAGATACCCGTTGGTGACATAGTTCTTTGTATGACTGACTGTGTGAAAAATAATCCAAGCTATCAACGCAAAAACACCCTCTGGTCTTCTCACGTGGCGTAGCTCCTAAGCCCAATTCCGAATGCTAGCTTTTGCCTTGTCAATGTCCCCAGCTAGTACTTATTGCTCGATGGATTCCATTTTCTTTCTGCCAATTCACCTAATGTTGCCCCCGTCCGTGTCGCACAAGGACTCGGTCCGAAACAAATCCCCTATACGTTGCACCGATCGCACTGTAACCCGTGTGCTCTGCCTTGAGTCGGCAAGTTCTACGCCTTGGCCACTTGCCCTTCCAGCACCTGGCTGGTAAGTGCCCGCATCCAGCACGCCCCCGCCTCCAAGCCCTTGGGCCACGCCTAGTGATGCCGCTGGCCGCTCGCCTGTAACACCCCAAAAATTTAACCAGGTTTTAGTTATTAAAATTTTACCAAGAGTTTAAATTTTTTGCCTGCAAGAATATCTCTGTTGATTTCAAAACTTTTCTTTTAATATTAAGGAGTTTTTCCCAAGTGGGTCCTTCCAAAACATATTGGACTTATATGCCCACCCTTTAAAAACATCTCTCAATCAGTAGATTTATTTATTAAATTATTTCACCCTGAGCTTTATCCATTAAAATGACTTGTTTTAAGTTTTGGAGCTCCTTTTTGTACTACAACCAGTTGATATACTTAACTAAAAATCCAACCAAAATTTGGAGATGTCATGTGATGTCTCTAAATCACTTTTGTGCAATAATATATTTCATTCATTGCATATTTTGAGAGCTACACATGTTTTTCTTCTCTGGACCAGTGGACAATTTTACACTACTACCCTTTTAAATATTTCTTTCTAGCTTCCACCAAAATTATGGGATGTTAGTAGCAGCATATGATTCCACTTTATGCAAAAATCCAAGGATGTTATTTGAAATTTTTGAGTGAATCAACCTCATCTCCATTCTGGTCCATCATGATGATTTGTACAGCAACCATAGTCTTGCTTGCTCTTTGGCCCTAGATTCCTTCTCCTACTTGTAGTCCTCCATGCTAAACCCCTAAGTCCAGGAGCATGCACCCATTTGATCATTTTTGGTAAATGTAATAATGCCATTCACCTCCTGTCCAGATTTGAAGTTCTGCAAAACTTGCACTAGCAAGTTTGTGTTTTTCACAAACTAACCTCACCACCCTCTTGTGCATCCAAGGAGACACTGATCTGGAAGTATTGGCCACTCCAAGAAATGCCTAGTTGCCTATGGCATTTTGTCAAACACCTGGAGGGCATGAACTGATTTGACATGAGTTGTTGTTGGCATTGCGAACTTGGCCACCTGACCAAACCATCTTGTCCCTTGAGTTTCCCTCTATCTCTAACCTAGTTCTGTTGCTTGCCAACCTCACTGTGACCTGTAGCATGCCACGGCATTGTATCGAACACTTGGCGTGACGCTCTCGGGCGCAGCCAGCAGCGTTTTGCGCGCGCGTACTTTGAGCTGTCGCGCCCCAGTTGACCCTCCCCGAGCTCGATCTGATCCGCTGGTATAGCCGTGTCGCCCCACCCGACCGCCCCTGGCTCGCTCTGGTGGCGCGCCGCAAGCTTCTTGGCGGCACGCTATGCGGCGCATCCATGGACGGCGCCGCCAAAACCTCCTCCGCTTCGCGATTGCCCCTTAAGCATCTCCGGCTCAGCCGCAGCCGTCCCCTAAGCAGCGTCGCCGCGCGTCGCCATTGCTACAGAAAGACGGTTCGCCGTCATCCTTATCGCCGGCCGCCTCGGAACCGACCTCCACCGCCTATATAAGGGCCACGGAGCTCAATCGAGTTCTCGAGCAACCTCATATGATCACCCTAGAGCTACCACGACCAGCAGTCGAGGAGGGGAAGGCCTTCTTCCCCGAGTCCGGCCGGTTCGGTCGCCGCCTAGTTCCGGCCGATTCCGTCGCCACCAGTGCCTCTCCCTCTCCATTCTCTCCACCAAGAGCTTCCCCTCCCTCTCGTGAGTGCCACCCCACGCTCGATTTTGGTCGAAAACCACCGTAGCCCCAAACTCACTATCCACCCGAACGCCTCCTCCGCCGCGAAGATCGTCGCCGGCGACTCCGTCCACATCGGCGACCATGGCGGGTACCCACAGACTCGTCTCGACCCCCTGAGCACACCCATGTCCTCAGATCACCAAGAGACGCCCCCGTTCGCCAACAAATCCTCGCCGGAGCTCCGCCTCTGTTCGGTCAGAGGGGAACGACGCGCGCGTGGCTGGTCAAACGACCCGATGGGCGAGCGGGCCCACCGCCGATGACCAGCGCACATCAGCGAAGGAGTAAGTGGAAGCGCCTTTTCCGAATACGCCTTCAACGTGTTTTTTTTAAAACGTTTTCTTTTCTGTTTTATTTTAAAAACAGATTTTGACCAAACTTTGACCTGCTGTATCTTTTTAGATACAACTCCAATTAAATTGATTCTTTTTCCCACCTCTTTCAAATATTGTCTAGTTTATTTTAAGATTTATTTGAAAAAATTTCAGAACAACTTTTGTGCCGTTTTTATTTTTGTGTGTTAATTCTTTTATATTTCCAAAATAGGATTTTTGAAGAGAGGAGAATTATTTCAAGAGTTTGAAATGCACCCTGCCTTCCCGTGACCTGAAGGCAAGCATTACGAACCCCGCATAATATTTTTGTGTGTTCGTTGACACGTTTATAACATCACCTCATTTCGAGGACTCGTTATTCCATGTGATATGATCATGTGCATGGATGCATATTAGTGATTTCCATGCTGTTGGGAATGAACACACTTGTGATGATAATCATCCTCATGTGCCTTGCATGCATGCGGAAGAAGTCCGGAAAACCTCTGCCTTGGGTAGGCATGAGTTTGTCGCCGGTCTCCGTTAGGCGGTTATGTCGGTATGGCATAGTAAGGTATAGTGGTGTGATTCATTGGTTGAATTATTTTCATTATACATGTCATGCAGGAAATTAATGAACCTCTGAGTCGACCATAGCTCGAGTCTTGTTCGATAACCCCATACTTGTTTCGTACTACCACTCGTCTCTACAACAAGTAGAGTACGGTTCGATAAGTTGTCAACCTCTTTCTAGCACACACCGCATGAGAGGCCAGGTGGAAGATACGGTTGTAGCTAGTAGGCGAGCCACCGGTCCGGGGCATGGGTGTTTCGGTTGAGACCGTGAGGGAGGCCACCCTTAGAGCGCGCAATATAAATTTGATCCCATGCTAGCGAGGTTGTAGCCTCCCACTTAGAGTTTGCTTGACAGTGTCGTGGGTGATTCGGACACGTGTGAGTTAAGCTGGTGTGTGCAAGATAGGTGTGTTTTCAACAAAAGACCGAGACGGAATTAGTCCCGATGGACTAAAGGAATCCGTTACTCGTGGGTAAAGGGTACACCCTCTTCAGAGATTAAACCTATTCGAATAGTCGTGTCCTTGGTTAAGGATTACAGTCTGGGATGGGTCAAGTGTCGGTCTTAGTGTCGGTCTTCGGAGGTGAAACTGTTAAATCAGAACTGATATTACGACTTGTGACATGTGGTAATGATGATTATTATTTTGTTGTGGACTAACCCATGATCTTATTGGTATTATCAAATATCCCTGGGACGGTTCTACCTCCTGGATATTCACTATGATTGTTTTTCTTTTAAAGCCCTTTATGTGGTGTCGCTCAGACGCCCGACTGTGGCATTCCTTTTAAAGCCCTTTATGTGGTGTCGCTCAGACGCCCGACTGTGGCATTTCTTTTAAAGCCCTTTATGTGGTGTCGCTCAGACGCCCGACTGTGGCATTTCTTTTAAAGCCCTTTATGTGGTGTTGCTTAGACGCCCGACTGTGGCATTTCTTTTAAAGCCCTTTATGTGGTGTCGCTCAGACGCCCGACTGTGGCATTTATTTTAAAGCCCTTTATATGGTGTCGCTCAGATGCCCGATTGTGGCATTTCTTTTAAAGCCCTTTATGTGGTGTCGCTCAGACGCCCGACTGTGGCATTTCTTTTGAAGCCCTTTATGTGGTGTCACCAGAGGCCTTGATCGTGGCATTTCTTTTAAACCCCTTTATGTGGTGTCGCTCAGATGCCCGGCTGTGGCATTTCTTTTAAAGCCCTTTATGTGGTGTCGCTCAGACGCCCGACTGTGGCATTTCTTTTAAAGCCCTTTATGTGGTGTCGCTCAGACGACCGACCGTGGCATTTCTTTTATAAGCCCTTTATGCGGCGTTGCTTCAGACGCCCGCTCGTTGCCTTTTATTATTGTTATGTTATTGCATTTTCACAAATAACCTGCTTACATGCATCAGAGATTCATATACCTTTTGTGACTGACGTCATGAGCATAAATATTTGGGAACATCGTTGTTATAATATTCCCGTGTTCATAAGGTTTGCGAGTACATTCCAAGTACTCACTGGCTTGTCCCTGGCTATTGTCTTGGCCAGATTTCTTGCGCAGAAAGGAGCGACCGTGTTGACAGCCCCGGAACCTAAGCAACGGTGATAGCAGCCTCGCGAAGATAGGAATTAAACTGGTCAGCTGTTCCCGTGGGAAATGGAGTCCCATAGACACTAATGATTTACAACCCGCTTCCGCCATCAACCGCTAGAAACCCTTTGTTGTACTCACAAACCAGAATGGTCTTGTACCCCATATTTTTTGTATTTTGCTTGGAGTTTCTGTATCAAGTTGTGCCTCATCAGCTAACAGTAATCATGGGGCTGATGAGCACAAGGGCCATTTTCTGGGAATTAACACCCGGAGAATCGGTCTCCACATACTTGGTATCAGAGCCAGGCTGACCATTGGCTAATCCTATCCCAGCCAGGTCGATAATCTTAGGCAGACCGACCTACCAGACCTTAACCAAAACCCAGCCAAGCTTCCCGTGCAAGATAGCCACAGAGTGACCCCGACACATTTGGCAGTCGGTGCCCAACCTATCAGCCTAACCGTCAATCACGCGCCAGTGACCGGTGCCTATAGTGTCTCATTCGCAAGCGTGTGAAGGAAGGCTTCGTCTCCTTTTTCTATAAAAAGGGCACGCTAGCCTCAACCCAGCTCAGCACAGCCTCTACCCCAGCATAGCAACAATGCCTGGTCCTGTAGTGCACAATGAGACCACATCAACCAACCTTGGAGGTTTTGTGACCATACTCGCAAACCTCACCCGTCGTGCCTATGCGTTAGAAGAGCCCCCAGAATATGTTGTGTACCAAGGACCCATGGGCGGTGAAAGCCGTCAATTTTGGGCCACTGTGCACATCTACGGTGAGGGTCTGCATCGCGTAACGCCTTACAGGTTCACCGGAAGAACAACTTCCTTTGAGCCACAAGCCATCCAGCTAGCTGCTCGAGAGGCTATAGTTGAACTCCGGCAGTTGTCGCCTAGAGTTAACTGTCGCTCATTCTACTACTACCCCAGGCGTGAAGGGTATGGTAGACCACCCCAAGTTGCCAACGGAAATCACGAGACGGATCCCGCATTGTTGCACCTAGTGCGCTATGTAAGTGCACTAGAGGCATTGTTCGATCAAATCACTATTGATCTGATCACAGCTCGAGGAGAGCTGGTTCGCCGAGCCCCGGTAAGCAGAGAAACCGAGGCCGACACCGACAACCCAGTCATGTTGTTCGGACACCCGATTGATACCCTGAGGTCAGCCCCAGCCATCATCCAAGATACTGTGATGACCCCAGAAGTGCTTCGTCGCCTTTTGGGAACACACTCCAACGGGATTGTGGCCAACAATCCCCGCGATGGTCATCATAGCTACCCCGACCCTGCAATTCCTCCACCATCTCCGTTTAATCCCGACGGTGAGACCCGTGGAGAAGCCTCAGCATCCTCCAGGCAGGCTCGTTTAGATGTAAACGAGGTAGACTAAGTCACCCGAGTAGTGCCGAGTCTCGGTGTATTCTCTCTTTGCAATCATGTAACCTTGTGAGTAAGCGCAGCCTGTCGTTGTGCCTCTGTTTTAATAGTAGCCTTGCATATTTTCGTCCGCGCGCAGTTGCATGTTTTTCCAGGCACAACTACCAAGACCAACCCCGACGACACCCACAGTAACACGTCTCTTTATGAGATATGTGTATCCCCGACACTAACCCGATTCTTGGAGGTGATCTGGCATATTTATTACCTTTCACCACAGTAAAATGACCCAGCTCCAGTGCTATAAAAAGGCCACCTCGTGACCTTACCGAGCACCCCACACCTTGTGCACCACCCTCACAACCTTTTACCTACCATGTCGAGCCCTAGTATTTATCTGAGAACCCCAGATGCAACCCCGGGTAGTTTTGTCAAAATATTGTGGGACTTTACCTGCAGTACCATGGGTTCTACCCAGCCATCCCAGTACGAGCTGTTCAAATCAAGAATCACCCCTTCCACTTCGGAATATTGGACAGCAGTACCCGTAGACCCCAACCAAGATCCAACGGAGGTTTCCTTCGTGGGGAAATCTATGCCAACCCCACGCTTGGCCATAGAAGCTGCTGCAAAAGAAGCGACTGCTCGTCTTTGATCCGTAGTACCCTATGCCCGCGAGCGAGGATATTATTACTTTCCGAGCCGTGCAGCACCCGGAGGAGTAACATCTTTTCCCGGTGGGCAGATTGAGAGAGACCCAGTGCTAGCCAACCTTATCCAGTACATCATCGCTCAAGAACATTTGAACCAGCGAGTAATGGATTATCTCCAGAGTCTCGCTGATTTGAACCCTCAGATTGCCATCGGCAGACCACTGAGGCCCGACCCGGAGAGACGCATACATCGACTGGTCAATCCACTTCCTCCGATAGAAGAAGAGTGTATTCCTTTACCAGAGACATTTTATCGGGACCCCGTCCAGTTACCATTTTCATTTTAGACGTTACTGCTGTGTATGTTATTGCAGCATTTATTGTTACATTGTAACTTATGCATGGTACCTCGAAATTGTGCGACGAGTCGAGTATTTAGCTTCCACTAGTATGAGTAGTTTTCTTCGTGATTAACTTGTGTAACCGCGAAAAATCCTAGAATGAGATTTCTTTTCCCCGAGTTGCGGCATCGTTTATCCCCTCACTACGTAGTTTAGTTTGGTTCATGCAGCACCACGGCTGCAGACGCACAACCGCTCGGACGCATATGGAGTATTTGTTTTCCTCAACGGCTCATAGCAAATCTCGAGGACGAGATTTTTCTTAAGGGGGGTAGTAATTGTAACACCCCAAAAATTTAACCAGGTTTTAGTTATTAAAATTTTACCAAGAGTTTAAAATTTTTGCCTGCAAGAATATCTCTGTTGATTTCAAAACTTTTCTTTTAATATTAAGGAGTTTTTCCCAAGTGGGTCCTTCCAAAACATATTGGACTTATATGCCCACCCTTTAAAAACATCTCTCAATCAGTAGATTTATTTATTAAATTATTTCACCCTGAGCTTTATTCATTAAAATGACTTGTTTTAAGTTTTGGAGCTCCTTTTTGTACTACAACCAGTTGATATACTTAACTAAAAATCCAACCAAAATTTGGAGATGTCATGTGATGTCTCTAAATCACTTTTGTGCAATAATATATTTCATTCATTGCATATTTTGAGAGCTACACATGTTTTTCTTCTCTGGTCCAGTGGACAATTTTACACTACTACCCTTTTAAATATTTCTTTCTAGCTTCCACCAAAATTATGGGATGTTAGTAGCAGCATATGATTCCACTTTATGCAAAAATCCAAGGATGTTATTTGAAATTTTTGAGTGAATCAACCTCATCTCCATTCTGGTCCATCATGATGATTTGTACAGCAACCATAGTCTTGCTTGCTCTTTGGCCCTAGATTCCTTCTCCTACTTGTAGTCCTCCATGCTAAACCCCTAAGTCTAGGAGCATGCACCCATTTGATCATTTTTGGTTCATGTAATAATGCCATTCACCTCCTGTCCAGATTTGAAGTTCTGCAAAACTTGCACTAGCAAGTTTGTGTTTTTCACAAACTAACCTCACCATCCTCTTGTGCATCCAAGGAGACACTGATCTGGAAGTATTGGCCACTCCAAGAAATGCCTAGTTGCCTATGGCATTTTGTCAAACACCTGGAGGGCATGAACTGATTTGACATGAGTTGTTGTTGGCATTGTGAACTTGGCCACCTGACCAAACCATCTTGTCCCTTGAGTTTCCCTCTATCTCTAACCTAGTTCTGTTGCTTGCCAACCTCACCTGTGACCTGTAGCATGCCACGGCATTGTATCGAACACTTGGCGTGCACGCTCTGGGCGCGGCCAGAGCGCGCGTTTTGCACGTGCGTGCGCCCGAGCTGCCGCGTCCCAGGTTGACCCTCCCCCCCCCCCCCGAGCTCGATCTGATCCGCTGGTATAGCCGTGTCGCGCCCCACCCGACCGCCCCTGGCTCGCTACAGCGGCGCCGCGGCAAGCTTCTTGGCGGCACGCTTGCGGCCGCATCCATGGACGGCGCCGCCCAAACCTCCTCCGCTCGCCAGCTGCCCCCTTAAGCATCTCCAGCTCAGCCGCAGCTTCGTCCCAAAGCGCGCGTCGCCGCCACGTCGCCATTGCTACAGAAAGACGGTCCGCCGTCATCCTTATCGCCAGCCGCCTCGGAACCGACCTCCACCGCCTATATAAGGGCCCCGGAGCTCAATCGAGTTCTCGAGCAACCTCATATGATCACCCTAGAGCTACCACGTCCAGCCGTCGAGGAGGGGAAGGCCTTCTTCCCCGAGTCCGGCCGGTTCGGTCGCCGCCTAGTTCCGGCCGATTCCGTCGCCACCAGTGCCTCTCCCTCTCCATTCTCTCCACCAAGAGCTTCCCCTCCCTCTCGTGAGTGCAACCCCACGCTCGATTTTGGTCGAAAACCATCGTAGCCCCAAACCCACTATCCACTCGAACGCCTCCTCCGCTGCGAAGCTCGTCGCCGGCGACTCCGTCCACATCGGCGACCATCGCGGGTACCCACAGACTCGTCTCGACCCCCTGAGCACACCCATGTCCTCAGATCACCAAGAGACACCCCCGTTCGCCGGCAAATCCTCGCCGGAGCTCCGCCTCTATTCGGTCAGAGGGGAACGACGCGCGCGTGGCTGGTCAAACCTGACCAGTGGGCCAGGCGAGCCCACCAAGTGGAAGCGCCTTTTCCGAATACGCCTTCGACGTGTTTTTCTTTTAAAACGTTTTCTTTTCTGTTTTATTTTAAAAACAGATTTTGACCAAACTTTGACCTGTTGTATCTTTTTAAATACAACTCCAATTAAATTGATTCTTTTTCCTACCTCTTTCAAATATTGTCTAGTTTATTTTAAGATTTATTTGAAAAAATTTCAAAACAACTTTTGTGCCATTTTTATTTTTGTGTGTTAATTCTTTTATATTTCCAAAATAGGATTTTTGAAGAGAGGAGAATTATTTCAAGAGTTTGAAATGCACCCTGCCTTCCCGTGACCTGAAGGCAAGCAT
Source organism: Aegilops longissima (assembly GCA_021605205.1). Lineage (NCBI taxonomy): Eukaryota > Viridiplantae > Streptophyta > Magnoliopsida > Poales > Poaceae > Aegilops > Aegilops longissima. The sequence goes on from CM038682.1 coordinate 153,854,567, forward strand.
TCTGAACCCCGGCATAATATTTTTGTGTGTTCGTTGACACGTTTATAACATCACCTCATTTCGGAGGACTCGTTATTTCATGTGATATGATCATGTGCATGGATGCTTATTAGTGATTTCCATGCTGTTGGGAATGAACACACTTGTGATGATAATCATCCTCATGTGCCTTGCATGCATGCCGGAAGAAGTCCGGGAAAACCTCTGCCTTGGGTAGGCATGAGTTTGTCGCCGGTCTCTGTCGAGGCGGTTATGTCCGGTATGGCATAGTAAGGTATAGTGGGCGGTGATTCTGTTGGTTGAATTATTTTCATTATACATGTCATGCAGGGAAATTAATGAACCTCCTGAGTCGACCATAGCTCGAGTCTTGTTCCAGTAACCCCCATACTTGTTTCGTACTACCACTCGTCTCTACAACAAGTAGAGTACGGTTCAGTAAGTTGTCAACCTGTTTCTAGCACACACCGCACAGAGAGGCCAGGGTGGAAGATACCGGTTGTAGCTGGTAGGCAGGCCACCTGGTCCGGGGGCATGGGTGTTTCCGGTTGAGACCGAGAGGGGAGGCCACCCCTTAGAGCGCGCAATATAAATTTGATCCCATGCTACGCGAGGTTGTAGCCTCCCCACTTAGAGTTTGCTTGAAAGGTGTTGTGGGTGATTCCAGACACGTGTGAGTTAAGCTGGTGTGTGCAAGATAGGTGTGTTTTCAACAAAAAGACCGTAGACGGAATTAGTCCCGATGGACTAAAGGAATCCGTTACTCGTGGGTAAAGGGTACACCCTCTGCAGAGATTAAACCTATTCGAATAGCCGTGTCCATGGTTAAGGATTACAGTCTGGGATGGGTCAAGTGTCGATCTTAGTGTCGGTCTTCGGAGGTGAAACTGTTAAATCAGAACTGATATTACGACTTGCGACATGTGGTAATGATGATTATTATTTTGTTGTGGACTAACCCATGATCTTATTGGTATTATCGAATATCCCTGGGACGGTTCTACCTTCTAGATATTCACTATGATTGTTTTTCTTTTAAAGCCCTTTATGTGGTGTCGCTCAGACGCACGACTGTGGCATTTCTTTTAAAGCCCTTTATGTGGTATCGCTCAGACGCCCGACTGTGGCATTTCTTTTAAAGCCCTTTATGTGGTGTCGCTCAGACGCCCGACTGTGGCATTTCTTTTAAAGCCCTTTATGTGGTGTCGCTCGACGCCTCGATTGTGGCATTTGTTTTAAAGCCCTTTATATGGTGTCGCTCAGACACCGACCGTAACATTTCTTTTAAAGCCCTTTATGTGGTGTCGCTCAGACGACCGATCGTGGCATTTCTTTTAAAGCCCATTATGTGGTGTCGCTCAGGCCTTGATCGTGGCATTTCTTTTAAAGCCCTTTATTTGGTGTCGCTCAGACGCCCGGCTGTGGCATTTCTTTTAAAGCCCTTTATGTGGTGTCACTCAGACGCCCGACTGTGGCATTTCTTTTAAAGCCCTTTATGTGGTGTCGCTCAGACGCCCGACTGTGGCATTTCTTTTAAAGCCCTTTATGTGGTGTCGCTCAGATGCCCGACTGTGGCATTTCTTTTAAAGCCCTTTATGTGGTGTCGCTCAGACGCCCGACTGTGGCATTTTTTTAAAGCCCTTTATGTGGTGTCGCTCAGACGCCCGACCGTGGCATTTCTTTTATAAGCCCTTTATGCGGCGTTGCTTCAGACGCCCGCTCGGTGCCTTTTATTATTGTTATGTTATTGCATTCTCACAAATAACCTGCTTACATGCATCAGAGATTCATATACCTTTTGTGACTGACGTCATGAGCATAAATATTTTGGAACATCGTTGTTATAATATTCCTGTGTTCATAAGGTTTGCGAGTACATTCCAAGTACTCACTGGCTTGTCCCTTGCTATTGTCTTGGCCAGATTTCTTGCGCAGAAAGGAGCGACCGTGTTGACAGCCCCGGAACCTAAGCAACGGTGATAGCAGCCTCGCGAAGATAGGAGTTAACCTGGTCAGCTGTTCCTGTGGGAAATGGAGTCCCATAGACACTGATGATTTACATCCCGCTTCCGCCATCAACCGCTAGAAACCCTTTGTTGTACTCACAGACCAGAACGGTCTTGTACCCCATATTTTTTGTATTTTGCTTGGAGTTTCTGTATCAAGTTGTGCCTCATCAGCTAACAGTAATCCTGGGGCTGATGAGCACAAGGGCCATTTTCTGGGAATTAACACCCGGAGAATCGGTCTCCACATCGCCAATACACGCTGCTTAGGGGTAGATTCTGTGTGCGTCGCCGTCAGTCCATCGATCTGCTCAACCTCGCCGACACGGTCTCGAACACAATACGCCCTGCGGTACACGATCCAGTCGCTCGATTGCTATTCCAAAAAAACGCTAATCTGTCGGATCGGCCCTCGTCCGCACAAGTCGCTCTACAACGACGTCTTCCATACAAACAATGTTGATCCACTCTGAGCGCTTTTTCTCCTGTGACGACCTTCAAATAACCTAGCTCATGATATCATTCGATAGAATAAATCCAAGGCCACCGTCGATTATTCGAGGACCAAGCAATCACACAAGCACGATACCGAGATTTGTTAACGAGGTTCACCGATATGGCTACATCTCCGGGGCATATGACTACGGGCGCTCCTCCCCGTAACACCGTCACAATACCGCACACGATCGCCCTGGACGCCGGCACATGCCGCCGGCTTCCCCTGCGTTCCTGTGCTATTATGTTGGTATATGATACATCGTGTGTCTACCCCCACTATATAAGAAAAATCTTAGGATACAAGTGTCCTACTTGGACACGACTCCATATCCTATCTAAACACAATACTACTACAATTTCAACTGTAACCTACGTTGTACACTATATTCAACACAACTCACTGATACGATGCACGAGCAACACGCATGACTGGGCCGAGCCACCGGGTGCGAGGCCACTGGCTATTTTCAAAGCGCAACCTAACAATCCTGACAAAAGGAGTGAGTTTGCACGAGGAATCAAACTTATAACTTCGTCCTCGTGATTACAGTGCTTGCCACTCGACTACCAATCGCTGGTGGTAACAAAAAGCACGAAATGTATAAGGACACGAAAGAAGGTACTGCAGCGACCGAACCGGGTACTACAGCAGACCAGACTTTCTGAACATCTTTCTTATTTGTGAACAAAATTTTAAAAATAGGAACAATTTTATAAATTCCGAACAATATTTTAAAACCACAAACAATTTTTCTGAATTTTGGCAACATATTTAAAAAAATGCAAAATACAAATAAAAAACAGTAACATTTTTTTGAGTAACAAATAAAAAAAGTAACAAAATCGGTTCAGAAACATTCTAGAAGTTAGCTATTCGTAAAATGGGCTGGCCAATCTGACTCGCTGCATGCAATGCCTATGCGAAACAGCGACAATTTCATCTTTTTTGGTTATTCACTTATCTCTTGTTGAACTTTATTATTCTTTTTGAAACCCGTTTAAAAAATTGAAATATTCTTTGAAATACCAAAAAAAATTCTTGTTTTAAAATATTGTTTAAATTTTTATAAAATGATTTGGAATTTCAAAATATGTTCCTGTTTTCGAACTTTTTGTTCAGAGATTTAAGAAATATTTGCATTTTAAAAACGTTGATAAATTTAGAAACACATATGTGGTTCATAAGTTGTTGATATTTGTTAACAATTTTGGAAAAAGTGTTCAGGTTTATAATTTTTTCATACACAACTTGAAATTCCAAAATTATTGGCAAATTTCATGAAATGGTTACAATATAAGAAAATGTACGTGTTGATTGACAATGATGGAATTGTAAATAACCATTGCATTAAAATTAGAAAAAACTATATGCTCATGAATGCATCCGTCTAGCCTAGTCTAGCACACTCCCCTCAGCTCGTGATTTTTTAGACTATTGATAAATGACCCCAACTTCTTGCAGCATCCTGGCACGGACATATGAGGCATCCTTGCCAGGTTTGACGATTTCTGACACCGTTTGCACATTGCGACACGTCCAGCCATTTATTGACCCTTTTTCACCGAAAAACCTTCAGAAAATACAGAACTTGTAGAAAATTCAAACAACTTGGCATAATGCCTTGAATTGGTCATAAAAGTTACTAAAAAAATTGGGGTCATTTGACGGATGCCGAAAAAGAACATGCTGTCAAACGGACCCGAACACTCTCCGTTGAACATGGTCTCTTTTTCTACATCCTCTAAATGAACCCAACTTTTGCAAGCAGGTGGGCATGCGAATGACATGCATCCGTGACTGGTTTGAACGATTGTCAACAACTTATGCAAGTTGCGACATGTTTGACCATTTATGTGCCTTTTTTACTAAGAAAACTCTAGAAAATGCAAAACTTGTTGGAAATTTTAAAAACTTTGCATAGTGCCTTGAATTGGTCATACAAGGCCATGAAAAAATTGGGTTTATTTCAAGGATGTTGAGAAACTGCGTGCTCTCAGACGGAGCCATCTAGACACCCTTCGTTGAACATGGTCTAATTTTGGACATCTTCAAAATGAACATAACTTTTGCAGGCATGTGGGCATGCACATGGCAGGCATGCATACTAGGTTTGAATGATTTCTGACACAATATGCAACTTCCGACATGTCCGGCCATTTATCGACCTTTTTTGGCTGAGAAAACTCCCAAAAAATGCAAAATTTGTCAAAAATCAAAACAACTTGGCATAGTGCCTTGAATTGGTCATGCAAGGCCATGAAATTTTTTGGGGTCATTTCAAGTATGGCGAGAAGCAACGTGCTCTCAGGCGGAGTCTTGTGGCTTACCTAGACACCCTCCGTTGAACATGGTCTAGTTTTGGACAACCTTTAAATGACCACAACTTTTGTAGACAGGTGGGCATACCCATAGTAGGCATCCATGCCAGGCCTGAATGATTCTCGACACTATATACAAGTTGTGGCACGTCCGTCCATTATAGGCAAGAAAAGTCAAAAAAATGCCAAATTTGTCCAAAACCAAAACAAATTGGCATGGTGCCATTAATTGGTCATATAAGCTCATGAGAAAATTGTTGGGGAACGTAGCAGAAATTCAAAATTTTCCTACGAGTCACCAAGATCTATCTATGGAGAGACTAGCAACGAGGGGAAGGAGAGTGCATCTACATACCCTTGTAGATCGCTAAGCGAAGCGTTCAAGAGAACGGGGTTGAAGGAGTCGTACTCGTCGTGATCCAAATCACCGGAGATCCAATTGCGAGCGGACGGCACCTCGCGTTCAACACACGTACAGCCGGTGGCGTCCCACGCCTTGATCCAGCAAGGGGAGGGAGAGGTTGAGGAAGACTCCATCCAGCAGCAGCACAACGGCATGGTGGTGATGGAGGCGTGGCAATCCAGCGGGGGCTTCGCCAAGCACCGCAAGAGAGGAGAAGGAGAGAGGTAGGGCTGCGCCAAGAGGAGATGTACTCGTATTTTGGCAGCCCCAAAACCTCAAGTATATATAGGGGAAGGGGCTGCGCCCCTTTAAATTCCACCCCAAGGGGTGCGGCCAGCCTAGATCCCATCCAAGGGGCGGCCAAGGGGAGAGAGGCGCCCACTAGGTGGGCCTCAAGGCCCATCTGGACCTAGGGTTTGCCCTCCCCACTCTTCCCACGCTTGGGCCTTGGTGGGGGGCGCCCCAGCCCACCTAGGGCTGGTCCCCTCCCACACTTGGCCCATGCAGCCTTCTGGGGTTGGTGGCCCCACTTGGTGGACCCCCGGGACCCTCCCGGTGGTCCCGATACGTTACCGATAAAACCCGAAATTTTTCTGGTGACCAAAACAAGACTTTCCATATATAAATCTTTACCTCTGGACCATTCCGGAACTCCTCGTGACGTCCGGGATCTCATCCGGGACTCCGAACAACATTCGGTAACCACATACAAACTTCCTCTATAACCCTAGCGTCATCGAACCTTAAGTGTGTAGACCCTACGGGTTCGGGAACCATGCAGACATGACCGAGACGTTCTCCGGTCAATAACCAACAGCGGGATCTGGATACCCATGTTGGCTCCCACATATTCCACGATGATCTCATCGGATGAACCACGATGTCAAGGACTCAATTGATCCCGTATACAATTCCCTTTGTCTAGCGATATTGTACTTGCACGAGATTCGATCGTCGGTATCCCGATACCTTGTTCAATCTCGTTTCCGGCAAGTCTCTTTACTCGTTCCGTAACACATCATCCGTGATCAACCCCTTGGTCACATTGTGCACATTATGATGATGTCCTACCGAGTGGGCCCAGAGATACCTCTCCGTTTACGGAGTGACAAATCCGATCTCGATCCGTGCCAACCCAATGAGACACTTTCGGAGATACCTGTAGTGCACCTTTATAGCCACCCGATTACGTTGTGGCGTTTGGTACACCCAAAGCATTCCTACGGTATCCGGAGTTGCACAATCTCATGGTCTAAGGAAATGATACTTGACATTAGAAAAGCTTTAGCATATGAACTACGATCTTTATGCTAGGCTTAGGATTGGGTCTTGTCCATCACATCATTCTCCAAATGATGTGATCCCGTTATCAACGACATCCAATGTCCATGGTCGTGAAACCGTAACCATCTGTTGATCAACAAGCTAGTCAACTAGAGGCTTACTAGGGACATGGTGTTGTCTATGTATCCACACATGTATCTGAGTTTCCTATCAATACAATTATAGCATGGATAACAAACGATTATCATGAACAAGGAAATATAATAATAACTAATTTATTATTGCCTCTAGGGCATATTTCCAACAGTCTCCCACTTGCACTAGAGTCAATAATCTAGTTCACATCGCCATGTGATTAACACTCACAGGTCACATCACCATGTGACCAACATCCAAAGAGTTTACTAGTGTCAATAAACTAGTTCACATCATCATGTGATTAAGACTCAATGAGTTCTGGGGTTTGATCATGTTTTGCTTGAGAGAGAAGTTTTAGTCAACGGGTCTGCAACATTCAGATCCATGTGTACTTCGCAAATCTCTAGGTCATATTGTAAATGCTGCTACCACGTTCCACTTGGAGCTATTCCAAATTACTGCTCCACTATACGTATCCGGTTTGCTACTCAGAGTCACTCGGATAGGTGTTAAAGCTTGCATCGACGTAACCCTTTACGCCGAACTCTTTATCACCTCCATAATCGAGAAACATGTCCTTATTTACTCCAAGGACAATTTGGACCGCTATCCAATGATCCATTCTGGATCATTCTTGTACTATAGTGACTCATGGCAAGGCACACTTCGGTGCGGTACACAGCATAGCATTTGTAGAGCCTACGTCTAAAGCATAGGGGACGACCTTCGTCTCTTTTCTGCCGTGGTCGAGCTTTAAGTCTTAACTTCATACCTTACAACTCAGGCAAGAACTCCTTCTTTGACTGATCCATCTTGAACACTTACAAGATCATGTCAAGGTACGTGCTCATTTGAAAGTATTATTACGAATTTTGATCTATCCTTATAGATCTTGATGCTCAATGTTCAAGTAGCTTAATCTAGGCTTTCTATTGAAAAACATCTTTCAAATAACCCTGTATGCTTTCCAGAAATTCTACATCATTTTTGATCAACAACATATACTCATCAGAAATTCTATAGTGCTCCCACTCACTTCTTTGAAAATACAAGTTTCTCATAAACTTTGTATAAACCCAAAAACTTTGATCATCTCATCAAAGCGCACATTCCAACTCCGAGATGCTTACTCCAGTCCATGGAAGGATCACTGGAGCCAGCATACCTTTTAGCATCCTTAGGATCGACAAAACCTTCTAATTGTATCACATACAACCTTTCCTTACGAAGACTGGTAAGGAAACTCGTTTTGACATCCATCTGCCAGATTTCATAAATGCAGCTAATGCTAACATGATTCTGACGGACTTAAGCATCGCTACGGATGAGAACATCTCATCGTAGTCAACTCCTTGAACTTGTGAAAAACTCTTCGCCACAAGTCGAGCTTCATAGACGGTGACATTACTGTCCACGTCCGTCTTCTTCTTAAAGATCCATTTATCTCAATAGCTTGCCGATCATCGGGCAAGTCCACCAAAGTCCATGCTTTGTTTTGATACATGGATCCTATCTCGGATTTCATGGCCTCTAACCATTTGTCGGAATATGGGCCCACCATCGCTTCTCCATAGCTCGTAGGTTCATTGTTGTCTAGCAACATGACCTTCAAGACAGGATTCTTGTACCACTCAAGCGAGACGCATCCTTGTCACCCCACGAGGTGCAGTAGTGACTTGATCCAAGTTTCATGATCACTATCATAAGCTTCTACTTCAATTGGTGTAGGTGCCACAGAACAACTTCCTGTGCCCTGCTACACACTAGTTGTAGTGACGGTTCAATAACCATATCAAGTCTCCACCATCCTCCCACTCAACTTTTCGAGACAAACTTTTGCTCGAGAAAGGACCTGATTCAAGAAACAATCCCTATTGCTTTCGGATCTGAATTAGGAGGTATACCCAACTTTTTTGGGTGTCCTATGAAGATGCATTTTGTCCGCTTTGGGTTCGAGCTTATCAACCTGAAACTTTTCCACATAAGTGTCGCAGCCCCAAACTTTTAAGAAACGACAACTTAGGTTTCTCCAAACGGTGTCGTCTCAACGGAATTACGTGGTACCCTATTAAAGTGAGTGCGGTTGTCTCTAATGCCTAACCCATGAGCAGCGGTGGTAATTCGATAAGAGACATCAAGGTACACACCATATCCAATAGGGTGCAACTATGATGTTCGGACACACCATCACACTATGGTGTTCAGCGGTATTAATTGTGAAACAATTTCCACAATGTCTTAATTGCGTGCCAAAGCTTGTAACTCAGATTCTCATCTCTATGATCATATCATAGACATTTTATCCTCTTGTCACGATGATCTTCAACTTCACTCTGAAATTACTTGAACCTTTCAATAATTCAGACTTGTGTTTCATCAAGTAAATATACTCAGTATCTACTCAAATCATCCGTGAAGTAAGAACATAACGATATTCACTGCATGCCTCAACACTCATTGGACTGCACACATCAAAATGTGTTGCTTCCAACAAGTTGCTATCTTGTTCCATCTTACTGAAACCGAGGCTTTTCAGTCATCTTGCCCATGTGGTATGATTTTCATATCTCAAGTGATTCAAAATCAAGTGAGTTCAAACGACCCATCTGCATGGAGTTTCTTCATGCGTATACACCAATAGACATGGTTCGCATGTCTCAAACTTTTCAAAAACGAGTGAGTCCAAAGATCCATCAACATGGAGCTTCTTCATGCGTTTTACACCAATATGACTTACATGGCAGTGCCATAAGTAAGTGGTACTATCATTACTATTTTATATCTTTTGGCATGAAAATGTGTATCACTACGATCGAGATTCAGTAAACCATTCCTTTAGGTGCAAGACCATTGAAGGTATTATTCAAATAAATAGAGTAACCATTATTCTCCTCAAAAGAATAACCGTATTGCGATAGACATAATCCAATCATGTCTATGCTCAACGCAAACACCAAATGACAATTATTCAGGTTTAATACTAATCTTGATGGTAGAGGGAGCGTGCGATGTTTGATCACATCAAACTTGGAAACACTTCAACACATATCGTCACTCACCTTTAGCTAGTCTCCGTAACTCTTTTATTTGAGTTACTAACACTTAGCAACCGAACCGGTATCTCAATACCCTGGTGCTACTAGGAGTACTAGTAAAGTACACATTAACATAATGTATATCAATATACTTCTATCGACCTTGCCAGCCTTCTCATCTACCAAGTATCTAGGGTAATGCTGCTCGATGGCAGTTCCCTTATTCGAAGCACTTAGTCTCGGGTTTGGGTTCAACCTTGGGTTTCTTCACTGCAGCAGCAACTGATTTGCCGTTTCATGAAGTGTCCCTTCTTGCCCTTGCCCTTCTTGAAACTAGTGGTTTCACCAACCATCAACAATTGATGCTCCTTCTTGATTTCTACTTTCACGGTGTCAAACATCGTGAATACCTCAAGGATCATCATATCTATCCCTGATATGTTATAGTTCATCACAAAGCTCTAGCAGCTTGGTGGCAATGACTTTGGAGAAACATCACTATCTCATCCGGAAGATCAACTACTTTTCGATTCAAGTGATTGTTGCACTCGGACAATCTGAGCACAAGCTCAACGATTGAGCTTTTCTCCCTTAGTTTGCAGGCTAAGACAATCGTCGGAGGTCTTATACCTCTTGGCGTGGGCACGAGCCTGAAATCCCAATTCAGCCCTCGAAACATCTCATATGTTCATGACGTTTGAAAACGTCTTTGGTGCCTCAACTCTAAACCGTTTAACTGAACTATCATGTAGTTATCAAAACGTGTATGTCCGATGTTCGCAACATCCACAGACGACGTTTGGGGTTCAGCACACTGAGCGGTGCATTAAGGACATAAGCTTTCTACTGATCGCATAATCACTACTGTCAACTTTCAACTATGTTTTCTCTAGGAACATATCTAAAACAGTGGAACTAAAGCGCGAGCTTTCGACATAATTTGCAAAGATCTTTTGACTATGTTCAGGATAATTAAGTTTATCTTATGAACTCCCACTCAGATAGACATCCCTCTAGTCATCTAAGTGATTACATGATCCGAGTCAACTAGGCCGTGTCCGATCATCACGTGAGACGGACTAGTCATCATCGGTGAACATCTTCATGTTGATCGTATCTACTATCGACTCATGCTCGACCTTTCGGTCTCGTGTTCCGAGGCCATGTCGTACATGCTAGGCTCGTCAAGTTAACCCTAAGTGTTTGGCGTGTGTAAATCTGTCTTACACCGTTGTATGTGAACGTAAGAATCCATCACACCCGATCATCACGTGGTGCTTAGAAGCGAAGAACTTTAGCAGCGGTGCACGATTAGGGAGAACACTTCTTGAAATTGTTGTAAGGATCATCTTATTTACTACCGTCGTTCTAAGTAAACAAGATGCATAAACATAATAAACATCACATGCAATTATATAGTAGTGACATGATATGGCCAATATCATATAGCTCCATTGATCTCCATCTTCGGGGCTCCATGATCATCATCTTCACCGGCATGACACCATGATCTCCATCATCATGATCTCCATCATCGTGTCTCCATGAAGTTGTCTCGCGAACTTATTACTTCTACTACTATGGCTACTGGTTAGCAATAAAGTAAAGTAATTACATGGCGTTGTTTAAAGACACGCAGGTCATACAATAAACAAAGACAACTCCTATGGCTCCTGCCGGTTGTCATACTCATCGACATGCAAGTCGTGAATCCTATTACAAGAACATGATCAATCTCATACATCACATATCATTCATCACATTCTTCTTGGCCATATCACATCACATAGCATATCCTGCAAAAACAAGTTAGACGTCCTCTAATTGTTGTTTGCATGTTTTACGTGGCTGCTATGGGTTTCTAGCAAGAACGTTTCTTACCTACGCAAAACCACAACGTGATATGTCAATTGCTATTTACCCTTCATAAGGACCCTTTTCATCGAATCCGTTCCGACTAAAGTGGGAGAGACTGGCACCCGCTAGCCACCTTCGGTCCGGGCCGCTTCATCCCACAATACCGTCGAAACAAGATTGGACTAGTAACAGTAAGCATATTGAACAACATCAACGCGCACAACTACTTTGTGTTCTACTCGTGCAAAGAATCTACGCAATAGACCTAGCTCATGATGCCACTGTTGGGGAACGTAGTAGAAATTCAAAATTTTCCTACGAGTCACCAAGATCTATCTATGGAGAGACTAACAACGAGGGGAAGGAGAGTGCATCTACATACCCTTGTAGATCGCTAAGCGGAAGCGTTCAAGAGAACGGGGTTGAAGGAGTCGTACTCGTTCTGATCCAAATCACCGGAGATCCTAGTGCCGAACGGACGGCACCTCCGCGTTCAACACACGTACAGCCCGGTGACGTCTCCCACACCTTGATCCAGCAAGGGGAGAGGGAGAGGTTGAGGAAGACTCCATCCAGCAGCAGCACAACGGCATGGTGGTGATGGAGGAGCGTGGCAATCCAGCAGGGCTTCGCCAAGCACCGCAAGAGAGGAGAAGGGAGAGAGGTAGGGCTGCGCCAAGAGGGAGATGTTCTCGTGTTTTGGCAGCCCCAAAACCTCAAGTATATATAGGGGGGAAGGGGGCTGCGCCCCCTTTAGGGTTTCCCACCCCCAAGGGGTGCGGCTAGCCCTAGATCCCATCCAAGGGGGGCGGCCAAAGGGGGGAGAGAGGGGGCGCCCACTAGGTGGGCCTCAAGGCCCATCTGGACCTAGGGTTTGCCCCTCCCCACTCTTCCCACGCCTTGGGCCTTGGTGGGGGGCGCCCCAGCCCACCTAGGGCTGGTCCCCTCCCACACTTGGCCCATGCAGCCTTCTGGGGTTGGTGGCCCCACTTGGTGGACCCCCGGGACCCTCCCGGTGGTCCCGGTACATTACCGATAAAACCCGAAACTTTTCCGGTGACCAAAACAGGACTTCCCATATATAAATCTTTACCTCCGGACCATTCCGGAACTCCTCGTGACGTCCGCGATCTCATCCGGGACTCCGAACAACATTCGGTAACCACATACAAACTTCCTCTATAACCCTAGCGTCATCGAACCTTAAGTGTGTAGACCCTACGGGTTCGGGAACCATGCAGACATGACCGAGACGTTCTCCGGTCAATAACCAACAGCGGGATCTGGATACCCATGTTGGCTCCCACATATTCCACGATGATCTCATCGGATGAACCACGATGTCAAGGACTCAATTGATCCCGTATACAATTCCCTTTGTCTAGCGATATTGTACTTGCCCGAGATTCGATCGTCGGTATCCCGATACCTTGTTCAATCTCGTTTCCGGCAAGTCTCTTTACTCGTTCCGTAACACATCATCCCGTGATCAACCCCTTGGTCACATTGTGCACATTATGATGATGTCCTACCGAGTGGGCCCAGAGATACCTCTCCGTTTACGGGTGACAAATCCAGTCTCGATCCGTGCCAACCCAGCAGACACTTTCGGAGATACCGTAGTGCACCTTTATAGCCACCCGATTCGTTGTGACGTTTGGTACACCCAAAGCATTCCTACGGTATCCGGAGTTGCACAATCTCATGGTCTAAGGAAATGATACTTGACATTAGAAAAGCTTTAGCATATGAACTACGATCTTTGTGCTAGGCTTAGGATTGGGTCTTGTCCATCACATCATTCTCCAAATGATGTGATCCCGTTATCAACGACATCCAATGTCCATGGTCAGGAAACCCTAACCATCTGTTGATCAACGAGCTAGTCAACTAGAGGCTTACTAGGGACATGGTGTTGTCTATGTATCCACACATGTATCTGAGTTTCCTATCAATACAATTATAGCATGGATAACAAACGATTATCATGAACAAGGAAATATAATAATAACTAATTTATTATTGCCTCTAGGGCATATTTCCAACAAAAATTTGGGGCATCGCTACCCGAACACCCTCCATTGAACATGGCCTAGTTTTGGACATTCTTAAAATGATCCCAACTTTTTCAAGCAGGTGGGCATGCCAATGCTAGTCATCCATACCATGTTTGAATGATTTCCGACACCGTATGCAATTTGCTACGAGGCCGACCATTTATCGGTCTTTTTTTAACCAAGAAAACTATGAAAAATGCAAAATTAGTCGAAAACCAAATAACTTGGTATGGTGCCTTGAATTGTTCATACAAGGCCATGGAAAAATTGAGGGCATTCCAAGGATGTCGGGAAACATCATGCTCTCACACGGAGACTTCTGACCTATCTGAACACCCTCCATTGAACATGGTGCTTTTTTGGACATTCATGAAATGATCTCAACTTGTTGCCAGCAGATGGGCATTCGCATGATAGGAAAATATATATTTAAAATCATAATTTGAACAGGCACTTGAAATTGTTTTTTTCCTGTTTCCACGCGCGACAATGGACCGACCCAATCGGGTTGTCTCATGTGTATAGACTATTTAAACCGTAAATTTTTTTTCAAATTCAAGAACATGTTTTCAAAACGATGAACTTTTTTTAGTTTCACAAACTTTTTTTTTGTCAAATCCATGAACTTTTTTCATCGATGAATGTTTCTCAATTTTGAATTTTTTTCCTCCTTGGAGATAGGGGCGGGCAAAAGACAACAAACTAAAGACCGAACCGATATTAAAAACGGAAAAACCATTTTTTTATTTTTTGTGTTGGTGTTGGAAAATTTCTGCCACATGTAGCGACCAGCGCGCGCGTGCAGCGGAGAACTCTATTCCACGGGCCAAGCTGATCACTTGCACGCAAGGCTTAAACTTGTTTTGAGCTTTTTATGGCAGCCGGCATGTACGTACCTATAGGCAGCACACTGTGTGGTTCGTGGTTTTAGTCCCCCCCGCATGTGGTTACACAAAAGGAGGCAGGAAGCTTGCCTATATAATAGAGCAATCTGGTTATATGATCGGCGGTTTTTAAAATTCAAAAAAATATTCATAGATTAAAGAAAAGTTCACAAGTTTAAGAAAAGTTTATCGATTTGAAAAAAGTACATGAATATGGAGAAAGGTTCGCGAAATTGGGAAAAAGTTCATGATTTGAAAAAATGTTCATGGAATTGACAAAAAAATTCATGAATTTGATAAAAGTTTGCAAAATTGGAAAAAGTTCATCGATTTAAAAAAGTTCATGAATTTGATAAAAAGTTCATGATTTTGATAAAATTTTATAAGATTGAAAAACATTCATTCATTGGATAAAAAGTTCACGCATTCAAAAAATAAGTTCACTGATTTGAAAAGATTTCATGAATTTAAGAAAATGTTCACAAATTTAAGAAAAGAGAAAAAGAAGGAGAAATAAATAAAAATCAAAAACAAATAAAATCGAAGAAAAAAGTCCAAACAAAACTTAAAAAGAAAAACAAAACCATATTGAGAAAATGCCAACAAGAAGAATAAAAGTAAGTAGGCACAACAAGTGAGTTGTCCCAGTTGGTTATAGCGGGTGAAAGTAAACCAAGAGGGCGAGAGTTTGAATCCTACCTCATGCACCCACTTTTTGAAGGTTAGGAAAAGAAAGAAAAAATTAAATGGGCCAAGCTCGGACGGAGGGTGCCGGTTTATGTGAAGCTACCCCCTGTACTGCGTATACGGTGGACGACCCATCATATATCTCTACTACTATAGTACACAAATTTTTGAACTTGAATTAGCTATCCGGCAAGACCCTGGAGCAGTTACCAGCCGTAGATTTGTTCCAGAAGCTAAACATCCACCGTATATCAGTACCCAGCTCAAAAGATCCAATGGTTGATAATTCGTGGATTCGCTATGTACGGACAGGCGCCAAAGCGACTCCACCAGCTTTCTGGAATGCTCCAAATTGATCCACACACGTGCTGCTTCAGAACTATGTAAGATCTTTTGTGGCTGTTTAGAACTTCAATGCTCAATGGCTGGAGGCTTAGAAGATCCGGCAAACAACAATGATGGACTATAGCTTTCTTAAAAAAAGTAAAAAGCTATAGCTTTTATACAAATCAAAGCACTGAAATGTTTGTATCCACCAGACATTCAAACGCAGCAACTTGACACTTCGATGGAATTTAACACTTAAAGGCATGCATACTACTCCCTTTATACCAAAATATAAGATGTTTTTGTATTTCAAATAAACTCGCAATGAGTTCATACTAAAAAGAATTAGTGGAGAACACGTGCATAGCACGTACCTTCTACTAGTAGTCTTATAAAGTACCAAAACAAAATCTAATGGCTAGGCCGGTCGACTGACACTTCACTAAAACTCAGTCGACTGAGTTAGTCGACTGAGTTTTACCACAGCCTACATGAACAATGTTTCCACTAGGGTGTTACGAATACTGCGCCAAAAAGCTCAAACTTATTCCTGTAACTGGAGAACAGTTTTACGGATCCAGGTTATTTAGGTAGGCCTGGACGGAAAACATCATTGCCGACGAAGCCCTTGCACGCGAAAAACATTGTTGCCGACCCTGACTTTCTATACCCTCCGAGAGCTCCTTGAATATTAGTAGTTTCAAGAACTCGATTTTATTTTCGCAATACTTGTGAGTGCTAAATATATTTTCATGCACAAGTAGTCTTCGACAACAAGCAAATTGTACCGTTGTCCGTGTAAAAATTATGCATTGATGAGAACGTGAATGTATGTTTTAATAACTTAGTTTATTTAAGTATTAGTCATGTTTTATAATTTTAGTAGGTTAAGAATAAGATGATTGATTCCCCGGAAAAAAAAGAATAAGATGATTGTACTGCTTCGAATCCACAATGAAAAAAGCCACAGCCATCAGCTCACGTTTCGGTTTGGGGTCAGTGCAGAGGAGGGGTCGGTGTGAAGCCTATGTTAGGTAAGCAATTCAAACTAATCAAGGAAAAATATGTGCTGCTGCTCTCAAGATCCTTCTCCCAACGGAAACTTTAACAGTGGGGGTGGTGGTGCTCGCGGCTACCGATGAGTCTACGCGGCCTGCACGCTTCCACACCTCACACTGCAGTCTGGACCCGAAGAGACGAGTGGCGATTTTTCACTCCGTGCTTTTCCACAGTGAAACATCGTTTATGGCTTTACGCCCATTTCCACAGTGAAACATCTCAACTTCTCAAGGGTTGTTTGCGTGCACCGGAACAATTCTTACTTCGGGAGGAAGCATTTGACGTCCTTCCATTTTTCCTGTCAAGCACAACCGCCAACTGGCAATATGTCCACTTTCTCGTTCTTTATAATCAAACGTGTGACGGAGAGATATATGTATTACAACAAAGGTATCCCACATGAAAAGGTATCCCTTGCTTTTGAAAATGCATTTTGTATCTACTCAAAATACAATTAGAAAGCAGATGACATATGTACTACACACCCTTGTTTCATACTCCCTCCCTTGTAGAAAGCACAATACTATTTCGTAATTCGGAAGCACAGTACTATTGTTTTTCATGCTATCCATGGTAGAAAGGGTCTTTGAGAAGATCTAGAATGACCTCCATATTTCATACTTTGTCCAGAATTATTCTTTTTGCACAATGGAACTAGTATGAAAGTGAGTACGATTAAGCAAATGTCCATATTGTCAACTACTCCCTCCGTCCGAAAATACTTGTCATCAAAATGGACGGAGGGGGTATACATTTAGTAAGGGGTGTGTACATGGCTCATAACTGTTCATGTGATGACTCGTTTACTAGAATTAACAAAATTGCCTATAACTTTCCAAAATAACGTGTGTTTTGCTAGTACTCCTACATGCGGCCAGCAAAATATTAACGTGTGTTTTGCTAGTACATGCGGCGAGCAACATATGATTACAAACTGCATGCAATCGAACATCTCATATAGCTGATTTACGTGCAACATATTAATACATGATACATGCACGTACACGCTCAAATGCATTTACTAATTAGTAATGCAGCTGGCTAATCACCAACTCGCTGATTAGCACTAGAACAATTTCCCCACGCGGACCGTGCTGCCAATTGGATAGAGAACACAATCTTATAAAAGCGCCAGCTTTCAGACCCAGCGATGATAAAAGCACAGCCGCCCGACGGTGCCATCCATTTTGGAAAAACTCGACGCCTGACTTTGACGCCTTTTCACCAGTCCCCACTCACCAGACCCATCCGGCCAAGCTTCACCAACCCCCGGCTTCGAGCCCTATTTATAGCCCTCACTTCTGCTCTCCATGAAACCAAGCAGCCCTGCGCCATTACAAGACTCACAGATTACAGCGATTGCACCGGCTGTACTAGCTTGATCATCACAATAATGGCCTCCACCAACAGCTGGACCCATGAGATCGAGTCGGCGGTCACCGCACCGCGCCTCTTCCGCGCTGGCGTCATGGACTGGCACACCCTGGCTCCCAAGCTCGCGCCGCAAATTGTTACCAGTGCCCACCCTGTCGAGGGAGAAGGCGGCATCGGCAGCGTCAGGCAGTTCAACTTCACCTCAGGTATGCATCACAGACAACTGCAGTCTGGTATACACATGGTAAAAGCATAACCCAGAGTTGATCTTGCAGCCATGCCCTTCAACCTCATGAAGGAGAGGCTTGAGTTCATTGACGCAGATAAGTGCGAGTGCAAGTCGACTCTTATCGAGGGCGGTGGCATTGGCACAGCGATCGAGACAGCCACTTCGCACATCAAGGTGGAGCCGGCAGCAAGCGGTGGGAGCGTAGTGAAGGTGGAATCGACATACAAGCTGCTTCCAGGCGTGGAGGTGAATGATGAGATTAACAAGGCCAAGGATTCTGTCACGGCCATCTTCAAGGCCGCCGAGGCCTACCTCATCACCAACCCAGACGCATACAACTAATCAGTTGGGAGGGATCAAATATGATTATGTTCTCCCTGGTTTGATTTTTGTGTGCTTTCTTCCTGAATAATAAGGCTGCTCCAATCTCCAAGTAGTGATGCGAGAGCACTAAGCAGAGTGTGGACCTGAGAAGTTTAAAAGTTGTGTGTTTGTAACTATCAAAGGGAGCTGTTGTTTGATGATGTTGCTGCTTGCTTATGTATATTCCTCATGATTTTGTATGGGAATAAAAGGAAGTATGTGAAACACATAAAAGGAAATGAAAGTTTATGGGTCAAGGAAGTCTTATGTTTGCTCGAGTGAATATAATTTCTTTTGCTCTTTTCAAATATAGGAAGAAACAACTTGAATGTATATGTTATTTTATTTTTGCCATCACTTTTTGCCAAGTCCCTCTATTAGGCCCATGCAGTTTCTTTGGTTGTAGCTTTGCTGACGACTCATCCTTTCCTCTCACAGCGAGCAGACTCAGAAGCCATGGGACGCCACCTACATCTCCAACCCTCTCGCTGCCACCTGGGAGTTTCAGGCGCTGGGGATGGCAAGCTGTAGCAGATCAGAGCTGGTGCCAACTGCGGATGTGCGGTCAGATGACGACGGTGTTAGACCTGCGGTGCTTAACAACAATGCTGCATGTGCCAACGACGTCCGAAGGTCCCCGAGACATGGTCCTAGATGGCGGCGGGCTGACTTTTGGTTCGGCTTTGGCGTAAAACAACATTGGACTCTTGGATAAGGCCTGTAAGGTTGAGCCCAAGGGAGTTGGCCAAGACGGTGATGACTCCTCCGCAGGTGATGCCGTCTTATGTCTGGTTTGCTTGGTGGGTGAGGTGAAGTAGAAGAATTGCGTCTAAGTTTGGCATGACGCCGATATTGGGGTTTGCGGCCTTCCCAAGGGTAAGCATATCATCTTCCTTAACCTTTTAACATAATACAAACATAGATGCCCATATATACGCACATACACTCACCCTATGAACACATGAACACACACTGTATCCCTATGAGCACCTTCAAGATATTTAACCGACACAACATCTTGAGATTGATAAAGTCACCACAGGCGTCTTCATAGTCGAAGGGAACGTCTCCTCCCAGCAAACCACCATCGTTGGAAACCCTACAATAAATCCCAAAAATGCAAGCACCAATGCTAAGTTTAGGACTTGAACCCAGATGAACTGGTTTCCCCACAAGGAACCTAACCACTGAGCTCTCGGTTCGCTCTTCATTAACTTTTTGATACTTCTCCAGATGCCTGCAACATGCATGTTAGTGATAACATAATAGAAATATCGGATAGTCGCACACTCAATGCAACTGGCCCTATGCTTATGGCCTTCAAAACTCATCTCCTCGAATAAATGTGCTGGATGCAGGTGTAGCAGGTCGTGGGATGTAACGGCCATGGCCGTCATTGTTGGTGAAACCAAAGTGAGTGCACCCCTCTGTTAAGGACATGTCAGAGCTTTTTTCCATGAGACGAAAAGTAATATGGTCTTCGTTGCTCGTGGGATTAAGCCTGAAGCGTCTAGACTTCCGGAGCAGGGCAAAAACCCTAACCGACCCACACCTAAAAATGAAGCAATATCCCTCCCACCGTCAAGGCCGGGGTCGACCATGCCTCCATGGCCCTAAAGGCCACATGAGACAAGGAACCGATGACAGAGCCGACATGAGGTAGGAAAAGCTAATCACATGTGTGCCCGAGTCATGAGATGAAGATTCTTAGGCCTACTCAGTGACCCTTTCATTTACTAGTTTTTAAATGAATTTAGGGACTGGCATGACAAGATTCGCCTTTTTATTGACCTTCAGTTAGATCTGTGGTTGCGAACACTTTTTTGTTCGAAGGAGACGGCAAACCATTTTTCCTCCTTGGAGATAGGGAAAGGCAAAACACAATAAACTAAAGACCGAACCGATATCGAAACCAAAAGAACCATTTTTCAGTTTTTTTGTGTGTTGGTGTTGGAAAATTTCTGCCACATATAGCGACTAGCGTGCGTGCAGCGGAGACGTCTATTCCACGGGCCAAGCTGACCACTTGCACGCAAGGCTTAAACTTGTTTTGAGCTTTTTATGTCAGCCTGCGTGTACATATCGTATAGGCAGCACACTGTGTTGTTCATGGTATTAGTTCCCCCTCGTGTGGTTACACAGAAGGAGCCAGGAAGCTTGCCTATATAATAGAGCAGTCTGGTTATAAGATTGGCGGTTTTTAAAATTCAAAAAAATATTCATCGATTAAAGAAAGGTTCACAACTTTAAGAAAAGTTCATCGATTTGAAAAAAGTACACGAATAGTCAAAAAAGGTTCGTGTAGGATCGAAAGTATGTCTAGAGGGGAGGTGATTAGACTACTTGACCAAATAAAAATCTAGCCTTTTCCCAAATTTAGTTCTTGGCAGATTTTAGCAACTTAGCACAAGTCAAGCAATCAACCTACACATGCAATTCTAAGAGTATAGTAGCGGAATGTAAAACAATTGCATATGAAGGTAAAGGGAGGAGTTTGAGGGAGCAAACACAATGTTGACACGGAGATTTTTTATCCGTGGTTCCGATAGGTGGTGCTATCGTACATCCACGTTGATGGAGACTTCAACCCACGAAGGGTAACGGTTGCGCGAGTCCACGGAGGGCTCCACCCACGAAGGGTCCATGAAGAAGCAACCTTGTCTGTCCCACCATGGCCATCGCCCACGAAGGACTTGCCTCACTAGGGTAGATCTTCACGAAGTAGGCGATCTCCTTGCCCTTACAAACTCCTTAGTTCAACTCTACAATCTTGACGGAGGCTCCCAAGTGACACCTAGCCAATCTAGGAGACACCACTCTCCAAGAAGTAACAAATGATGTGTTGATGATGAACTCCTTGCTCTTGTGCTTCAAATGATAGTCGCACCAACACTCAACTCTCTCTCATAGGATTGGATTTGGTGGAAAGAAGATTTGAGTGGAAAGCAGCTTGGGGAAGGCTAGAGATCAAGATTTATGTGGTTGGAATGGAATATCTTGACCTCAACACAAGTGTAGGTGGTTCTCTCTCAGAAAATATGTGTTGGAAGTGTAGGCATGTTCTGATGGCTCTCTCCATGAATGAAGAGTGGGTGGAGGGGTATATATAGCCTCCACACAAAATATAACCGTTACACACAAATCACCAAACTCGGTGGGACCGATTCAAAGAACTCGGTCAGACCGATTTGGTTCATAATGTGACCGTTAGGCATTTCGGTGGGACTGACATGTCAACTCGGTGGGACCGATATCATTAGGGTTAGGGCATAACATAATCTCAGTGAGACTGATTACACGAACTGGGTGAGACCGATTTTGGTAACAGACAGACAGAGAGTTGGTCAGGCAAACTCGGTGGGACCGATTCGCTCATCTCGGTTGACCGAAACGTTACTAAAAGGAAATATAGTGTTTGCATTGCAATCTTGGTGGGACCGATCGCTCATCTCGGTTTGACCGAAACGTTACGAAGGGAAACAGAGAGTTTGCAATCCCATCTCGGTGAGACCGAGATCCCTATCAGTGAGACCGAAAAGACCAGGGTTTCTGGCAGTGGCTATGTCAACTGAATTCGGTGGCTCCGGATGGAAAGAATCGGTGGGGCCGAGTTGGACTTTACGTTTGGGACATATGTGGATATGAGAAAGTAGTGGAGGGTTTTGAAGCATATCACTAAGCACTTTGAGCAAGAACCTTATTAAGCAACACCTCATCCCTTCTTAATAGTATTGGCTTTTCCTATAGACTCAATGTGATCTTGGATCACTAAAATAGAAAATGTAGAGTCTTGTGCTTTGAGCTTGAGCGAATCTTTTGTCCTTAGCATTTTGAAGGGTCCACTTTCTAATCGATGCCATGCCAATCATTGAGCTTTCCTGAAATATTTATCTTGGAATAGCATTAGCTCAATGAGCTATATGTTGTTAGGAATTACCAAAACCACCAAGGGATAGTTGCACTTTCAATCTCTCCCTTTTTGGTAACTGATGACAACATATAGATCAAAGCTTCGACAAATGATAAATAAGATTGAAAAAATCGTCGCTTTGAGAAGTATGTGATAAGCAAGAGCCCCCCCCCCCTAAATTTGTGCATTATTTAAAATTTGCTTTTGAATGCGAGTGCACAATCGATTAGGATCATGGAATTACTCTTCCATGTCACATACATCTTGGTGGAGAACTCAAAATGATAGAAATTAAAGCATGCACTCATCAGCAAAACAAGTGAAAGATCATCTAGGCATATAAGAGATAATATCATCCAACAAGCATTAAGGGTAGCATATGATCAAACACATGATCAAACAAGTATCTCACAAGGACATAAAGTATCTCACACAAGCACACAATAAAGTTTCAACCAAAATAGCAAGAGAGAAAAAAAGAAACACACTCTCTCTCGAAGCCTATGATCTATACATTTTTCTCCCCCTTTGGCAACAAGTTACCAAAAAGTTCAAAAATGCATAGTGCTAAACGAATCTCAGGCTTGATCTTCGGTAGGAGGTGTTGAGATGACTCCAAGGATGAAAGCTTCAGATGAAGTAGCTGGAGCTGGTGGAGTAGCTGCTGGAGGTGGAACTGGAGCTGTAGCTGCTGGTGCTGATGCTGTAGCTCTAGTGTCTATCACTGGCACTGCAGCAGATCTCTGTCAACTGGGCACTCTAGCAAAAGCATCTGTGGTAGACTTTCCCTTCTTCTCATCTGCTTCCTCCTGAAGTTGCTCAACTGCAGTTTGGATCTCTGTTACCTTGACATCAAGGTCATGGAATTTCTGCTCAATGATCCTCTCCAGGCTCTCCTGGTTCTTGGTCAGGGTGGCCAAGCCCTTCTCAATCCTCAGGGTGGATTGGATCAGGTATCCAAGCTGGTCTTGCTTGCTCTTCAAGAATACCTGAGATGCCTCTTCTACAGTTGGCATCTTTCCAGCTTTCTCAGCTTTAGCCTTCTCTCTCTTCTCATGTGCTTGAGCTCAAGATGGTTCATTCTCATTCATCACCACTGTGTTGTCTTCAAATTCAGGGTAGATGGGCAGATGCTCCTTATCCAAAATGTATTTGCTTGTGACCATCTTTGAGTTGATGAGCTCCTGAATGTGTGGGGCATACCCACAACTTCTCTTCTGATCAGCTGCTGTCCTCTTGATTGTTTCCACAATCAGGCTCGTGACATTGAATTTTTGAGGGACATCAAATATATGTAGCAAGTTGATGGCATGTCCTCTGATCATCTTGTGATCACCTGACTTGGGTAGCAGTGTGTGCCTTAAGATCCAGTTGATAGTTGGCAGACCAGACAACAGGTAGTGAACTAATCCAAACTTATGTGTATCCAAAGCAGCATCTGGGATCTCTTTTTACATGTTGGCCATTGTGTTGTGCTCTTTCTTCTTCTCTGCATAGATGTCCAAGTCATCCTCATGTTCCTCGGGAGCATTGATAAGCTTAGCCCATTCCTCAACTTTAGACTGGTACCCAGTACCCTCAGACATCCACACTATCCTTCCATCTGGATAGAAGTGGGCAGTGGAGTAAAACTGCATGATGAGCTCATCATTCCACTTGGTGAGCTTCTGGGCAACAAAAGTATCAACTCCACATGCCTTGAAGCTATCAAGCGCACCAGGGAAGTGATCCTCATTCTATTTGATGAACTCCCAGTCAACCCATCTCATGTCACACACAATGGGCTTCTTATCAAGCAGAACTGTCTCATAGAAGTCATGTTGTTCCTTAGTGTGAAACATGTAGTCCACATCAGTCCTTCTCCTGATAGCATATGGATCAGACTGTCTCCATAGTCTCAATCCTGCATCCTTATTTTCATGTTCTCTGCAACAGGGTGTGCATCAGTGTGGTCTGGGATCTTGGGCTTCAGCTTCCTCAATACAACAGAGTCATCTTCTTCTTCAGCAGCTTCAGGCACTGGGGCCTTGTTCTTCTCTTCAGCAAGGATGTTTCTAGTGCTTCTGTTGGGTTTAGGCTTTGGAGCTAGAGCAGCAGCCTTGGGAGCAGATTTGGTCTTAGATGGAGCAGCCCCTGATCTGATTGCATCTCCCATAAGCTTTTGAGCTTTGGGTGCTGGTGCAACATCCTCTTCCTCTTCCTCTTCAGAATCTTTCCTCATTGAGGGCTTGCCAAGAACTCTGGCAGTAGTAGTTCTGGCCCTCTTCTTCTTCTTCTTATCCTCACCAGCTGCTTCTTCTTCAGATACAATGGTGAACTTCATGGTTTCACCTGTGGCAACTTTTCTTAGCTTAGACATGGGTTGTCTTCTTGCTGGAGCCTTTGTTTTCAGTCCAGGCTTTGTTGCAGCAGCTGTGCCATACTCTTTCTTCAGCACCTTTTTCTTTGAAGTGGCTTCATCTTCAACAGCCACATAGTCTTCATCCTCAGAATCAGAAGTCCTCTTCTTCCTTATCCTGGTAGCAGCCTTTGGCAGGTTGCTTGGTGTGCTCCTGCTACCCTCATCATAGCTGCTAGAGGGATCAGAACCCTCACTCATCTGCACCTGCTGTTCAGACTTGTTCTGGATGTCACTCTGGTCAGGCATCTTGCAGGCAAGCAGTTAGCAGACCCTGTGAATAGATTATAGATGAGGTAGAGAAGATAAGCATCACAAAGTACAGGAGTTTTGCAAAAAAGATGACTTAAAAAAATTAGTTTTAGTTCTTAACAGAAAGCATTTCGGAGCTACCGATTTGTAAACTCGGTGATACCGAAGCAGCTTTTGGAACCTAAACTAGTGAACTCGGTCAGAACGAGTCACAGTTCACTGGTACCGAGACTGCTAGGGTTTCACAAAGAATCGAACTCGGCCACACCAATTTGCAATTTTCGGTTAGACCGAAAACGCATGTGCTCTGGCCTAAGCCAAATCGGTGAGACCGATTTCTGCAACTCGGTCGGTCCGAGATGAATTCGGCAGAGACCTAACCCTAAATTTTCAAATCAAAACTAATCTACGGGACGATTTCGCTGGACAGGATGATTTCAATCATGGCAAGAATCATGGCAAAGCAATGTGCTAAGAATCAGAGTTAAGGATTAGCACAAAGATTAAGTTCGTACCCTAGTTTGGTGGCGAACTTGCTACGGCGGCAACGGCGAGGCAGATTGCTGTTGACGGCGGCGGGGACCATCGGCGGGGCAGATTGCCGTTGACGGCGGTGGAGACCAGCGGCAAGAGGTCGCTAGTGACGAGAGGACGATCCAGAGACCCGAGGAGGCAGAGCAGGTTACGCGCGGGCGAGGAGGTTCGGAAAAATTTCCAAAATTTGGGCCGTCGGTATATATAACCTGACCCTATCGGTGTGACCGAGTGGAACGACTCGGTGGCACCGAGATGCAAAACTGCAAGCAGTTACTGCAACTCGGTGTGACCGAAAGGTTCTAATCGGTTGCACCGAGATTGAAAACCCTAGATCAACTTAGTGACTCGATAGGACCGAAAGGGATGAATCGGTTAGACCGAGATGCACAAAGAGGTTTTGGAGGTTTAAGTCTATGACGAATCGGGAACTCCGAGTGCTCCTCACACAGAGTGGTTCGAATCTGACTTGATCAAACTTTGTGATGTAGCATGAATAGAGTTTGAGACAAGGAAAGCATAGATAGCTAGAGGGAGTTCTTAGGCATTCTTGTCCATCCATTTGGCAAAAGAGAAAGAGCCAAACAATCAAAACAACAAATGGATGTCCTCGAATGAGTAAAATATGCATTCAACGTGCTCACACAATTAAAATGGCAAATGAAATATGTGACAAAGCATGCACAAACACTCTAGCATCTATCAACCAATTTGGCGATGCTTGGTCATCTATATATGAGTATTTTGACTTAGGAGTCAAATGAGAACATTTGATCATAGGTCATACTCATCGTTTAAGCACAAGTGGGGTTACCACTTTTACATAAAGCATTGTTGTGTTCACATCATTAGAGTTGCTTTAGCTCAATTGATTAGAGTAAAGATCCCCCTAGATGTGATATCCCCCCTAAGAGGGATTAACTAACCTTGGGTTTTGTCGATGATGACTTCATGTAGGTGTTGAAGATGTAGATGCTCAATGTTGATGTAGATCATTTGGAGCAATCCTTTGGAGTGAGTTGCACTTTCAATACCTACACGGGTTAGTCCCACAAGGAACAAACAAGGATATCCATAGACATAGAGTGATGCATACACAAGATGATGTCAATGAAAGCATTAGGTTACCTTGTCCCTTGTCTTACCAACAAGAGGGTTTGTGACTCCTTAAACTAGTGCAATATATGGAAATTGTTTGCACTTGTCCTTGCCAAAATGATAAGAGTGAGGTATGTTAGCGGATTCACCCTCAAGAACTCTCTAGTTCTTCTTCTTCTGGATCCACACCATCTTGATGGGAATCCTTGGAGTTGTAGTTGCACTTGATGAAGTAGAACTTGATGTAGTCTAGGGAACCCACTTGACCAAGGCCTTAGGTGCTTCTTCAAATGCATCAATTTCCTCTTGAAGCTTGTCCTTTCCTTTTTTCTTATGGTCTTGTGGTGGAAGATCATCTTGAGCTTGTGTCCCGTTGAAAGAAGCAGGATCATACTTCTCTCGTTGAGGAACAAACTTCTTCTTGGGGTATTGATCTTCTTCCCACTCAACTCCATTGGCATTGAACTTTCGTTCAAAACCAACACCTTGATTCTTCCGGTGTCTTCCTTGCTTGCGTACAATTTCCTCAAATTGCTTACTTCCAGCAAGGCTCTTGTAAACACCTTTCTCTATAATTCCCTTCAATAAGCTATTTTCTTGCTCAAGTGTAACTTGGCTAAGAGAATCATTAGTGGAATCAAGATAACTATTAGAAGCAACAACATTGGATTTAGCATGATTGTTGTTACTACTAGATGAAGCATCTTTCTTGTTCTTGTTGCTAGATTTAACTTGCGGCATGTAAGTAGACAAGAGTAAACGCTTGGCAATGTAAGAAGAACTTTTCTTGCGAAGATCATCATTGATTGCCTTTTAAAAACTCATGCTCTTGCTCAAGGTTGAGCTTGTCAAAGCGTAGCTTCTCATGAGTCTTTAAAAGTTCTCGATGATCTTCCAAGGTAGTTTCATGAGCTAGTGTTTAGTTCTTTAGTTAGACACTCAATCTCCTTCTTATCATCATCATTCGTTTTATCTTGATTATCATGATTAATTGATGTTTCATCATAGTCTTCATCACTAGAGTTGTCAACAAGTAAATCATCATCACCTAGCAAATCATCTTCATCATTATTGAAATCAACATACTCGGGATGTGCTACCTTTGGACCTTGTAGGATTTCGGGTTTCGGAAGACCCTTGAGGTTCGAACACCGGGGTGCGCGCGGAGATCTTTCCGCTACCAGCTCGCGCGTCAATGGTTTGCAAGGGATCTAAACTAGGATGATGAACAACACAAGGGACACAAGGTTTATACTGGTTCGGGCCACCGTTGTGGTGTAATACCCTACTCCAGTGTGTGGTGTGGTGGATTGCCTCCGGGGCTGATGAAGAACAGTACAAAGGAAGAACAGCCTCGCGAGGGGCTGTCCTTGAGCTGGTGCGATGGAATGCTTGGTTGAGTCCAGTCGCTTCTCTCTCTCTCTCTCTAGTGGTTTCGACCTGTTCTTGGTCCGTTCTACTTGTCTGGTTGGTTTCCTCTTTCTCTCTGTGGTGGCTAGTCCTATTTATAGAGGGAGGCCCTGGGCCTCTTCCCAAATAATGAGCGGGAAGGGCGCCAACAATTGGCCATTTTGAAGGGGAACATCTAGTACACTTATCCTGACTAAAGTTGGTCTTCGGCTGCCAAAGGCTCTGACGGTGACGCCGTCCTGGGCTCCACGATGACATCCGTCCTGCCGCTCTGTTGGTCTTGGTCTTATTGCACCGAAGTGGTAACCTTTGCCTGATGCCTTGGCATGTGCTTGCCTCCTTTGCACCAAAAGGGAAATGAGGACACTGCGCAGGCTGGCGCTCGCCTGGTCTCGATCGT
This sequence comes from Aegilops longissima, assembly GCA_021605205.1. Classification (NCBI taxonomy): domain Eukaryota; kingdom Viridiplantae; phylum Streptophyta; class Magnoliopsida; order Poales; family Poaceae; genus Aegilops; species Aegilops longissima. Next base: position 153,883,089 of record CM038682.1, read on the forward strand.
CATGGCTTGCGTCACGGGGCACCCTCGTGAGGTACCCTGCCTTGATCTCTTCGCCTCCTCGCGAGCCTGCCTGACGAGGCTGCTCCTGAGGAAGGTTCCTGTCGTCCGCCCCGCGAGACTTGGCCCCTCGCGAGGGTCTTGAGCTTGAACTGATGAAGCTGGGCCACGCTGGGCCCCCACTTGAGCCACGCCGCAGGCCGCAGGCAGGCAAGTCTGGGGACCCCCATTCCCAGAACGCCGACAGACCTTTGTCCATGAAGAATCTTCCAATTCCTTCATTTGGTGAGTCAAATATGTCATAGGAGTTGGTTGACACAAGTGCTAGACCGGCAACACCTTCATCTTGAGTATATTCGGAGTCAGAGTGATAACTTCTTTCGGAGTGATGGTCGGAGTCGGAGCCCGATATCCATTCACCAACATGAGCTTGATGTCTTATTTTTGTGTAGCTCCTTGATGACTTATCCTTCCTTTCCGAATCTTTGCTTCTTCGAGAGGATCTTCGTTCATAACGATCATCTCTACTCCTTCTTTCTCTTGATGGTGACTCTTCTCTTCTACTTCTTCTTTTGGGAGAATCTTCTCTTCTTTTGTAGGGGGCCGTACACTCATTGGAGTAGTGTCCGGGTCTTCCATAATTGTAGCAATTACGCTCACGACTAGAAGATCTTTTGTCATTGTAGGACCTTGACTTGGAAATTCTTTCTTTGCTTCTACTCTTGTAGAACTTGTTGAAGTTCTTTACCATTAGGTTCAATTCTTCATTGAAGGTTTGTTTCTCACTTGATGACGTGGGACCATCACACACGGCTTTGTAGGCACCACTTGACTTGTTGTGAAGCTCTTCCTTATCCTTGAGTAACATCTCATGAGCAACAATTCTTCCAATGACTTCCGTTGGCTTGAGATCTTTGTAATTGGGCATCATTTGGATCAATGTGCACACGGTATCATATTTTCCATCCAAGGCTCTTAGGATCTTCTTGATGATGAATTTGTCGGTCATCTCTTCACTTCCTAACCCGGCAATATCATTTGTGATGAGAGCAAGCCTAGAGTACATTTCATCGACACCTTCACCATCCTTCATTTTGAACTTGTCAAGTTGACTTTGAAGCACATCCAATTTGGATTCCTTGACGAAGTCGGTACCTTCGTGCATGTCGATCAAAGTATCCCAAATTTCCTTTGCATTCTCAAGACGGCTGATTTTGTTGAATTCTTCGGGGCACAATCCGTTGAAGATAATATCACAAGCTTGAGCATTGTATTGTAGCATCTTCAACTCTTCCACGGTAGCTTCACGGTTAGCTTCTTTCCCATCGAAGAATTCACCTTGCAAACCAATACACACAATAGCCCAAACGGCGGGGGTTATGTCCAAGAATATGCATTTTCATCTTATGCTACCAACTAGCAAAATTTGTACCATCAAAGTAAGGACCTCTACGGTGGTAATTTCCCTCGCTAGATGCCATACTCTTCTAGGTTGTGAAACCAAGGCTAGACCACCAAAAGCTATGGAAATCAAAGCAAATGGAGATCAAAGCTCGGATACCACTTGTAGGATCGAAAATATGTCTAGAGGGGGGGGGGGGGTGATTAGACTACTTGACCAAATAAAAATCTAGCCTTTTCCCAAATTTAGTTCTTGGCAGATTTTAGCAACTTAGCACAAGTCAAGCAATCAACCTACACATGCAATTATAAGAGTATAGTAGCGGAATGTAAAACAATTACATATGAAGATAAAGGGAGGAGTTTGAGGGAGCAAACGCAATGTTGACACGGAGATTTTTTATCCGTGGTTCCGATAGGTGGTGCTATCGTACATCCACGTTGATGGAGACTTCAACCCACGAAGGATAATGGTTGCGCGAGTCCACGGAGGGCTCCACCCATGAAGGGTCCACGAAGAATCAACCTTGTCTGTCCCACCATGGCCATCACCCACGAAGGACTTGCCTCACTAGGGTAGATCTTCATGAAGTAGGCGATCTCCTTACCCTTACAAACTCCTTGATTCAACTCCACAATCTTGACGAAGGCTCCCAAGTGACACCTAGCCAATCTAGGAGACACCACTCTCCAAGAAGTAACAAATGGTGTGTTGATGATGAACTCCTTGCTCTTGTGCTTCAAATGATAGTCTCCCCAACACTCAACTCTCTCTCATAGGATTGGATTTGGTGGAAAGAAGATTTGGGTGGAAAGCAACTTGGGGAAGGCTAGAGATCAAGATTTATGTGGTTGGAATGGAATATCTTGACCTCAACACAAGTGTAGGCGGTTCTCTCTCAGAAAATATGTGTTGGAAGTGTAGGCATGTTCTGATGGCTCTCTCCACGGATGAAGAGTGGGTGGAGGGGTATATATAGCCTCCACACAAAATCTAACCGTTACACACAAATCACCAAACTCGGTGGGACCGATTCAAAGAACTCGGTCAGACCGATTTGGTTCATAATGTGACCGTTAGGCATTTCGGTGGGACTGACATGTCAACTCGGTGGGACCGATATTATTAGGGTTAGGGCATAACGTAATCTCGTTGAGACCGATTACACGAACTGGGTGAGACCGATTTTGGTAACAGACAGACAGAGAGTTGGTCAGGCAAACTCGATGGGACCGATTCGCTCATCTCGGTTGGACCAAAACGTTACGAAAGGAAAACAGAGTGTTTGCATTGCATTCTCAGTGGGACCAATCGCTCATCTCGGTTTGACCGAAATGTTACGAAGGGAAATAGAGAGTTTGCAATCCCATCTCGGTGAGACCGAGATCCCTATCGGTGAGACTAAAAAGACTAGGGTTCCTGGCAGTGGCTATGTCAACTGAACTCGGTGGCTCCGGATGGAAAGAATCGGCGGGGCTGAGTTGGACTTTTGGTTTGGGACATATGTGAATATGAGAAAGTAGTGGAGGGTTTTGGAGCATATCACGGAGCACTTTGAGAAAGAACCTCATTAAGCAACACCTCATCCCTTCTTAATAGTATTAGCTTTTCTTATAGACTCAATGTGATCTTGGATCACTAAAATAGAAAATGTAGAGTCTTGTGCTTTGAGCTTGAGCCAATCTTTTGTCCTTAGCATTTTGAAGGGTCCACTTTGTAATCCATGCCATGCCAATCATTGAGCTTTCTGAAATATTTATCTTGGAATAGCATTAGCTCAATGAGCTATATGTTGTTAGGAATTACCAAAACCAACAAGGGATAGTTGCACTTTCAGTTCGCAAAATTGGAAAATAGTTCAACGATTTGAAAAATGTTCATGAATTTGACAAAAAAGTTCACGAATTTGATAAAAGTTTGCAAAATTGGAAAAAGTTCATTGATTTGAAATAAGTTCATGAATTTGATAAAAGAGTTCACGAATTTGATAAAATTTTCCGAAATTGAAAAACATTCATTTATTTGATAAAAAGTTATCTTTTTTTGAATTCATTTTTCTCCAAACATTCAAATAGTTTTAAGGTTAATATTAGAATGCAACAATAATTCAAATAATAAATATTTCAATGCAACAATAGTTCAAATATAAATATTCAATCAAAATATAAAGTTTCCAAATAACATAGTTCAATTTATTCAACACTCGATATCCTGGCAATGAACCCTTGGAGCCGAGAACATGCTCCTTCGCATTCTCCATTTCTTCAAGACGCCATCATTATTGCCGTTTCATTGTCTTCCTCCTCATCGTGTGACGAAGAAGAACTCATGAACTCTTCTTTGTAAAATTACTCCTTGTCCAGACCCATCGTGTTTCCCTGCTACTATACAACGAAGACGTGAAAAAAAGAATTATGGTATTTGACCGAACACTTGTCGTGCCATGTGTCTGACATGGACGACAAAGGTTGGGGTGCATGTTACAAGGGCGAGTGATGGATCCGACGACGACGGCTTGATGGAGAGGCAACTGGGTGGAGTGGCAGAGGTCCATCAAGGCTCGAGCATCGTCCGAGAGGGTGCGCGGTGGTTCCGATGGGTTTGGGTGGTTTCAGGCTGCCGGAGTCCAACACAGATGACGTCCGAACTTAACGGTCTTGGGGATTCTGGCCCACGTTGAAAGCCTAAAAGTGCCTAAAAATATTTATAGATTAAAGAAAAGTTCACAACTTTAAGAAAAGTTCATTGATTTGAAAAAGTGCACGAATATGAAAAAAGTTCATGAAACTGGAAAAAGTTCAATGATTTGAAAAAATGTTCATGAATTTGACAAAAATGTTCATGAATTTGATAAAAGTTCACAAAATTGGAAAAAGTTCATCCATTTGAAAAACTTCATGAATTTGATAAAAAGTTCATGATTTTGATAAAAATTTCTAAAATTGAAAAACATTCATTCATTTGGTTAAAAGTTCACGCATTCAAAAAAAAGTTCACGGATTTGAAAAGAATTCTTGAATTTAAGAAAATGTTCACGAATTTAAAAAAATGAAAAAGAAAAGAGAAAAGGAAGAACAAATTAATAAGAATAAAAAACAAATAAAACAGAAGAAAAAAGTTCAAACAAAACCTAAAAAGAAAAGAAACCATATTGAGAAAATGCCAACAAGAAGATTAAAAGTAACTAGGCACAACAAGTGAGTTGTCCCAGTTGGTTATAGCGGGTGAAAGTATACCAAGAGGGCATGAGTCTGAATCCCACCTCATGCACCCACTTTTTGAAGGTTAGGAAAATAAAGAAAAAATTAAATGGGCCAAGCTCGGACGAGGGGGGAAGCTACTCCCTGTACTGTGTATACGGTGGGCAACCCATCATATACGAAAGTGAGTACGATTTGGCAAATCACCATATTGTCCATTATACGTTTAGTACGGGTGTGTGTGTACAGAGCTCATAACTGTTTATGTGATGACTTGTTTACTAGAATTAACTAGTAGAATGTCCGTGCGTTGCTACAGGCTACAATGCATATAAATTTAATTGTTCAACGTCATTTTTATGGAACATATTGTGCACATGAGGCATTATCATTATTATTTTTACCATTAAAACTGTTTTCTTCTTGTTCCTCTATCCACTATAACCGCCTCTCTCATCCATCAGTGGCATATATGGCTCACAACCCCGCGTATCCATCTCGACCACACCGACAACCACATACTTCAAATTTGAAACACATAACCGAATATTTGTGTATACATTAGACATACTCACTCAACCAAACAAAAAATTTCGTTCCTATGTAACACGACTTATTAGGAATGACATGTTCAGTGTAACCAGGAAGAAATTATACACCGTTGTCCTAAATCCACATTACCCTGCAAGCACTAAGCACATAATTTGTGGGTTCCTTTGCCATAGGATCATTAGATATATGCAGAAGCTTACAATTGAGAGTGAAAAAGTTGGGTAAGGGACAACGAAACAAATTGAAACATGAAGTCAACTTGTAATCTACATCGAAGACCACACCGAGGATTTCTCTATAAAAGAAAGACCACACCAGGATTTGGGTAAAACAACACACCATTTTATTTCAGATTGAGCCTAATAATATAATTTGCAAACTACCATGGAACTTGAAGCATTGTATGCTCTTGTCCACGAAGAGAGATATAGCCTTATAGTACCAGCATGCCTGGCTATGTTATTCCTCACGCCAAACTATAGAACTTTTCTCTATCGACAACCTGTCTAAAAAGACTATGCCTAATTGCCTCAAGATAGCACCATTCCACCACAAATGTGCCGAGGCATGCATCATCTATGCATGCCTTGTGCGGCCTTCCTCTTCAGTCTTCTCATCCGCCTGACCATCAACGAAATTGCCCATCATGCCTGCTCGCATCTACCTGCTCATTGTCAAGTACAACCACGCTTCCAACTCTCACCTCAGTACCATGCTCGCTGATGTCTATGCATGCCAAGTCTAGCCTTGTTTGTCTGATACATGAATGGATGTCGCCGCGCCCACCCTTCTCGTCTGTTATGCCCCTACTAAACTCGTTGCCACGTGCGCTATTATCCTGAGTAAAAATACATACAGAATATTACAAAAGTCAAAATATTTAAATGTATTTTTCAGTCAGTGCAAGATGTTGTTCCTCACCTTAATTTCCTTATCAGAAGAGTCAAAAGTTAGGATTTAATATAGCTTTTCAACAGGATTAATGAGTAATATAATAAAAAATGGGCTAGATTATCATTGAGAAAGCATAATACAGAAGCAAGCTGAAGCTACCCACTCTTAGATTTATAGTGTATACTAGCTTAGCCCGCGCGGCGCCACACCGCGCCTGTCAGTAAGTCGCTACTATATAGACTATGGTCCAAGCTATAGAGTAATAAATAGTTTTTCGCCATCAATTAAAAAAATTGAAGATGACAAAGAAGTAGATTTATTACAACAATGCAAATGCATGAGCACAAACAAAACGATTAACATTGGCACACCTCTATAAGAACTACTTATTAAAACCATATACAACTCATACTACATGGTGGGATGTATAGGGAGATATAAACGTACCGTAATAAGAAGTCGCAAGCAGGTTTCGCTGGATTAGATCATCCTGGTATAACCTCCTGCAGGATTAGTGCCTATAATAAAATGGTACAAAGCTTTTGCAAATTCTTGGACATGCCCGACATGTGGTTTTGCTCCTGTGCATGTGGAATATGATCTTCGCTATGTGGACGTTGAGGATGCATGTGAAGTGGCAACACATGTGAGATGTTGTTGCATATTTTTGCAAAAATCATTGTTTGTCTTGTGAACTCATTCTGCTGAGTAGCTACTTGATGATGGGCCATGTTAAATTGACACTGCTTGGTTTGTGCCTTCTCTTGTGCCGTAAATAGTCTTTCCTTTGTGACTTCAAGTGCGTAGTAGTTGTGGTCATTGATGGAAATGTTGTAATCTGCACAAATGCATTCCATAGCAACTTGAGCTGCCTTTTTCTTTGGCTTCATCTTCTATCTCGGCTGGTTCTCCTTCAAACGTCATTGAGGATTCTCTATGGTTGTCTTGTTGACGTGGTAGGCCTATCAGTACAGATGCTTGCGCCATGGCTCCATGATGATACCAGTGAGTATAGCACTGTATTTTTAAGCCAGTTGTCAAACTTAGTGCTTCAAGAATTGGACGTCTTGAAATGTATAATATCAAGTTCTCCTGCTGTATAAAAAAATATTAGACATAATATTTCGTTTAGTCACAAGAGAATAAAGAACATAAAATGTTGGATAAGAGTGAGGGCTTACCGAACATTTTGCATTGGACCGATTGAAGTGGGGACGATCTTCTAAGGAGCTTAGTGTTGGGGGCTTGCCTTTCTTCTTAACTTGCTTTCCCATGGAGAATGCTCTCTCGGGACGGTAAGCTCCATCCATTGTATCATGTTTAACTGTGTGTGAACTGTGACTTTCTTTGGTGGTGCGTGAACGGTTATATACTATATAGTGGGTACGAAAATGGATGAGTCATCATTGTAGATGAAGTGGTATAGAGCTTTTGCAAATTGTTGCAAGCGATCTTGTGGTTGGTTAGCACCGATGTATGAGATCATTGGATCTTCAGTTTGTGTATGTTGAAGATAGATATGCAACGGTGTATGGCGTCAGAAAATTATTGCATATCTTTAGCGGTATCTTAGTATTTCATGTGAACTCATTTTGCTGGACGGTTATCTGCAGAGTAAATAAAAACGGAGTGAGGACATGATTGTGAGATTTTGAAACTGCATGCATATGATTATTCTTTACTATTTTATTTTATTCTTGAAATAATATGGTTTTTTTGTCCGATGTTTCTTTCTCATGCAGTAATTATTGATGGTTCGTAGTAATTTAAGTGGTCCTCGGCCTAGGTCGTCCATTCTTTTCCTTTTTTTAATGTAGCATGGGCCATGCAGCAGTGGAACATAGGTGGTGTGATGTGACTACGTGCATGCACGAATGATAGATCAAATGTTCCGTTTGGTTTGTGCATGCAGCCACGCTATATCAACGGCATCTAACTGTTTTATAAATTTATTGGCAACATTTACTCCATGTAGGTAGTCATGCATGCTGTATTTAAGACAAAAACATGGTGGACAGAACTCCACGGACTGCTGCCAAAACATAGAGCTCCATGGAGAAATTGCAAATCAGAAGATTGTGAATAGGGTGAACCCATCTCTGTTCATGTAAATATAGGCCACATCCAGCAGCAGCATCAACTTAAACTTCACATCAAATAGACAGCAAGATATCGTCTGAACTTCAATTATAACCGCGGAAAAGCTATGCTCACTCCTCCCTAAAAAAACTATTCTCACTCCAGCAAAAGAAAAAAGAAAGTTCAGAGCTGTACATATTGACCTTGCTCTCGACAGTATTCAGATGTCCACGGCAAGGCGAGCTCAAGTTCGGAGTTTTGACGCAGCCGCACGGTCTTGGTGGGCCATTATTCTGCCATATCATTGGTAAATGGTAATGGAGACCGTTACGCCAACGCCGCCTGCGCTTCTCCATCGTGGCTTGTGTTGACTGCCACCGGCGGCAAACTTTCGCGTGATAAAAAGTGCACGGACGGCACTCTAGCTCACTTCACATTCTCCCCTAGCCTCCCTCCCTACTGTATTCTGCTATACTGCAGAACAAGTCCAACGCAAGCAGAGGAGAGCTAGCTAGAATTAATGAGAACTGAAGTGTGACACGCTCTTGCTGCATTGCTGCAAGATGCCACTGACGGGCTCCTGAGCGAGCACCATAGAAGTGATCGTGCTCCGGCGGACAGGGCGTCCTACTACATCCCGAACCGAGATCGTGGCTCCGCCAAGGGGATCCCGAAGCGCCTGGACAGCCCATTCCCACACAGCCCGCAGCCGAAGGACATTATCTTCGATGTCGTCACCGTGTCCGCCGCCGCCGCCAATCTGTTTGACGGGTTCAGGGGGCGATGCCGGAGCTGAAGCTGCAGCCGATGCTCGTCAGGTCCACGGGCGGCGCCGAAAAGAAGGTTGACGGGGAGGAGGAGGTTTCGGTAGCAGCAGCGCGTCGCCGACGGGCAGGGAGAGGCGGCAGCGGCTACACATGAAGCTAAGCGGCGGGATGAAGGGGGAGACGCCAGCTGACGCGCAGACTCTGGAAGTGACCACCGTGCTGCAAGCCCTCAAGGCCTCAACGCCGCCGAGCACCACCGCGCCAACTTTGGCACGTTCCGGGCTTCTAGCACGCCTGGCTCAAATACCGGCGTGAAAGGCCATTAGAGGCATAGCAGCCAGCAGCGTGATGCTTGCAGCACCAGGTCGTCGGCGGTCATGGAGTCCAGGATGTTCTCATTGAAGGGCATCTCCACCTGCCCACGCCTATCCCCAGGCAAGCCGCGGCTGCACTGCCGCAACATCAGTAGCAGCCGAACCCCACGATGACGGCCAGTTCCGGCTCCACCCGCTCCTGCGCCGTGTGGCCACGGTCGAAACTCGAAACCATCCGGTCGCATGGCTTCCTCTCCGACCCGGCGCCGCAGCCCCAGCCCCCAGCAGCCTAACCCTTGCGCACGCGCACCAGGAGAGTCCGCCGCCAAAAGGAGCTCGTCGCGCGCACGATTCGGGCATCCAACAGCACTTCCGCCTCGCGGCGTTCCTGCACACTGTGCCAGCTCAAGGACCTCGCGATGCTCCGCTCCAAAAGCTGTGTCTCCCGGGCGTCCTCTTCGGCTCCGGCCGCTGCCGCTACAAAGGCCCTGGTTGCCATCTCGGATGCCGGCATGGGAAGAGGATGAAGAGCCGCGACAGAACTTCTCCGTGGCCTGAGCGCCAACCGCAGCAGCAGAATAGAAGAAAATGCAGGTACGGGGACATGAGACGACGCTGCCACTGTCACCCCAGCAGAGGAGATGAGGGATAAGGGAAACGGATCTCAACGGTGGGCGGAGAGGGCTGTGGCGAGGTGAGGCGGGAGGAGGAGAAGAGCCTATTTATAGTCTTGTAGGGCGGTGGAGCGGTGGCGTTGGAATTGACGGGATCCTTCTTAAAACATCCAGAGCTAGCGATTCAGCGGTGACCAACTAATAAAATGATCCAATCCGCTGACACGTAGACAAGATCACATGCAGATCATAACCACCACCGCATGCATGGAAACCGCCAGACCAGACGTAGTCAAATCAAACCCGATCTATATATGCAACGCACATGGGAGCAGAAGGAATGTCCCAGAATTGCTAAACGCGCCCCAAAACGTACCATGTGAGATCCCCAGTAAATAACGTAGCATGTTTCGATTGGCCGGGTTTTCACTGATAGAAAAAAGTCAAAAAAAACCAGGTAAAAGAAACCTAGCCAGGTTTAGTATATTTAGAATTGTATACCATAGAAGCATAATTTTGAGATCGACGCTACAACTTTGTCATGCATCAGGGTATCTTTGTTTTGAAAAGAAAACAACCTGTGTGGGCTGAAGAGGGTTTTAGTTCTGCTATTATTCCGACACATGCCATGCTTAGTTTAATTTCCCTGTCGTTCTTGGACCATGACTGCTCGATTGACACCAGTCCTTTGTATATCCATTCATGCACATCTTCTCTGAAGTTTGAGGCAGCAGTTGCTCTACTACAGGGACTGTGACATTAGAAAGATTGAGATTCTCTACTGTTCTTGTCTAAAACCAGAGAGGAATAAGAATAATAATATTTGACCAAGGCTGTTACAAACTCATAGCAGGATAAAATTTACGTCTCAGTTGGAGAGGAAGAATCAATAATAAGCACAGAGATGGATGTGCATGAAAAGTAGTATCTTTCTTGAAGTACTTGTAGAAATAGTACAGTCATATGAAAAAATAGTTTCTGCATGCATCGCCCAGATGCAGAGGCCGGTGGTATATCCTTGTTTAAAAAAATATGAAAAAATGGTTCTGTCATGAGTGTTGAATGCATTTTTGGAATGCTATTACAGGTGTATTGCGCCGTTGACTACAATAATTTTTATGAAAGATTCCCACATGCTTATTGGACTTCTGAATAATTTACATAAGAAAATTTATAGAAGTTTCTAAAGCATGTTTGGAGACATATTTGAATCCCATAGAACTCCATGTCTCCATTACTGCCTAAGTTGACCACATCCTTATCTAATACATGCCAAATCAGGGACCAGAGAACCACATCTTTCTGATACTTGTAGAACTCTATTACTACTTAAGTTGATCATTAGTATTTATTTTCAGAGGACCATATGTTACCGATGCTAATGCCTCCTTTTGTGTTGTTCATTTGATCATTAGTAATTATTTTCAGTGGATCGTATGTTACCGATCATGCTAATGCCTCCTTTTGTGTTGTCCGTTTGATCATTAGTATTTATTTTCAGTGGACCATATGTTACCGATGTTAATGCCTCCTTTTGTGTTGTTCGTTTGATCATTAGTATTTATTCTCACCATATATAATGCTAGCCGTCAAGTTCTAAAATTTCCAACTACAGTACTACTAACATCGTAATATACCATGCCTTGGTTGTAAAGTTCAAAGAACCTAAAAGTAGTTGCTATACTATGTTACAATACTAAATTGTACCTCTTGAGAGTCTCGTCACTTGCATGGAGCACATAAAACTATATGTCAAGAATGTACACCAAAAAAGTGCAGTGACTCTGTCTGTTTGATATTCTTGATCATGCAGCTGTCAAGGAATGCTTCTGCATGACTTGCACCAAAATAATACATGTCACATATTACCTCTAGATGATAGTAATTCTAAGTGAATTCAAAAAAGTGCAAATTTTCAATACCTAAAAAAATCAAAATAACAATACGGATATTTATTTTGCATCTCATGACTCACAAATGCTAATGTTTTCTGTTAAGTAATCAATTCTCCACCCAATTGAATTGAACTCGCAAAAACCTTATTTACCTTGTGATTAGTTGAGACCTGAGAGCCACAGGCTCCTTCTTTGGGAGAGCAAGATCAGTGAATCATCACAGTTGGCTGCTGCAACATGAGACGACCACATGAGCACAACAACCGCCAGCAAGGCAATATCCTCCATGAGAATCCCATCAACGGGATTGCTTGCTCGCCGTTGGACCTTGCGTGTCATCTATTCTCCCGAACCATCTAATGCTGAAAATAAGATCTCAGTGCTTCTTCGTATCCACATCGTTCATCTCCTTGTATCCTTAGTGGGCTTTTCTCAATTATTTGCTCAAGATGGCATATAACCTCTCCTGGGAGTAGTTTGATACCTGCACAACAAGATAGAAGCCACATATTGTCAGATCACAGGGCTCAACTTGAGAAACGGAGTAGTTTGATAACTGCACAACAAGATAGAAGCCACATATTGTCAGATCACAGGGCTCAACTTGAGAAACGAATCCAAGGTGTTCCTAGTACCGGCATACCTCTGGTTGTCATTTTCTTTTTTCTGCAACTATATGGGGGCGAACAGTGGTGGCGCTGTATGGGTTCTCATGCAGTTCGCTTGCAGCAGGTGAGTAGGTGGTCGACGGCAAGCGCGCGTGTGAGGTCGAGCTTCCAGGCACAAATCTGCAACAAGGAGACGACGAAACGTCCGTAGACGCAGGAGAGGGGCGCCTCGTCATCGGAGGCCGTAGATGGCAGATAGTAGGGGTCCGGGCGTGGTTGGTGGCTCCGAGGGCCTTGGTCGGTGCAGATCATGGTGGCCGAGACGACGAACGCGAGGTTTGCTGCCTGGGTGGCCCACACGCTCGACGGCGAGATTCGGCAGGCCGCGTGCGTTCGAGGGAGGGGATGGAGGCGGCCGCAGGGAGGCGACTGGCACTCGCACTTGGGGAGGGAGGCAGCCGACGCTGGGGGGAGGGAGATGGTCGGCACAGGCGGAAGGGACGCGACCGGCGCACTGTAGCGGCAGCAGGTGCTCGTGGTGGAAGGAGAGATGCGGGAGCGGGGGCGGCGGCGGCGTAGAACCCTAGACAAAAGATCGAAGCCGGTAGAGGGAGGAGTGGCGGCGTCCTGGTGATCCACGACGGCCGCGTCTTGGTGATCCGCTCTGACGGCGGCGGTCGCCGGGTCGCGGCGTCGTCTCCCCGGATCCGCGGCGGCGTCTGCGGCTGCGTGACGAGGAGTAGCAGCTTGGGATCTCTAGGACGATATGAGTGTTTATTTTGGAGGGTGTTTTCTTTTGCAAATAAACCGGACGAAAGTGATGAGAAGAAAAAAACCTGAACGCAATTCTATCAACAGTTCTATTAAAAATAGAGATAATAAAATTGTCTATAACTTTTTCCAACATAATGTATGTTTTGTTAGTACTCCTACATGCAGCCAGCAAAATGTTAACGTGTGTTTTGCTAGTACATGCGGCGAGGAACATATGATTACAAACTGCATGCAATCCGACTTTTTTTTTGCGAGGTAATACATTTCTCATTCATAAAATAAAAATCCGGTTATAAGATACGTAATCACCGACATTACAGTGCTGAAAGGATAGAATAATCCTACACAAAAAACAAGCGCTTGTTCCTCTCCTTCGGCATCACCGAAGCGACCATCAAGAGAGAGAAGACAGATCACCTCTTCACCCGAGCTCGACGCGGCTCCATCACTGATCTGCAGCTTTACGGACCTCCAAAGTAGTTTGCCAAAAGCAAAACCATTGCCGTTAAAAGAATCAGACTGGGGCAACGTGTCCTTGGACACGCCATCGAACTCCAGACCTGACATCCCCGCACGACTACAACGTCGGAAGAGAAATCCAGAGCTGTCAGCCTCCAACCACACACCCAGCACATGATGCACCATCTTCCAGTTGTCAACTGCGCAGGCCGCCGTCTGCGCGTACTCCCGGACGACAAAACCTCCCTGCTCCACCATGACGTCGGAGACAACGCCACAACAACGGGGACAGAGCAGAAGGAGAGACACACCTGATGGAGTCGCCACCGCCGCCTCGCCGACACCATCCATGAACCCTAACTTCGCCGATCTGAAGGATCGGCAAACACACGATGCCATCAACTCCGAGACGCCGCCATGAAGGACACCGCCGGTGTGGGAATGGAGCTGAGGCAGATTTATTCGTCCGGACGCCGCACCCACTACCCTAACGACGCACCATGACATACAAAACCAAAACCTAACTACAAAGCGGAGGAACGGGGTTCCCCCTCCCTCCCGCCGCCGGAGCAGCAAACGAAGGGAGAGGGGACCAACGATCTCGCCGGTGAAGATCGGTGGTAGGCTGGTCGCCTGCCTGGTCGCCGCTCCTGGCGGCTAGGTTAGTCTGCAATCCAACATCTCATCTAGCTGATTTACGTGCAACATATTAGTACATGATACATGCACGTACACGCTCACATGCATTTACTAATTAGTAATGCAGCTGGGTAATCACCAACTCGCTGATTAGCACTAGAACAATTTCCCCACGCGGACCGTGCTGCCAATTGGATAGAGAACACATTCTTCCTCTTTACCTAACAAAGATTGATAAAAGCTCCAGCTTTCAGACCCAGCGATGATAAAAGCACAGTCGACCGACGGTGCCATCCATTTTGAAAAAACTCGACGCCTGACTTTGACGCCTTTTCACCAGTCCCCACTCACCAGACCCATCCGGCCAAGCTTCACCAACCCCCGGCTCCGAGCCCTATTTATAGCCCTCAGTTCTGCTCTCCGTGAAACCAAGCAGCCCTGCGCCATTACAAGACTCACAGATTACAGCGATTGCACCGGCTGTACTAGCTTGATCATCACAATAATGGCCTCCACCAACAGCTGGACCCATGAGATCGAGTCGGCGGTCACCGCACCGCGCCTCTTCCGCGCTGGCGTCATGGACTGGCACACCATGGCTCCCAAGCTCGCGCCGCAAATTGTTGCCAGTGCCCACCCTGTTGAGGGAGAAGGCGGCATCGGCAGCGTCAGGCAGTTCAACTTCACCTCAGGTATGCATCACAGACAACTGCAGTCTGGTATACACATGGTAAAAGCATAACCCAGAGTTGATCTTGCAGCCATGCCCTTCAACCTCATGAAGGAGAGGCTTGAGTTCATTGACGCAGATAAGTGCGAGTGCAAGTCGACTCTTATCGAGGGCGGTGGCATTGGCACGGCGATCGAGACAGCCACTTCGCACATCAAGGTGGAGCCGGCAACAAACGGTGGGAGCGTGGTGAAGGTGGAATCGACATACAAGCTGCTTCCAGGCGTGGAGGTGAATGATGAGATTACCAAGGCCAAGGATTCTGTCACGGCCATCTTCAAGGCCGCCGAGGCCTACCTCATCACCAACCCAGACGCATACAACTAATCAGTTGGGAGGGATCAAATATGATTATGTTCTCCCTGGTTTGATTTCTCCCTGGTTTGATTTTTGTGTGCTTTCTTCCTGAATAATAAGGCTGCTCCAATCTCCAAGTAGTGATGTGAGAGCACTAAGCAGAGTGTGGACCTGAGAAGTTTAAAAGATGTGTATTTGTAACTATCAAAGGTGAAAGATCGAGAATGTCGCCTAGAGGGGGGTGAATAGGCGATTTAAAATAATTACGGTTTAGGCTTGAACAAATGCGGAATAAACCTAACGGTTAATTTGTCAAGCACAAAACCTACAACAACTAGGCTCACCTATGTGCACCAACAACTTATGCTAAGCAAGATAAGCAACTATGTGATAGCAAGATATATGACAAAGAACAATATGGCTATCACAAAGTAAAGTGCATAAGTAAAGGGGCTCGGGTAAGAGATAACCGAGGCACGCGGAGACGACGATGTATCCCAAGTTCACACCTTGCGGATGCTAATCTCCATTTGGAGCGGTGTGGAGGCACAATGCTCCCAAGAAGCCACTAGGGCCACAGTAATCTCCTCACGCCCTCGCACAATGCAAGATGCCGTGATTCCACTAAGGGACCCTTGAGGGCGGTCACCGAACCCGCATAAATGGCAACCCTTGGGGCGGTCACCGAACCCGTACACTTTGGCAACCCTTGGGGCGGTCACGGTACTCATCAAATTGCTCGGGCGATCTCCACAACTAATTGAGACCCGACGCTTGCCGGAGCTTTACACCACAATGATTGAGCTCGAACACCACTAACTGCCTAGGGCGCCCAAGCACCCAAGAGGAACAAGCTCAAGGGCACCAAGCACCCAAGAGTAATAAGCTTCTCAACTTGTAACTTCCACGATCGCGTGGAGAACTCAAACCGATGCACAAATGTAATGGCAAGGGCACACAGAGTGCCCAAGTCCTTCTCTCTCAAATCCCACCAAAGCAACTAATGCTAGGGAGGAAAATGAGAGGAAGAACAAGAAGGAGAACACCAAGAACTCCAAGAACTAGATCCAAGGGTCCCCTCACATAGAGGAGAAAGTGATTGGTGGAAATGTGAATCTAGATCTCTCTCTCTTTTCCCCAAAAACTAGCAAGAATCCATGGAGGGATTGAGAGATAGCAAGCTCGGAGAAGGTCAACAATGGGGAAGAACACGAGCTCAAAGGATAAGGTTCAATGGGAAGAAGACCCCTTTATAGGAGGGGAAAATCCAACTGCTACCCCACTGAACATCTCGCACAGAGCGGTACTACCGCTAGGGAAGGGCGGTACTACCGCTCCGGGCAGTACTACCGCTCAACCCAGCGGTACTGCCGCGCTGCCACGACCCTGACCCCAGGGCGGTACTACCGCTAGAGAAGAGCGGTACTACTGCTTAGGGCGGTACAACCGCTCCTACTACCTCTCTTAGTGCCGCAAAACCCGACACGAAAAACTTCGTTCGAGAATCGAGGCGGAAGTAGCCCAGACGCACAGCGGTACTACTGCCGAAGCTCCCAAGCGGTACTACCGTTCGGAGAGCGGTACTACCGCTTGGAGCGGTACTACCGCTCCGAGAGCGGTATTACCGCTGGGGAGCTTCGGCGGTACTACCGCTGAGGGTCACGGTACTACCGCTGGCACCAACCTTAAGCCACAACCACGAAAACAAAGAATACTCCAAGGAAAACCAGAACTGCCATAACTTCTTCATATGAGCTCCGAATAGAGAAAACTCAAGCTTGTTGGATAGAGCAAGACGAGTAGCATCAAAACAGCGACTGGTTATAGAGAGAAGAGGCAGGGGAGGTATGCTTAGCAAACAAAGGAGTGAAACCTCCAACCGAGAAGAACCGGCATACCCTCCAACATCGAAAACATCATAGAAGATGCATGAGAACTCTGTTTTCGATGAACTCGAGCTTGTCATAAAAATGACCATAAGCTCCAAATCTCACAAGGAGAAGAACCAAACAAGAATCCAAAAGATGATGCAAGGATGCAATGGTTTGAGCTCTCTACTAATGATACGATCAAGCTACTCATCGAGAGCTCCCTTGATAGTACGGCAATCGATCCTATAACCCGTCTCCCAACTACCATCATGAGACCGTAAAATAGAAAACCTATCAAGGGCAAACCTTTGCCTTGCACATGGTCCACTTGAGCTAGACGATGACGATCTTGACTCCCTCAAGTTGGACCACCTTTCTTGATTGCGTTGGCTCGAAGAAGACTAGTTGATTGCTCCCCCATACTCCACTATGGGTGAGCCACTCTTTCGCACATCTTCACAAGTCCATTGTCACCAAATGGACGGCAAGCTTCAAACATTTGATCTGTTCGTGATGCTTCACTTGAATTTGCACACCGCAACCTAACCCCACAAAGAACTCTCACGAAGACCATGGGTTAGTACACAAAGCGTAATGGACAATGCTTACCATACCATGGGATCACTTGATCACTCTGTACATCTTGTACGCTTTGTGTGTTGAATCTTTCCAACTCTCTTCATTTGGATGATGTCTTGAAGGTGGACATGAATGATCACACAATCTTATTCTTCAAGACATGCTTGCAATAAGCTCAACACTCACATGACCAATCTTTGGATAATTCCTTAATAGCACCTTGGTCAACACATAAACTCCTTGAAACCAACACATGGACTTCAAGAAATGCCTATGGACAAATCCTTCAAATATAACTCAATGCAACCATTAGTCCATAGAGAATGTCATCAATTACCAAAACCACACATGGGGGCACCACATGTCCTTTCAAAAGGGAGCTGTTGTTTGATGATGTTGCTGCTTGCTTATGTATATTCCTCATGATTTTGTATGGGAATAAAAGGAAGTATGTGAAACACATAAAAGGAAATGAAAGTTTATGGGTCAAGGAAGTCTTATGTTTGCTCGAGTGAATATAATTTATTTTGCTCTTTTCAAATATAGGAAGAAACAACTTGAATGTATATATTATTTTATTTTATTTTATGTTTGCCAAGTCCCTCTCTATTAGGCCCATTTAGTTTCTTCTGTTGTAGCTTTGTTGATGACTCGTCCTTTCCTCTCGCGATGAGCGAACTCAGAAGCCCTGGCCGCCGCCTACATCTCCAACCCTCTCGCCGCCGCTACAGGGGGGGGGGGGGAGGGGTGGATCTGTCCACCTGGGAGTTTCAGGCGATGGGGATGGACAGCTGTAGCAGATCGAAGCAGGTGGCAACTACGGATGTGCGGTCAGGCGACGGTGGTTCTAGACCTGTGGTGCTGAACAAGAATGCTCCTTGTGCCAACGGCGTCCGGAGGTCCCCCAAGACAGGGTCCTAGATGGCGGCGGGCTGACTTTTCGCTCAATTTGTGAGTAAAACAACATTGGACTCTTGGTTTAGACTGGATTTATGGAGTCTTTGTGTGTTGGTCGGGGCAATGAGGGGACGCGGCGACATTGCTACAATTCAGGAATAATGTCTCCTTGTCATATTCCCGTTTGATCGGTGCGCTTAGTGTCGGTGGAGGGCGTGTGGAGGTGTGTCTTCGACAAATATTTGTGGAATTGTTCGGCTTTGGTCTCCAGTGGGTTCATCTGTATTCCATCGGGTTCGTGGCATTTGGAGTTTCTACAGGCTCTTTTCAGCGTTTTCATCCTCAACACAGCTATTTGTCACGCTGATCATGGTCGCCGGGCCACCTCGCAGCCACGTCGGGTCGCCGTCGTGCCGCCGCCCCGCCCCGCATCTTGCTGGCCATCATCACACGTATCACTGACTGGTGGCCCTAGGTCTTTTGTTAGGATTGTTTAATAATAAATAAATTTTAGGGGAAGAAGTTTATAGGATCTGACAAAAGTTGCTCTCAGAAAACTTCACCTAAAATTTACAGTGATCATGTAAAGCGAGTTGTACGTGAAGATGTTTAGGGAAACTTTTGGAGTTGCTCTTAGAGCAAGTCCAACGGACCTTCTATCTGTAAAAAAAAATGCCATTTAGAGGAAATTTGAGAAAAAAAACATCTCCAACAGATCCATAAACCCAAAATAAATTTTGATGATCATGTAAACTTGGCCCCAAGTTCCCTTTGGATTATGGGAATATGAAAACTTCCCCAGAGTTTTGACAGCAAGGAAACCGCCTAAAACTTCACCACCCATGCCGCCACTCCGCCGCTCCACCGTCGCCGCCACAACTCTGGACTGTTGTTGCATTGCGTCGCGCCTTGCCGGCCCTCGCCGCGTCGCTGCCAATCCGGGCCACCACGCAGGCAAGTCGGGTTGCCGTCGTACTACCGCCCCGCCTCACATCTTGCTGGCCACCATCACACGTATCATTGACTTGCGGGCCCTAGGACATTAGCTAGGATTGTTTAATAATAAATAAATAAAGTTTAGGGGAAGAACTTTACAGGATCTGACAGAAGTTGATCTCAGGAAACCTCCCCTAAAATTTATAGTGATCCTATAAAATCAGTTTTACACGAAGAATTTTAGGGAAACTTTTGGATTGCTCTTAGACAGGCTCTGATCAGCATATCGCCAATATTTCAGGAAGAACAAAATATGTTTCTCAACCGTGAAAGAACGTTTCTTAACCCTAAAAATATATTTCTTTTCTCTTCTTTTCCAATTTTGTCCTATCTCTGGTAGAATGTTTGGGCTTGGTCCAATAGATAAATCCAAATAAATCTTAAGAGCGTGTTTTTTGTGCACCCCCGGATATTGCACCCACTGTGCACCCACGATCAAAAACTTAGTAAAACATTTCAAAAAATTCTGATAATTTTTGGATGTAATTATGATCAAATGTTTTAGGTGCTTGCAAAATGACATCTAAGGAGCTCTGTACAAAAAAATAAAACAAAGTTTGTGCTGAAAACATGTGAACAGTAACATGGGTGCAGAGCATCATTTGTATTTCGTTTTGCATGGAGATCATTTGATGTTTTTTGGTGCCAAACTTTGCAAGCTCCTATTACATTTGCTCATAATCACACCTATGAAGTTTTAGAATTTTTGAATTTTTTTCGAATTCATTGTTCACTCTATGGGTGCACCGAAGGTGGGTGCAGGCACTAGTAGAAAATAGGGAACTAGTCCCGGTTCCATAGGGCCTTTAGTCCCGGTTCTGGAACCGGGACAAAAAGGTCGGGACTAAATGAACCAAATAGTTATAAAAGATAATATATACACATCCAAATCATAGATAGGACGAGGGCCGACGGAGGCGGATACCAAAACCATCGCACTATATAATAACAAACAATAATAAAAGTAAGAAAATTATACAAGTATCTATCTAAATCATACAAGTAAGAACTTTTTTCTTTTAGAAAGAAGATAAGAACAAGAGGCTCACCACGGTGGTGCCGGCGACGAGATCGGCGCGGGCGATCGACGGCGGTGAGGATGGGGATGGGACAGGACAGACCGCCAAACCTAGACAAATCTTGAGGAAAATGGAGTTTGGACAAGGAGCTTCGAGAGGAGAAAGCTTAAGTGTGGCTCGGGCATTTCATCGAACACCTCATGTGCATAGTAGGTGAGCTAGAGCACCACAAAGCTCTCCCATGGCCGGCCAAAAAAATAAAGCAGTGCACTACTCTGCTCGCGGGCAGGGGGTATATATAGGCCTCTCTTTAGTCCCAGTTTCAGCCACAAACCGGGACTAAAGGTTGTGGGCCAGGAGCGAGGCCCATTGGTCCCGGTCAGGGGCGGACCTAGAACAAAAACTTCCCGGGGTCCATGTTTACACCATAAATGATGGATACTTAAGCAATAGTATACATAAAAGTAACCCACTCAATAGCTTAGAGTGTCCAATAGTAAAAATAATTATCAAAATGAAGTGTTTCCCTTGAAATTCTTGGTGATTGTCTAAACTTAAACAATAAAACATAAAATCTCGAAACAAATAGGAACAAATATGATCAGGCAACATCAATTCTCCCGTAATTTGTTGATTATTATGTTATCGCAAGTGCACAAGGAGTTACATTATTTGTGTTTGTAAAACACAAATAATGTGTTTTTTTAGAAAAAAAAACAAATAAAGCTTGTTGATCGAATTGTATGGTTGTGAAGTTAAACTTACTTGACATTGTGTCTTAATGCTGCCACGGTCGACAAATAATCCAAAGTTCCAAATAGATGTGGATCACTAAGGAAAATTTATCAAATCACAGAATCGAAATCTCAGTTGTAATACCCTCGAATTTGAAAATACTAGCCATACAATCTAGGTAAAGAATTAGAGAAAATTGAGATGCGTACATATTTTTCAGAGAAATTGGCAACCTTGCCGAGAGCCATACTATTTCCTCCGATAATTTAGCGAACTGCAGCCGCCAGCGGACGAGAGCAGGGGCGGGCGGCTGATGAGGGCGGCGGCGCGACCGGAGAAGGCGAGCAGGCACGAACGAAACTGGCGCAGGATACGCAAGTACGTGAGCGGTAGGATCCAATCGATCGCTATCTTTGTTTTCGTTGCTCCCTGGAGAGGATCGACAGCCGGATGGGCCTTCAACTGGGCCGCGCCTGAGCTTGCTTCAACAATCGTCCAACCGATGTTCAGATTTATTTTTTATCGGTGTCCAAGCCTCAAATACGAACTAGTATACACGTAAGCACAATTTCTACCCGGTGTCCTGTGACACCGGCTGCGTGAACTTAGGTCCGCCCCTGGTCCCGGTTCGTGTCTGGAACCGGGACCAAAGGGGTCAGACGAACCGGGACCAATGGCCCCAGATGCCCGGCTGGCGCCCTGGCCTCACGAACCGGGACTGATGCCCCCTTTGGTCCCGTTTCGTAAGTGAACCGGAATTAATGCCCTTACCCTGCACTACAAGGATACCCCTATAAAGCAACACATATTGTACAACGTTTTGACTATAAGTTGCAAAATTCACAAGAGATACGCATATAAGGGTTGCAGCATATGCGTTGTCGACTTCTTGTTCGTGACCATAGTGTCCTACATAGATTACAACAGACCTTATATGTTGTCATGTATGTGTTGCAAATTATATCTGCTACAAGACTGCAAATATACATAATTAAAGTTAATTAGACGCCGGTACACATAAGGAGTGCGGCGTGGCTCCTCCTCCTCCTCCAAGAAAGAAAGTTAGGGTTCGTGCCTCTCGCCGGCGCCGGCGCAGGTCCGCCTCATCTCCGGTGGCCTTAGGGCCATGGAGGCGCGGTGGATCCTGCCAAGGGCCGGCGGGAGGGCTCCGTTTTTAGTCGTTTTTTTCAATCTTGTTAGGGTTTGTGTCCTACTCAGGAAGGCGAGACGGCGGCGGCTACCTGAAGATGGAATAAAGGTCTCCCCGCCTAGCCCCCGTTCCGGCAGTGCGTCTAGTATCGTTGGTGGGCGTGTGGAGGTGTGTCTCCGGTAGATCTATCTTTGGTGGATTTGCTCGGATCTCGTCGTTGTTCATCTACGTTCGTGTGTCTTCGGTTTGGATCCTTCCGATCTATGTTATTTTTCATCGGCGGCGGTTGCTGTTCTG
This sequence comes from Aegilops longissima, assembly GCA_021605205.1. Lineage (NCBI taxonomy): Eukaryota > Viridiplantae > Streptophyta > Magnoliopsida > Poales > Poaceae > Aegilops > Aegilops longissima. Next base: position 153,905,854 of record CM038682.1, read on the forward strand.
GGGTGCTGGTCCTATGGGGCCTTAGCACGACGACTTCCCGACTGTCTGCTACAACAAGTTGTGCCCGGCTCCGCCGATGGAGGGGCGATGACGGCGGCGCGCCTTCGGCTCACTTCGGTACTTGTAGTCGTCGCTAGGTGGTCTACGAATTTGGATGTAATTTTTATTTCTAGTATTCGTTGTACTGCCATAATTGAAAATGAATAGATTGGAAGTTTTTTCGCAAAAAAAAAAGGAGTGTGGCGTGAAAACCCGTTCGGCAAAAATCAAGTTTGGCGTAGTCCCTTCCATTTACTAAATCTCTGATCCAGATCATTGGAGTAGGCACATGGTGGGCCACCCTCCACCCTAAAATTTCAATATGTATTTAATATTTGTTTAGTGTATATAAAAGAATTGTTCAACGTGTTGTTCAAAATTGTTCAACATATATTACAAAAATATTCAATGTATATTTAGAATTTGGTCATCAAATATCACAAAAATGTACATCGTGTAGTTAAAATTGTTCGGCGTATGTTAAAAAAAATTAAATGTATATTCAAAACTTATAAAATTCAATAAATGTTTGGATTTTCAAATTCTGTTCATGGTTTAAATAATTATTCACTTTTTTTCTTTCTAAAAATCACGTTTTAAAAAATTGTTCGAGTTTCAAAATTTGTTCAAGAAAACGTCTTTATTTCTTGAAGGAATTATTAAAAAAGGATCTGCCTCTGTACATAATAGGTAAATTTGAGCGCTGTAATTTAACACATGCTCAGTCGTTAGTTCAGTGGCGCATTATCACTAGGTCGCTTGTTCGACTCATCGAACGCTTTATTTTTCGCGACATGTCCTTTTAGTGGGAATGGGCCGGCTCATTTTGCACGAATCTTTCAGCGGCGCTAACGAGCTTCGAGCAGGACCTCTCTAAAAAAAAGGTAATATAAGAGATGGGCTTGGAGGAAAAAAAAGCCGAATAACAGCCTATCCTGTTCGTCGCGTCGTGCCGAAGCGAAAGCAGCCACACACGGTCGGTCAACCCTGTTTCTCAAGTCTCGGGAATACTCGATCCGCCGCCTGGAAGCCAGATGAGCCGCCTGCCTCGCCGTCCTTGCCCGGCCGCCCGGAGCCACCGGTAGACCGCCCTGTGATCCTGACCGGCCTGAAGGTTGACACCCGCGACTTGCCGCTGCCTGCCCCGCTTGGTGCCCGGCCGGCTACTGTCCAATCAGGTGCGCAGGGCGCACCACCGCGCCCTGCTGACCGGACTACCGGAGCTGCCCACTTCCAGTCCGCTCCGCAGTCGCTTCCTCAGCCGCTGATCCTCCGGTCCTCCCCAATCCCCATCCCCTGCTCAGCTCAGAGAGGTATCTCATGCCGGCGTCCCCTGATCTCTGAATCTCCATCCTTTGGACGAAATTACATTATGAAACTTATATGCAGTAATGCCTAGTTTGCCAGTGTAGTTTTTTAAATACCGCAGTATTCCAAAACTTCGGTGGCAATGAATACTGCAGTTTCTGAAAACATCAATTTTGTCAGTTTTCATGAAACTACTGATATGTTTGGCTGGTACTGTTTTACCGTAGTTGTAGAAACCATAGCTGTTAATTGTGCTTTCAGGTTAATTGTGATTTCAGGTTAATTGTGCTTTCAGGTTACAAACCAAGCTGTATGGTAGTCAAGGACATGATGACACTATCAAAAACAGAACCTTATCATGTCAGTAAATTCTTTCAGCTTTTTGATACTGCCCATCAGAAACAAAATTGGATGAGACGCGATATAGAGGGAGAAACTGTAGATGCTCCTATAATGTCAAGTGATGACACAGTACCTGAATAAAGGTCGGGTTCAATGCGATTCAGTTATTTACATTCTTAGTATCATTGCTGCAACTTGTGTCATTCTGTACATGAAACTTACCACTATTGCTTCTGAATGCAGGTTTGATGGATAATCAGAAAGTCACCTATCTGAATATGTGGAGCCTAGTTGAAGTGACGAATTCATTAGTGTTATTGCTATTTTTTTCTTTAATGTTTATGTACTTTATAATTCAGACAAGAAGATTTGTAGGTATGACAGGCCTAAAGTGTCAATACTTGATCCCAAATATGTTGGTTCCACGAACAACATAAAAGTGTTAAATAGGCTGGTTCCACGAACTCGATCAATACATTGGTGTTGGTTGTCTTCTTTCCAATACATCATGAGTTGCAGTATGTGTGAAGTGTGAGTTGCATAATGTTTTTGGTTCACAAAACAGAGAATGAGAAAGAGAAAAAGAGAGAAACAGAGAGTGGCGGGGGAAGAATTAATTTTCAGACGTATATTACTCCCTCATATATAGATACATCGATTTCATGTCAAGTAATTCCGGACGGAGGTTTGCATTTAGCAAATATACAGCACAAATTCGAAAAGCTAAATATTAACACTCAAAATACCTCTACATGGAAATTATATGGATGGCTGTTCACCAAGTTACTGGACGAAACTAATCAATTCATCTTTTATCAACGGGAAGGCACAAGAATAAATGTACAACATGATTATAACTAGAAAACCGAAGAACATAAAGTCATACTCCCTCTGTAAAGAAATGTAAAGAAATATAAGTATTTGCACCAGATATTAAAACACACATATACAATTAACGCAGCGCCAAATACCCTTGAACCGCATCAAACTTGGGGGAGGTTTGTGGCTGTCCGGAGCTGTGCTAATATACGTGGCCCCTGCCATAGCTCGTGCAGCATTGATGTCGGTCTGATCAACCGATAACGCGCCTGTTTTCGCCAAACACGCCCCCGAGCATGCGCCTACCGCAGATCGAGCCACAGGTTGTCGTCGCGTCGTCTCTTCGTACCGCTGCATCGTCGCCCCAAGGTCGTCCCGCCGGCTGCCCCGACTCGCTACTTCGACACCAACCACCCCGACTTGACATCGACCACGGCGTTCTTCGCACCACTACTTCGACACCACTACGCCCATGACTAACCCGACGCCTCTTGCGCCCGCGGTTCCATGACGACTTCCTCGATAGCGGCCACCCCGACTTGACATCGACCACGACGTTCTTAGCATGGCTACCTCGACCATGGGTACACCACCCTACGCTCACGACTATCTCGACAGCGGCATAAAGGGCTACCGCCTTGCGTGAGCAATCTCGTCAGTTTCCACTCCAGCCACGACTTCCGCGATGCATCGGCCGTTGCGACTTTGGGGTGGATGTCCGTCGGTTTACCTTCGGATTCTTCTCCAATGTCACCATATGCACCGCTGCCGTTCTGACCACGGGGGGTGTTTAGTATCGTGATTAGATTGGAAACCTAAGGTAGACTAGGAAGTATATATTCTGATTTGTCTTGTGCTCCAAGTAGATCATGTACTCCTATATATATGCCCACGAGACTAGAGCAATAAACATCAATTTCACCAATCTCCCTCTACCCTTCTGACAGTAGGATCTCCAAGATGGTTATCGGCGCCAACTGGGGGATCTTCCTCTAGATCATGGCGCCGTCATGTGTGGTCTTTTGACCAATCCTCCTCCTCTGCGCCGTTGAAGGAGGAAGGTCTTGCTCTCCTCAGATGATGGAGAGCATCATCAGCCACCCCTCCTCGACGAGGCTACTGCAACAGACGAGGAGTTCCAACGGCAGTTTGAGCTCCCTCCGTGATCACGGTTTAGTGCCGTCCTCATCGTTGCCCTTGTGGCCCCACTGCTGCCATTGCCGCCCTGTTGGTGCCCGCTTGTCGTGAAGTAGGAGCCATACCTGGCGCTCATGAACGCACACGGGGCGAATTGTGCATTACCTTCGACATGGCGGCTGGAGAACCGAGAACATCGCTGCAGTATCCTGGCGGTGGGAAAGTCAGTTGACCGGCACAACACGCAACAACGTGTCGTCCTCGAGATGTCAGACGTCTCGCGACTAAGTCCTCACAAACGCCATGCTGGTGGAGGCCTATGCGCTGCATCAAGGAGAGGGGTGGGCGGAACGGGGCGACGTTCGCGGCCGACACTGGCCGGTGGGCAACGGGGGAGGAAGCTGAGCGGCTACACCGATGCGGCAGGTCGGCCAATCATCCCATATTGACTAATAGAAAACATTATTAGTTCATCTATTTTGCATTGAATTTGTACAAACATAGAAGAAGCACGTTGTGTTTGGCACAAATATATGTGCAAGCGCCTGTCAAGGGCCAAATGATAATAAAAAATATTATAACTTTTTTCGCTTCAAATTTGTAGTCGCTTGTCTTTTATTTTTTTGATTTCGCACCAATTTTTTCAGTTTCCCTCTATTCTCTCCCGCCAAGAGCCACTAATTCTAGTCAAAAGAAAATAAGTACGCGCGCTTCATTAACATCAGCTCTCACGAGGAGGTAACTACGCCACCAAAATCGGAAACCTCCTCCCCCCTCCCCCATATCAACGCAGTTCCCTTCCTCCTCTTAGTAATTACTTGATAATATGATTGTTTGAGCTGAAATCTGAATTAATCGTCTTCACATCTATTGGGATGAGTGCCATAAGGTCGAGTAGGACCACAAAATATTGTCTTTTGCAAAAATTATTTAAAATTTTGGTCATTTTAATGTTGCAGCAGATATGTCACAGACAAGAATTAACGTTGTTGAATCTAATGAAGAATATATGACGGAAGAACCGATCGAGCATCATAATTCTGCTGCAAAAGATGTCGAATTATCCGTTGTCCATGAAAGAACTACTAATGATGAAGAAGGCTTCACAGATTGTGATGACGCTGAAGTGGATGAAAATGAAGATGGTAAGTTTGTTGCTCATTACTTACCGTTTGCAATATATGATTATTCTTCATTGTAACATATAATTCATGGTTCTATATATTCAGCTGAAAATGCAGAAACAAAAGAGCGTAAGAAGAGGAAGCTGAAATATATTTGGAACCTTCCAAAAGGGAAAAGGATAATGGTTCGCTGCAATGAGATAGATCAGCCAATTGGAAAAGAGGCTAAACATCTTGGGGATTTTCTTGGCTCAGTTGCAAGGAATGGATCATTGTGTTGCTTGAGCTACAAGGATTGGAGATTGCTCAAAACTAAAACAAATGTAAAGGCTATAGTAGATCAAGTGAATTTAATCCATTGAATATCCTTTACTAGCTTGTTCTATGTTGCCTTACATTACACTCACCCTATTTATGTTGTAATTGTTTTGTAGATGAGGTTCCTTTACCCTCCTCGCATGGAAAAATATATATTGAAGGTAATTGGAGACAGATGGAGGCAACATAAGTCCGATCTGAAAGCAATGTATTTTGATGAGAAAAAATGCACCGAAGCCAATTACAACAATAAACCAAAATCCGTGACTCCGGATCAGTGGAGATCTCTAGTTAATCATTGGACAACCCAGAAAGCGAAGGTACTTAAAATAATTCCATTTTCAGCTTTCCTTGTTGGACTTTATATATTGCTGTGTAGATACGATTAAAGATCTGCACATAATTGCTTTGATTTATTCTTTGGTAGGGGATTAGTGCCAAAAATAGAAATAATTGTTCAATGAGGAAGTCTACACATACTAGTGGGACAAAAAGTTTCCCTCGTAAGAGGGAGAAATGGTAAAGTATACTAACTTCATGCATCGCTCTTCCATTCATGTTTTCTAATGTAATTCATGTTTACATTACATATCAATAGAAAGATGTAGATCCTGAAAAGAAGTACCCTCATAGGGCTCACTTGTTCATGCACACGCACAAGCCAAAAACCTGCAAGAACAAAATCATTAATGCTCATGTGGTACATTTACAACTCTCAACCATTCATATTTGAATTTGATATTATATATATTCTTATTATTCACACTGTTCCTGTATTTAGGAAGAGTTGAAAGATATTATGGACAAGAACCCTGAATTAGCAGATAACAGCGGTGGAAAGACTGCATGGAAAGGAGACGCGTTGAACAAAGTATTAGGGGATGACAAGCCTGGCCATGTACATGGTTTGGGACTAGTTCCAAACCCAAAAAAACTTTTTGATGTTTCCACTTCACGTGTATTCCAGAATACACATTTTACTTCGGTGGAGGATACACCAAATGAAGATATGCTAGCTTTTAGAGTTGAAATGGAAAAATTATATCAAGTAAATAAAAATCAGGATGCTAAATTTTTTGGAACTAGAGGAGAAGATGAGAAGAATGGAAAGACAACCAAATCAGGTAAATTTCTAACAAATGTAAGCTTCATTTATTTTGTGGACTAACCTTTCTGTATTCCTATCATAGGAAATTTCAGATCCAATGGCTACAATTGGGCTTGAACCTTCGGTTGATGGACACAACTCAAACAGAAAAGTTTGTATCTTGTCAAAGTACACAATAAAATTCCTCAAATTTCACTCCAGAAATTATTTCTCATTTGATATTTATGTTATGCTATCTGTAGAGAGTGCTTGCTCCTCAGGTTGATGGACTCCAACTTGTTAAAAAACGATCAAATAATTTACAGAACAAGCCAAGTGGATCAAACGATGCAGATTTGCAAGCATCAAACAAGAATTCTGTTTCAGATAAGGTTTGTCTACTTAAATACTCTTTACAACCTGTCATTGCTGAGTTTTAAGTTGTTGTGCTTGCACTTTCTGCAATTGCATATAAAATACCCAAAACTTGATGTGTGATCATTTTATCCTAGAACAAAGAAACTATGGTTCATAATGGTGGCAGTGCACGACAACTAGAAAAATGCTCTACTGCACACAAGGTATCAACAATCCCATATACAAAGTTGTGATCAAACTATAGTGCTCCCATGTTTATGTCTTTACTTGTTGCTTTCAGAATGTTGTCCAGAACCAAGAAACTCCTCATAATTTCAGTGCTCGGCAAGGGGAAATAAATTCTGCTACACATAAGGTATATTTCCGTTACCATATACAATATGTTCAAAATATATTGCTCCGATGGTTATGTATCTACTGGTCGCCTTGCTATCAGAATGTTGTTGAGAACAAAGAAACTTTTCTTGAGAATGTTAGTGCACGTCACGGAGAAAAAACTTCTGCTGCAAACAAACTGGTATTTTTTTTCATAATCACATACACATTTTTGTTCAAACTATAATGCTAGCTTGTTTATTTGTTTATGACTTCTTCTTTGCTATCATACTGTTGTCCAGACCAAAAAAACAACAAAAGGTGCCAATGCAAGCAGTAAGAGTACTCAAAGTGGTTCGCTGAGCTGGTTGGGTGCTAGTGAATTACCTGTAAGAGTGCTCATTCATTTCAGATGTTCCTATGTTTTCTTTCTAATTTTCTCATATGGTTACTTTGATTTTCTCTAACAGGCAGGAACTAAAGTATTCTTGAAGAGCCTAAAAAACCATAACAGGGATGTAGCTCTTGCTACAATTGTAAGTTGTGATCCAAACTTTAAACTTGATGGTGCTGAAATTAGGAATGAATTCTGGGCGGTGCATGTTGATATGGCACTTGTGAAAACTGAAAATTTGGTACGGAGTCGCAAAAACTGCACTACTCTTGGTAATGCAGAAAAAACAAAGATTGCATGGCCCTCAACCTTTGTACGTGACTAATATCTTACCTCTATTACTACTTGCATTATGTCAATGCATTTTGTGTTAACAGTTCATTTTGTTTTCTTTTTTGTAGATTCAAAAGATAAATGGATGAGTATATGGGTGGGTGGAAAGTGTACTGCAATGATGATGTTGATATTCTGCTTCATGATGGTGACGATGGTGGATGCTTTCAGTTTTAGTTATGTTCTGGGGATGATGTTCCTGCTGGATGTTGTTCCTCGATTAAGTTTTAGTTAAGTTGTAGGGAAGTTGAATGCTTTAGTTTAAGTTTCAATGTCAAGAAAGTAGATAGATTATGCATCACGTTTGGATGATGTTCCTCTTGTACTATCCACCATTGTAATCCAACAAGTTTATCTCATATATGATATATGATTTCTTCCGGTTGTCAGTATATTCTCTTGTTTTTTTCCTATACTTGAAATACACAATTACATGGAGCATTGATTACATAATAATAATAATAATAATAATAATAATAATAATAATAATAATAATAATAATTATTATTATTATTATTACACTAAATCTGTGCCAACACTTGAAGCGTTGGAAATTTTTTGTTGCCGAGTAATGGGATTTTGACTCTTGTACGTTAACCACCAACATATAAAACTGTTGTTGCAGTCCCATTTATCCGTTGTAGTCTTGCAACGGCTTCTTTACCAACGACAATATAAGCGTTGCATTATTCGCTAGCAACACTGGATAAGGCAACGCATCTCAAACCGTTGGTAAAGTCACTAACAACGCATATATGGGCTTTTAGATACGGAAAAAAGCATTGCTACAGTGGGGGTCTTGTTGTAGTGCTGGCCTCAACCAAAGCCTTATTTTCTACTAGTGAGGCACTACTTTCTCAAATCTTAAAGGCCCATGAATAAATGACAAGACTAGAGGTGCAATCTTTAGTCCCATCCCACATAAATGAAGGTGGTGTGAGGCCAAGTTATATAGTGGAGTCTCCTCACTCCACTAAGTGATGGGTATGATGAGAGAAAGAAAACACCACACGCGCATGCTTGCCTTGTTGGGTGAGGACATGCGACATAAATAGTTTGCAGAAATTTGGTCGTGCCTTTGCAGGGGTGAAAGCACAAGTGCTCCCTGGGTGATTTTGGTAATTAATGTCAACATATCTCTTGTTGGACTAATACTTCTACCTAGTATGTTTCAGATAAGTTCAACAATGGAGTGGCATGGACTAGAGGATGTGGAACCCCTTCAAAATGCTAAGGACAAAGGATTGGCTCAAGCTCAAAACCCAGGACTCTACATTTTCTATTTTAGTGGTCCAAGATCACATTGAGTCCATAGGAAAGCCAATACTATTAAGAGGGGATGAGGTGTTGCTTAATGAGGTTCTTGCTCAAAATGCTTAGTGATATGCTCCAAAACCCCCCACTACTTTCTCCCATCCACATATGTCCCAAACCAAAAAGTCCAACTCGGCCCCACCGATTCTTTCTATCCGGAGGCACCGAGTTTAATTGACATAGCCACTGCCAGAAACCCTAATCAAATCGGTCTCACCGATAGGGATCTCGGTCTCACCGAGATGGTATTGCAAACTCTCTGTTGCCTATTGCCATAATTTCGGTCTCACCGAAATATGCAATCGGTCCCACCGAGATTGCAATGCAAACTCTGTGTCACCCCTTCGTAACGTTTCGGTCTAACGGAGATGAGCGAATCGGTCCCACCGAGTTTGCCTGACCAACTCTCTATTAGTCCATTACCAAAATCGGTCTCACCGAGTTTGTGTAATGGGTCTCACCGAGATTACGTTATGCCCTAACCCTAGCACATCGGTCCCACCGAGTTTATCCAGTCGGTCCCACCGAAAGTCCTAACGGTCACATTATGAACCAAATCGGTCTGACCGTGTTCTTTGAATCGGTCCTACCGAGTTTGGTGATTTGTGTGTAACGGTTAGATTTTGTGTGGAGGCTATATATACCCCTCCACCCACTCTTCATTCGTGGAGAGAGCCATCAGAACATGCCTACACTTCCAACACATATTTTCTAAGAAAGAACCACCTACACTTGCGTTGAGGTCAAGATATTCCATTCCAACCACATAAATCTTGATCTCTAGCCTTCCCCAAGTTGCTTTCCACTCAAATCTTCTTTCCACCAAATCCAAATCCTATGAGAGAGAGAGTTGAGTGTTGGGGAGACTATCATTTGAAGCACAAGAGCAAGGAGTTCATCATCAACACACCATTTGTTACTTCTTAGAGAGTGGTGTCTCCTAGATTGGCTAGGTGTCACTTGGGAGCCTCCGTCAAGATTGTGGAGTTGAACCAAGGCGTTTGTAAGGGCAAGGAGATCGCCTACTTCGTGAAGATCTACCCTAGTGAGGCAAGTCCTTCGTGGGCGACGGCCATGGTGGGATAGACAAGGTTACTTATTCATGGACCCTTCGTGGGTGGGGCCCTTCGTGGACTCGCGCAACCGTTACCCTTCATGGGTTGAAGTCTTCATCAACGTGGATGTACGATAGCACCACCTATCGGAACCACGGATAAAAAATCTCCGTGTCTCCAAATTGCGTTTGCACACTCCAATCCCATCCCTTTACGTTCTTGCAACTTGCATGATTTACTTTCCACTGCTCATATACTCTTTGTCATGCTTGCTTGATATGTATTGTGAATGCTTAAACTTGTGCTAAAACTCCACATCAACATAAATAATTAAAAACTACAACTTTCCTTGATTAGAGTCTATTCACCCCCCGCTCTAGACACCTCTTTCCGATCCTTTCAATTGGTATCAGAGCTTTGGTTTCCATTGCATTGGTTTAAACACTTTTGGAGGAAGATGGATGTGTCTACTTTGAGGAGTCTTAGACGTAGAGTGCCTATTCTTGGTGGAGAGTTTTTCTATGAGTGGAAAAATGTTATGCTTGAGATTTCATTTGAACAAGTACATTACTAGCCCTTGTGCACCTCATATTGATCCTTTGCATCCTACACCCGAAGAGGATCTTGACATGATTCACAATCTTAGAACCATCAATATTATCATTAGAGGATTGCCCAAAAATTTTATTGCTAGTTTACCTACTATTGATTGTGCCTATACTATTTGGAGATTTCTTGAGGAACGATTTCCAGATTATTCCTTGAAAAATTTGGACGAAATTCTCCATAAATCTATTGCCTTGAGTAAGATGAATTCTAGTGATCCTAGCTTTGGTGAGTGTCTATTTGAGCTTACTAATCTCATGTGTGCCAAAGGAGATGTTGGAATCATTAGCAATATCATTTCCGAAGCTATTAGAATTCATAAAGATAACCATAGAAATGATCATTTATCTAACGAATTACCCTCTCTAGGGGTTGATCAATCACAAGATGATGTTGAACATGGATACTATGATGAGGATGATGATAGTGACTATGATCTTGATGATGCAATGAGACACTTTGGTCTTATGGCAAATCTTCGCGGCTAGGAAAGGAATGGGTCCTTGATAGTGGATGTACTGATCATATGCCGGAGATAAAGAAATGTTCCGTGAGCTTGCTGAAAACGATGACCCTCGAAAGTATGTCACTTTTGGTGATAACTCAAAGGGTAAAGTGGTTGGCCTAGGTAAGGTGGCCATCTCACATGATAGCTCCATGCAAAATGTCATGCTCATTGAATCTCTTGGGTACAATTTACTTTCAATTTCTAGACTTGCTAATTTCGGTTTCAATGTCCTATTTATTGAGGTAGATTGCCAAGTGTTTCGAAGAGACAATCATAAAATGGTCTTTACCGGTATACGTATAGGTGATCTTTACATTGTTGATTTCACCAAAAAAGGCTCAACCTAGAACTTGCTTAATTGCTAAATCTTCTAAGGGTTGGTTGTGGCATAGAAGGCTAGGTCATGTGGGCATGCGAAATCTTGATAAGCTTATTAAAGGTGATCATATCCTTGGAATAAAAGATGTCATATTTGACAAGGGTAGACTTTGTAGTGCTTGTCACGCAGGAAAACAGGTTGGAGGAAGTCATCGCGCGAAGAACATCATGACCACGAGAAGACCACTCGAGCTACTTCACATGGATCCCTTTGGTCCCAATGCCTACAAGAGTCTCGGTGGTAACTCATTTGGTCTAGTCATAGTTGATGATTTTTCAAGATTTACGTGGGTGTTCTTTCTTGATGAAAATTGCAGGTCCCAAAGATCTTCAAAAACTTCGCTAGGAAGGCCCAAAATCAATTTGACGTGAAGATCAAGAAGGTTCGGAGCGACAACGGAACGGAGTTCAAGAACGCAAATGTGGATACCTTTCTTGACGAAGAAGGGATTTCACACGAGTTCTCGGCTACGTACACGCCTTAACAAAATGGAGTGTTTGAGAGAAAGAACCGAACTCTTATTGAGATGGCACGAACGATGCTTGATGAGTACAAGACTCCAAAACACTTTTGGGCGGAAGCGGTTGAGACAGCTTGTCATGCAACAAATGGCTTGTATCTTCACAAGCTACTCGGCAAGACGGCATACGAGCTCCTCACCAGTAACAAACCCCAAGTTGGATACTTTCGAGTATTTGGCTCAAAGTGCTATATTCTTGATAAGCATCGTCGCTCTAAATTTGCTCCTAAATCTCATGAAGGTTTCCTACTTGGTTGTGGCTCAAACTCTCACACTTACCGTGTCTACAACAATTTCACCCGAAAGGTTGAAGAGACGGTAGATGTGAAGTTTGATGAATCTAACGGCTCGCAAGTAGAGCAATTTCCAATTGATGTAGGAGACAAAGACCCTTCGAAAGCTATCCAAGACTTGTCTATTGGCAAGATTCGTCCAACAGAGGTGAAGGAGAGTACCTCGTCCGTCCAAGTGGAAGCTTCTACCTCACGACAAGGTGAACCAAGAGTTGATACGGAAGCACCCACAAGTGGGACACACCAAGACGAAGAAAACGAGGAAGTACACCAAGACAAACATCAACAACCTCCTTCTCCACCACGACAAGAGACTGACAACGTCAACAATGAAGAAGACCATGAAGAAGAACAAGATGAAGAGGATGTTCCACCCCGAGCCAAGCCAAAGCTTCCACGAGTTCGAGGCAAGAATCGCCAAAGACCATCCCGTTGAACAAATCTACAATGATATCCAAACCGGGAGAATCACTCGCTCTAAAACTCATTTGGCTAATTTTTGTGAGCATTACTCATTCATCTCTAGCATTGCACCTATGAAGGTTGAAGAAGCATTGGAAGATCTGGATTGGATAAACGCTATGCATGAAGAGCTACACAACTTTGAGAGAAACCAAGTGTGGACATTGGTCGAGAAGCCCGACAACAACCACAACATCATTGGTACCAAATGGGTGTTTCGCAACAAGCAAGATGAAGATGGTCAAGTCGTCCGCAACAAAGCACGCCTAGTCGCCCAAGGCTACACTCAAGTTGAAGGTATGGACTATGGTGAGACATATGCTCCCGTTGCTAGACTTGAGTCCATTCGCATCTTACTTGCTTATGCTAATCACCATGATATCACCTTGTACCAAATGGACATTAAAAGTGCTTTTCTAAATGGTGAAATTGAGGAGGAAGTTTATGTTAAGCAACCTCCCGTCTGTGTCAATCCTAAGAAACCTAATCATGTTTAGAAGCTTCACAAAGCCCTTTATGGTCTTAAACAAGCTCCTAGAGCATGGTATAAATGCTTGACCAAGTTCCTTATCGAAAAAGGCTTTGAAATTGGAAAAATAGATTCTACTCTTTTTACTAAAAGGTTTAATGGAGAACTATTTGTGTGCCAAATCTATGCTGATGATATCATATTTGGTTCGACTAACCCTCATTTTAGTGAAAATTTTGGAAAGCTAATGTCGGAGAAGTTTGAGATGTCTATGATGAGTGAACTCAAATTCTTTCTTGGTTTGCAAATCAAGCAAACTAAGGAAGGTACCTTTGTTTCTCAAACAAAGTACACCAAGGAATTATTCAAGTAGTTCAATATGCAAGAATGCAAAGGTATGTCTACACCCATGCCTACTAGTGGGCGACTTGACAAAGGAAGGTGAACCGGTTGATCAAAATGTTTACCGCTCTATGATTGGTTCATTGTTATATCTATGTGCCTCTCGTCCTGATATTATGCTAAGTGTGTGCATGTGTGCACGATATCAAGCGGATCCTAAAGAGTGTCATCTTAAGGCTGTGAAAAGGATAGTGAGATACTTAATCCACACACCAAATTTTGGCATTTGGTATCCTAAGAGGTCTTCTTTCGATCTTGTTGGTTACTCCGATTCGGACTATGCCGGAGACAAGGTTGATAGAAAGTCCACTTCGAGTACTTGTAAATTTCTTGGTAGATCTCTTGTGTCTTGGTCCTCCAAGAAACAAAACTCGGTATCCCTATCCACCACCGAAGCGGAATACATTGCCGCTGGTTCATGTTGTGCTCAATTACTGTGGATGACCCAAACTCTCAAACATTATGGGATATATGTGAAAAATGTTCCATTGCTTTGTGACAATGAAAGTGCTGTCAAGATTGCTCACAATCCCGTGCAACATTCTCGAACTAAGCATATTGAAGTTCGTCATCATTTCATTCGAGATCACGTTGCCAAAGGGGACATTGATCTTAAGCATGTTCGCACTGATAAGCAATTAGCGGATATATTCACCAAACCGCTTGATGAGAAAGTCTTTTGCCGTTTGAGAGGTGAATTGAACATCATTGATGCTTCAAACTTGGAGTAGGAACTCCATTTGGATACATGCAAGGCATGAGCCTATGACGAATCCTTGATATTCCTTTCATGATGCTATCTATATGTCTTGGATATTCTTGCACCCTTGCATGCTATCTAACCCTTGTAGGTACTTGGTTGAATCTAAATCTACGAAATTGCAACTCACTCATATCTTGAGCAATTTCTACATCACCAAGTCTCTACACAATGGTGGTTGAAGACAAGGAAGCACAAAACCCTTCAAATATATCCTTTGAGAAATTCTAGGTTAAATCTTATGACTGTCATTTCAGATATACAAGTGCTCTTCCTTGCAAAACTAACCCATGTAGGTAGATGAACTCCAATTCCAAGTGGTGCTCCCAACTCTTGATGAGCTACATCAACCTTGTGCAACCCACACAAGTTCAACTACATGATCAAGGTCTACACCACAACCCAAAGTACGTTATTCCATCTTAGAGAAGCTTTACTCCAAATCATGGGGCAAAGCAGCTCAAAAAGATGTGAATACATCAAGATGCTTAAACGAAAAATGGTAACCCCATTTTGAGCTTGAACGATGAGTATGACCTATGATCAAGTGCCCTCACTTGACTCCTAAGTCAATGTACTCTAACATAGGTGACTTTGTCACCGACCAATTCTAGATGAAGTTATTTTGTGTTTCTCCATGCTCTTGCATTTGTCTCATGCATATTTGTTTCCCCTTTCAAAAAAAAACTTCATCTAGATCTTTTCTTTTCTTTGTTCTGTTCTGCATTCTCTGCATCCAATTCATTGCAAATCTTTCAGCTAATTCCTTGCAAATCCCTATGAGATCTTAATTGCCTAGTTAGCTGAGGTGACAAGTGTTTTCACTGTGATGAACTTGGTCCCACCGGTTTGCTTTCTTCGGCCCAGCCGAATCCCTTCGGTGCCACCTAAGCACACAACTTGGTGCTACCGATTTCGCTGCATAAAAGACAGCTTGCCACTTGTTTCTGCATTCTTTCTGCTCCAGCTCCACTCAATGATTTTTGTCCTCTACCAGCATCACATTCGACTTGCTTTGTGACTCAAGGACCAAACCCATTTGTAATAAAGATCTAGAAGAGCCCTTCTTGGAAATTGATGTCAAAGGGGGAGAGAGAGATTACATCAAAACTTAAGCTTAATCATTACTATAGGGGGAGAGAATACTCAAGGGGAGAGTGTAAGAAACCCCATATGCTTGGTGTTCAAGAGGAGAGAAGTCACATGTCTTTAAGAGGGGAAAGACATGTTCATATTTGATTGTTTGCATTAGCCCTATTTCTTTTCTTTGCTCTGATTTTCTGTTCCCTATCTTCTCCCAATATCCCATGCAAGATTCAGGGGGAGCAAGACATCTAGGGGAAGGAAATCCTCGAATTCGTTACACATCTTTACCTTTGGGGACATGCCTATATCCAATAGAGTACTCATTACTCACTCTCTACATGTCATCCCAGTCTTGGTACTCTTGTGGTTTCTTTTGTTTGCTATGGCTATTAGATGTATCTCTGTTATCTAACCTTGTTTACTCAGGTTCATTCTTTCCTAAGCCAACTCAAGATCACAAAGGAAGTATATGCATCTCAGTCATGTGCATGAGAACTTCTTGCTGATGTACATACTGTTTGCAAGAAGGACTCATGAGCATGAAGGTACATTTCCTATATTTACATCATTTGCTCTGATGCATATAGCCAGGATACATGTAACACATGGTTTACTCTGTCATGCTTATGCATTCACATGCTCCTATGTTCCATATTCATGTGTTTGCATACATGTAGGGGGAGCCTATGCATGTTGCATGTCTTTCCAAAGCTTTACTTGTTATTCTCTATATCCTTATCTAAAGCTTTGATGTATGTTGTCATCAATTACCAAAAAGGGGGAGATTGAAAGCACAAGTGCTCCCTGGGTGATTTTGGTAATTAATGTCAACATATGTCTTGTTGGACTAATACTTCTACCTAGTATGTTTCAGATAAGTTCAACAATGCAGTGGCATGGACTAGAGGATGTGGAACCCCTTCAAAATGCTAAGGACAAAGGATTGGCTCAAGCTCAAAGCCCAGGACTCTACATTTTCTATTTTAGTGGTCCAAGATCACATTGAGTCCATAGGAAATCCAATACTATTAAGAGGGGATGAGGTGCTGCTAAATGAGGTTCTTGCTCAAAATGCTTAGTTATATGTTCCAAAACCCTCCACTACTTTCTCACATCCACATATGTCCCAAACCCCCACCGATTCTATCTATCCGGAGCCACCGAGTTTAATTGACATAGCCACAGCCAGAAACCCTAGTCAAATCGTTCTCACCGATAGGGATCTCGGTCTCACCGAGATGGGATTGCAAACTCTCTGTTTCCCTTCGTAACGTTTCGGTCAAACCGAGATGAGCGATCGGTCCCACCGAGATCGCCTATTGCAATAATTTCGGTCTCACCGAAATATGCAATTGGTCCCACCGAGATTGCAATGCAAACTCTTTGTCACCCCTTCGTAACGTTTTCGGTCTAACCGAGATGAGTGAATCGGTCCCACCGAATTTGCCTGACCAACTCTCTGTTAGTCCATTACCAAAATAGGTCTCACCGACTTTGTGTAATTGGTGTCACCAAGATTATGTTATGCCCTAACCCTAGCACATCGGTCCCACCGAGTTGATCCAGCCGGTCACACCGAAAGTCCTAACGGTCACATTATGAACCAAATCGGTCTGACCGAGTTCTTTGAATCGGTCCCACCGAGTTTGGTGATTTGTGTGTAACGATTAGATTTTGTGTGGAGGCTATATATATACCCCTCCACCCACTCTTCATTCGTGGAGAGAGCCATCAGAACATGCCTACACTTCCAACACATATTTTCTAAGAGAGAACCACCTACACTTGTGTTGAGGTCAAGATATTCCATTCCAACCACATAAATCTTGATCTCTAGCCTTCCCCAAGTTGCTTTCCACTCAAATCTTCTTTCCACCAAATCCAAATCCTATGAGAGAGAGAGTTGAGTGTTGGGGAGACTATCATTTGAAGCACAAGAGCAAGGAGTTCATCATCAACACACCATTTGTTACTTCTTGGAGAGTGGTGTCTCCTAGATTGGCTAGGTGTCACTTGGGAGCTGTAACACCCCGGAAGTAACTTTCCATATTTGTAACTCCAACTCTTGCCATTTTCGGCATTGTGATATGATATTCCCTCCGTGGTTGGGTTTTCTCCTTTTTGCTTTTTGTCCATGTCATGCATTTTATATCATGTCATCATGTGCATCGCATTTGCATACGTGTTCGTCTCATGATTCCGAGCATTTTTCCCGTTGTCCGTTTTGCAATCCGGCACTCCTATCTCCCCGGCGGCCCTTTTACGTTTTTCCGTAAAGGGTACTAAACCTTCTCGAAATGGACCGAGGTTTGTCTAGTGGCCTTGGTATACCACCGTAGACCACCGGTCAAGTTTCGGTCATTTGGAGCTCGTTTGGTACTCCAACGGTTAACCGTGACTCGCAAAAGCCTCTTTTAAGTTGCAGCCCAACACCCCTTCAAAACAGCCCAATAACCCATCTAAGTCACTTCCATGCTCTCCGTCGTTCGATCACGATCGTGTGGGCTAAAACCGCACCTCATTTGGACTCTCCTAGCTCCCTCTACCTATAAATATGTGCCTCCCCAAATTCGCGGATCATTCTACCCCGAAACCCTAATTTTTCCCTCGCGCGCGCGACGCGTCCGCCAGCGCCGGACACGTCCGCCCGACCGCGCGGCCAATCCCTCGCTGCCACGTGGCGCCGCGGCTCCAGCCGCCGCCCGGCCCATGAGCCGCGGGCCCTCCGGCCGACGCGCCCGCGCCCAGCGCCTCCGCGCCGCTCGGGCGCTGCCGCCCTCCGCCGCCGCAGCCACCCTCCGCCGCCACCTCGCCCGCACCGGCGGCGCCGCGCCACACCGACCGGCGGCCCCGCCATCTCCGGACTCGCGGCCCCGGCCGGCCGCCGCCTTCCGCCGGGCCGGCCACCGCCGCCTCACGGCGACCTCACCTCACGGCGCTCTCTCCTCCTCGCCGGGCGTGCTCCGCGAGCCAGCGCCGCCGCCGCCGTCGCCGATCGGGCCGGATCCCGATCCGATCCCGATCTAGCCGCCCGTTGACTTCTCCCCCCCTTCTAATTCGTCTAAGTTTTTTTTATCTCATTGATATTTCGTGGCATTTTCATCGTAGCGTAACTTTGCATCTGTAGATCCATTTTGCGCATATAATATATCAAAATGTTCGTCTCGAAGAGTAGATCATTTCATCCTATTGCATCATTTTCATTTGAGCTCATCTTGATGCCCGAAATGCTGTTAGAAGAGGGCTATGTGATGTTAGTTTCTGTTTCTTAACAGAACTTGCACTTTTGTTATTTTTGCTATGATTGATGTGTGCACCCTATGAATTGGAGTCCTACATGTGTTTTTTAATATGCCATGTATTTTTTTGATCTATGTGGTGACTAGCACAAGCATGCAAAGTAGGTGTCCTGATGTTGCTGTTTTCAGCCCTGTTTAGCTGATATTTTGATGCCATGTTAACCTGATGCTACCGAGAGATCCATGCATATTTTGAGATATTTCAGTAAGGGTGTTTTGTTTAACATGTCTTGATCTATCCATCCATGCCTTTGTTTGCAATTATGGAGTGCCATAGCGTGAGTCAATCAAGCTCTACTTTTGCTATCAAATGTTTCCTGGCAGATTGTTTACATGTTATTCAATTTTGCCAAGGTTGTTGTGGTTGATCCATGTATGCTATGTTATTGTTCTTGCCATGTATGTCTTCTATGCCATGCCTTATTGATGTATGTATGATTAGTTTATAATATAAGGCTCTGTAGTGAGTGCATTGAGCTTGTAAACATGCCTACTTGTTATCAGTTTTTGACATGCCATGTTGCTGAATCTGTTAACGAAACTTTCAATATTGACATGGGTGTTACTATATTTTCTGATCCTTTTTGGCTTATGGTCAGTAAGGGACTTTTGTTCTATGCTTTGAGTAGATTCATGCCAAGCCTTGTTTTGCTATTATAAGTTCCTGTAGCATGTAGTTTTCTTGCTCTGAACATTGCAACCTGATGCTGTTTCTGCCATGTCCAGCCTGATATTTTGTGCACTTTTGCCATGCTTGTTTGAACCTGTTATGATGTGAACTAGCCGTAGCTCAGTGCTCATCTTTTGTCAAGCATCTTGTGTAGACCACTGCCATATACTTTGTTGGTACGTTTGGGTGCAGTAGCTTAATTTCTTGTTGCTTGCTAAGTGGCATCATGCTGTTAATGGCAGATTTGTGCCATTCTTGTTTTGCTTGTCATTTGCAAACCGTGCATCCGATTCCGGTGATCTTTATATCGATTTCAACCGAAATCATCTCATATTTCCAGTGGCATACTTGGTTTGCCAAGTTGATGCCTGGTTCATCATTTACCTTCCGGAGCGCACATACGCATTGCATATCACATTTCGCATATCATGTCATGTTTTGCATCATGTTGATTGTGCATTGCACCGTGATTTATTGTGGTTCCTTTGTTTGTGTTCTTGCTTTGGGTAGAGCCGGGAGACGAGTACGTGAACGAGGAACCTGTTGAGAACGCTTACGAGGATCAAGCTTTCGACAACTCGAGAACATTGCGGCAAGATGACCATACCTCGAAATCACTTCTATCTTTGCTATGCTAGTTGCTCGCTCTTTTGCTATGCATATGCTGCGATGCCTACCACTTGCTATATCATGCCACCCATATTGCCATGTCAGCCCTAACCATCCTTTTCCTAGCAAACCGTTGATTGGCTATGTTACCGCTTTGCTCAGCCCCTCTTATAGCCTTGCTAGTTGCGGTGAAGCTAAAGTTTGTTCCTTGTTGAACATGGAGATGTTGTTCCTTTTGGAACATGTTTACTTGTTGGGGATATCACAATATATATCTGCTATAATTAATGCATCTATATACTTGGTAAAGGGTGGAAGGCTCGGCCTTATGCAGTGTTTTGTTCCACTCTTGCCACCCTAGTTTCCGTCATACCGGTGTTATGTTCCTTGATTTCGCGTTCCTTACGGTTGGGTGATTTATGGGACCCCTTGACAGTTCGCTTTGAATAAGACTCGTCCAGCAAGGCCCAACTTTGGTTTTACCATTTGCCACCTAAGCCTTTTTCCCCCGGGTTTTCGCGAGCCCGAGGGTCATCTTTATTTTAACCCCGGACCGGTGCTCCTTCGAGTGCTGGCCCGAACTGAGCTACTGCAGGGGCCACCACGGGGAAACTCGAGGCTTGATTTTACTCGTAGCTAGTCTCATCCGGATGTGCCCTGAGAACGAGATATGTGCAGCTCCTATCGGGATTTGTCGGCACAATCGGGCGGCTTTGCTGGTCTTGTTTTATTGCTGTCGAAATGTCTTGTAGTCCGGGATTCGAGATTGATCGGTCTTCCGGTAGAAGGAATATCCTTCGTTGACCGTGAGAGCTTATAATGGGCTAAGTTGGGACACCCTGCAGGTAATATCTTTCAAAGCCGTGCCCATGCGGTTATGAGGCAGATGGGAATTTGTTAATGTCCAGTTGTAGGAAACCCGAAGTTGACCTCATTTAAAATACACATCAACGCGTGTGTAACCGTGATGGTCTCTTCTCGGAGTCCGGAAGTGAACACGTGTTGGAGTTATGTCGACGTAAGTAGTTCAGGATCACTTCTTGATCGCTACTAGCTTCACGACCGTGCTTTGCTCCTCTTCTCGCTCTCTTTTGCGATGTAGCCACCATATATGCTAGTCGCTTGCTGCAGCTCCACTTTACTACCCTGTCCTTCCTTTAAGCTTAAATAGTCTTGATCTCGCTGGTGTGAGATTGCTGAGTCCCCGTGACTCACAGATTCTACCAAACAGTTGCAGGTGCCGACGATGCCAGGTCTGGTGACGATCCGAGCTCAAGTGGGAGTTCGACGAGGAACGTGGTCGTTACTATGTGTCTTTTCCCGATGATCAGTAGTGGTGCCCAGTTGGGACGATCGGGATCTGTGTAGCATTTGGGGTATCTTCTTTTATTTTGGTTCCGTAGTCGGACCTTGAGTGTACTCGATTGATGGATGTTTATTTATGTCTTGTGTGAAGTGGCATTGTAAGCCAACTATGTATCTTTTCCCTTATGTATTACATGGGTTGTGTGAAGATTACCTCACTTGCGACATTGCTTTCAATGCGGTTATGCCTCTAAGTCGTGCCTCGACACGTGGGAGATATAGCCGCATCGAGGGCGTTACAGGAGCCTCCGTCAAGATTGTGGAGTTGAACCAAGGAGTTTGTAAGAGCAAGGAGATCGCCTACTTCGTGAAGATCTACCATAGTGAGGCAAGTCCTTCGTGGGCGACGGCCATGGTGGGATAGACAAGGTTGCTTCTTCGTGGACCCTTCGTGGGTGGAGCCCTCCGTGGACTCGCGCAACCGTTACCCTTCGTGGGTTGAAGTCTCCATCAACGTGGATGTACGATAGCACCACCTATCGGAACCACGGATAAAAAATCTCCGTGTCTCCAAATTGCGCTTGCACACTCCAATCCCATCCCTTTACATTCTTGCAACTTACATGATTTACTTTCCGCTGCTCATATACTCTTTGTCATGCTTGCTTGATATGTATTGTGAATGCTTAAACTTGTGCTAAAACTCCACATCAACATAAATAATTAAAAACTGCAACATTTCTTGATTAGAGTCTATTCACCCCCACTCTAGACACCTCTTCTCGATCCTTTCAAGGAGCACAACTTTCTTTTGCCTTTTTTTGGCTTCTTGAGCTGTAAGTTTTTGATTTGGAAACTTGACCAATAAGTTTTCACTTGAAAACCTAGTCGATTTGGATCCGGATCATGATCGCGACATGAGAACGTGTGCGTTCTCCTATGTATATAACTTATCGGCCACCGCCAAGTACACACCAAGAATCGAGTTAGGATCCCTCATTGTTTGGGGCGCCATCACAGTCAACTCCATGTTGAACGTCAGCGTGCACCTACGAGCGGGATAGTAGATCTCTAAAACCTCTCGCCCTTGTGATCTTGAACTGGGAGAGGGCGAATCAGGATTTTGAGAAGTGCTTCACGCGACTTCTCAAAATTTTCACCACATGCCGTCTACCTCCAAGGTGTTGCGCTGATGCACACCGTCGTCACCAATGTCTACTTCGACCGTTCTTCACCAACATCGTCATCACCAACACTGCCCCCGCATCAACTAGGGCTAGTTCATCTAAAATGGTTAGTACATGCGACGCATTTCGATCTACCATCTGAATATGTTTGCTGCTACATATGCGATGATGATGTTTGATTCGTCTACTATGCCAGATCTATGAATGCTAATAATTGTTTATGTCATGATTTATTTAGTAGAATTAATCGCAAAATTCCCTCTAACTTTCCAACATAACATGTGTTTTGCTAGTACTCCTACATACGGCCAGCAAAATATTAACGTGTGTTAGATGAAACCCAAAGGATTTTCGTTGGGGGTGTAACCCTCTTGATTGTAGCTAACACCCTCTTTAGAAAGAGAGAATTACATTTGCTGACTTTTAGTAGTGGCCAACACTCTAGCCAGATTGATTTCATCCTCTCGAGAAGAGAAGATAGACGTGCGTGCCTAAATTGTAAGGTGATACATGGAGAGAGTGTTATACCCCAGCATAAGCTGGTGGTTGCTAACTTCCTCTTTCGGATTCGTGCCCAGCGGGATAAGCGTGCCAAAGTCGCTAGAACGAAGTGGTGGAAGCTCAAGGGGGAGGTAGCTCAGGCATTCAAGGAGAGGGTCATTAAGGAGGGCCCTTGGGAGGAAGGAGGGGATGCGGACAATGTGTGGATGCAGATGGCGACTTGCATTCGTAAGGTGGCCTCGAAGGAGTTTGAAGTGTCCAGGGGAAGGAGAAGCAAAGATAAGGATACCTGGTAGTGGAATGATGATGTCCAGAAGGCGATTAAAGAGAAGAAAGATTGCTTCAGACGCCTATATCTGGATAGGAGTGCAGACAACATAGAGAAGTACAAGATGGCGAAGAAGGCTGCAAAGCGAGCTGTTGGTGAAGCAAGGGGTCGGGCATATGAGGACCTCTACCAACGGTTAGGCACGAAGGAAGGCGAAAGGGACATCTATAAGATGGCCACGATCCGAGAGGAAGACGAGGGATATTGGCCAAGTCAAATGCATCAAGGACGGCTCAGGCCAACTCTTGGTGAAGGACGAGGAGATTAAGCATAGATGGCAGGAGTACTTCGACAAGCTGTTCAATGGGGTGAATGAGAGTTCTACTATTGAACTGGACGACTCCTGAGACCAGCATGCATTTTGTGCGGCGAATCCATGAGTCTGAGGTCAAGGAGGCTTTAAAAAGGATGAAAGGAGGCAAGGCGATGGGCCCTGATTGTATCCCCATTGAGGTGTGGAAAGGTCTCGGGGACATAGTGATAGTATGGCTAACCAAGCTTTTCAACCTCATTTTTTGGGCAAACAAGATGCCAGAAGAATGGAGACGGAGTATATTAGTACCAACCTTCAAGAACAAGGGGGATGTTCAGAGTTCTACTAATTACTGTGAAATTAAGCTGATGAGCCATACAATGTAGCTATGGAAGAGAGTCATTGAGCACCGCTTAAGAAGAATGACAAGTGCGACCAAAAATCAGTTTGGTTTCATGCCTGGGAGGTCGACCATGGAAGCCATTTTCTTGGTACGACAACTTGTGGATAGATATAGGGAGCAAAAGAAGGACTTGCCTATGGTGTTCATTGACTTGGAGAAGGCCTATGATAAGATACCGGGGAATGTCATGTGGTGGGCCTTGGAGAAACACAAAGTCTCAGCAAAGTACATTACCCTCATCAAGGACATGTACGATAATGTTGTGACAAGTGTTCGAACAAGTGATGTCGACACTGATGACTTCCTGATTAAGATAGGACTGCATCAGGGGTCAGCTTTTGAGCCCTTATCTTTTTTGCATTGGTGATGGATGAGGTCACAAGGGATATACAAGGAGATATCCCATGGTGTATGCTCTCTGCAGATGATGTCGTGCGAGTTGACGATAGTCGGACGGGGGTAAATAGGAAGTTAGAGTTATGGAGACAAACCTTGGAATCAAAAGAGTTTAGGCTTAGTAGAACTATAACCGAGTACATGATGTGCGGTTTCAGTACTACTAGGTGTGAGGAGGAGGAGGTTAGCTTTGATGCCATGTGGTACCCCACAAGGACACCTTTCGGTATTTGGGTCAATGCTGCAGGAGGATAGGGGTATTGATGAAGATGTGAACCATCGAACCAAAGCCGGATGGATGAAGTGGCGCCAAGCTTCTGGCATTCTCTGTGACAAGAGAGTGCCACAAAAGCTAAAAGGCAAGTTCTACAGGACGGCGGTTTGACCCGCAATGTTGTATGGCGCTGAGTGTTGGCCGACTAAAACGCGACATGTTCAATAGTTAGGTGTGGCATGAGATGGATGTGTGGCCATACGAGGAAGGATCGAGTCCGGAATGGTGATATACGAGATAGATTTGGGGTAGCACCAATTGAAAAGAAGCTTGTCCAACATCGTCTGAGATGGTTTGGGCATATTCAGCGCAGACCTCCAGAAACTCCAATTCATAGCGGACGGCTAAAGCGTGCGGAGATGTCAAGAGAGGGCAGGATAGACCGAATTTGACATGGGAGGAGTCCGTTAAAAGAGACCTGAAGGATTGGAGTATCACCAAAGAGCTAGCCATGGACAGGGGCGCGTGGAAGCTTGCTATTCATGTACCACAGCTATGAGTTGGTTGCGAGATCTTATGGGTTTCACCTCTAGCCTACCCAACTTGTTTGAAACTAAAGGCTTTGTTGCTGTTGTTGTTGTATGCTAGTGCATGCGGCGAGCTACATATGATTACAAACTGCATGCAACCCAGCATCTCATCTAGCTGATTTACGTGCAACATACTGTACATGATACATGCACGTCCAAGCTCACATGCATTTACAAATGAGTAATGCAGCTGGCAAATCACCTACTCCCTGATTAGCACTAGAACACATTCTTCAACTTTAACTAAAGATTGACAAAAGCACGAGCTTTTCAGACCCAGCAATGATAACCGACGGTGCCATCCATTTTGGAGAAGCTCGACCCTGGCTTCCTCCGTCTCCATTCACCAGACCCATCCGGCCAAGCTTCACCAACCCCCGCTTTCGAGCCCTATTTATAGCGCTCACTTCTGTTCTCCACAAAACCAAGCAGCACTGCGGCATTACAACACTCACAGCTCACATCATTTGCACCGGCTGTACTAGCTTGATCATCACAGCAATGGCCTCCACCAACAGCTGGACCCACGAGATCCAGTCCCTGGTCGCCGCACCGCGCCTCTTCCACGCGGGCGTCATGGACTGGCACACCCTGGCCCCCAAGCTCGCGCCGCAGATCGTTGCCAGCGCCCACCCTGTCGAGGGAGTAGGTGGCATTGGCAGTGTCAGGCAGTTCAACTTCACCTCAGGTACGCATCACAGACAATTCATGTCAACTGCACTCTGGTACACATGGTCAAAGCATAACACAGAGTTGATCTTGCAGCCATGCCCTTCAACCTCATGAAGGAGAGGCTCGAGTTCATTGACGCAGACAAATGCGAGTGCAAGTCGACCCTCATCGAGGGTGGTGGCATCGGCACGGCGATCGAGACAGCCACTTCGCACATCAAGGTGGAGCCGACAGCCAACGGAGGGAGCGTGGTGAAGGTGGAATCGACATACAAGCTGCTGCCAGGCGTGGAGGTGAATGATGAGATTACCAAGGCCAAGGATTCTGTCACGGCCATCTTCAAGGCTGCCGAGGCCTACCTTATCGCCAACCAAGACGCCTACAACTAAATCAGTTGAGAGGGATCATATATGATTATGTTCTCCCTGGTTTCATTTTTGTGTGCTTTTTTCCTGAACTAATAAAGCTGCTCCACTCTCCAAGCAGTGACGCGAGAGCACTGAGCGTACAGTGTGAACCTGAGAAGTTGAAAAGTTGTGTATTTGTAACTATAAAAGGGAGCTGTTGTTTGATGATGTTGCTGCTTGCTTATGTATATTCCTCATGATTTCATATGGGAATAAAAGGAAGTATGTGAAACACATTAAAGGAAGTGGAAGTTTATGGGCCAAGAAAGTCTTATGTTTGCTCGAGTGAGTATAATTTCTTTTGCTCTTTTCAAATATAGGAAGAAAAAGTTCGAATATATATGTTATTTTTGCCAAGTCCCTCTATGAGTCCCATTTAGTTTCTTCTGTTGTAGCTTTGCTGATGACTCGTCCTTTCCTCTCGCGACGAGTGACTAAGAAGCCCTGGCCGCCGCCTACATCTCCAACCCTCTTGCCGCCGCCGCCAAGCGGGGATCTGTCCACCTGCAAGTTTCATGTGATGGGGATGTACAGTTGTAGCAGATCAAAGCAGGTGGCAACCGCCGATGTGCGGTCAGGTGATGGTTGTTCTAGACCCGCGGTGCTGAACAACAATGTTGCATGTGCCAACGGCGTTCGGAGGTCTCCCAAGACAGAGTCCTAGATGGCGGCAGGCTGACTTTTGGCTCGACTTCGGCGTAAAACAACATTGGACTCTTGGTTTAGGTTGGGTTTATGGAGTCTTTGTGTGTTGGTCAGGGCAGTGAGGGGGCGCGGCGACATTGCTACAACTCAGGAATAATGTCTCCTTGTCATATTCCCGTTTGATCAACGCGCTTAGTGTCGATGGAGGGCGTGTGGAGGTGTGTTTTCGACAGATATTTGTGGAAGTGGTCAGCTTTGGTCTCCAGTGGGTTCGTCTGTATTCGGTCAAATTTGTGGCCTTTGGAGTTTCTACAGGCTCTTTTCAGCATTTTTATCCCCAGCACGACTATTTGTCACGCTGATCGTGGTTGCCGGGCCACCGCGCATCCACGTCGGGTCGCCGTCGTGCCGCCACCCCGCCCCGCATCTTGCTGGCCACCATCACACATGTAACTGACTGGTGGGCCCTAGGCCTTTAGCTAGGATTGTTTAATAATAAATAAATTTTAGGGGGAGAAGTTTATGGGATCTGACAAAAGTTGCTCTCAGGAAACTTCACCTAAAATTTACAGTGATCATGTAAAACAAGTTTTACGTGAAGATTTTTATGGAAACTTTTGGATTTGCTCTTAGAGCAACTCCAACAGACTGTCTATCTGTAAAACGAGCAACTCCAACAGACCTTCTATCTGTAAAACGAAAAAAAAAACCATTTAGAGGAAATTTGGGAAAGAAGCGTCTCCAACAGATCCCATAAACCCAAAATAAATTTAGATGATCATGTAAACTTGGCCCCAAGTTCCCTTTGGGTTATGGGAATATGAAAACTTCCCTAGAGTTTTGACGGCAAGGAAACCGCCTAAAACTTTACCGCCAACGCCGTCACTCTGCCGCTCCACCGTCCCCGCCACAGGTCCGGACTGTTGTTGCATTGCATCGCACCTTGCCGGCCCTCGTGCCGCTCCCAATGCTGGCCACCACGTAGGCACATCGGGTCGCTGTCGTACCGCCGCCCCACCCCGCCCCGCATCTTGCTGGCCACCATCACACGTATCATTGACTTGCGGGCCCTAGGACATTAGCTAGGATTGTTTAATAATACATAAATTTTAGGGGAAGAAGTTTATGAGATCTGCCAAAAGTTGCTCTTTGGAAACTTCCCCTAAACTTTACAGTGATCCTATAATTAAAATCAGTTTTACACAAAGAATTTTATGGAAACTTTTGGATTGCTCTTAGACAGGCTCCGATCAGCATATCACCAATATTTCGGGAAGGATAAAATATGTTTCTCAACCGTGAAAGAACGTTTCTCAACACTAAAAAAAAATCTATTTCTTTTCTCTTTTTCCGATTTTGTCCAATCTTTGGTAGAATGTTTGGGCTTGGTCCAATAGATAAATCCAAATAAATCTTAAGAGAGTGGTTTTTGTGCACCCACAGATATTGCACCCACCATGCACCCACGATCGAAAACTTAGCAAAACATTTCAAAAAATTCTGAAATTTTGTAGATGTGATTACGACCAAATGTTTTAGGTGCTTGCAAAATTTGGTGGCAAAATGACATCCGAGGAGCTCTGTAAAAAACAAAGTTTGTGCTGAAAACATGCGAAAATAACATGGGTACAGAGCATAATTTGTATTTCGTTTTGTATGGAAATCATTTGATATTTTTTGGTGACCAAACTTTGCAAGTCCTAAAACATTTGTTCATAATCATATCCACGAAGTTTCAGATTTTTTTTATATTTTAATATTTTTTTTGAATTTACTGTTTACTCCTGGTGCACCGAAGGTGGGTGCAGGCACTACTTTCCCGAATCTTAAAGGCCCATGAATAAATGACAAGACTAGAGGTGCAATCTTTAGTCCCATCCCACATAAATGAAGCTGGTGTGAGGCCAAGTTATATAGTGGAGTCTCCCCACTCCACTAAGTGATGGGTATGCTGAGAGAAAGAGAACACCACACGGTGCATGCTCGCCTTGTCGAGTGTGGACATGGGACATAAATGGTTTGCGGAAATTCGGCCGCGGCTTTGCAGGAGCACAACTTTCTTTTGCCCTTTTTTTGGCTTCTTGAGCTGTAAGTTTTTGATTTGAAATCTTGAACAATAAGTTTTCAGTTGAAAACCTAGTTGATATGGATCCGGATCATGATCGCGACATGAGGCCGTGTGTGTTCTCTCTATGTATATAACTTATCGGCCACTGCCAAATACACACCAAGAATCGAGTTAGGATCCCTCGTTGTTTGGGCTGCCATCGTATTCTACTCCATGCTGAACGTTGGTGTGCACCTGCGAGCAGGAGAGTAGGTCTCTCGCCCTTGTGATCTTGAACTGGGAGAGGGCAAATCAGGATTTTGGGAAGTGCTTCACGCGACTTCTCAAAATTTTCACCACATGCCGTCTACCTCCAAGGTCTGGCGCTGCTGCACACCATCGTCACTAATGTCTACTTCGACCATTCTTCACCAACATCGTCATCAACATCTCCCCTGCATCAACTACGGCTGCTTCGCATCTAAAATGCCTAGTACATGCGACGTATTGTGATCTACCATCTGAATATGTTTGCTGCTACATATGCGATGATGATGTTTGGTTCGTCTACTATGCTAGAGCTATGCATGCTAATAACTGTTTATGCCATAATTTATTTACTAGAATTAATCGAAATTCCCTCATTTCCAACATAACGTGTGTTTTGCTAGTACTCCTACATGCGGCTAGCCAAAATATTAACGTATGTTATGCTAGTGCATGCGGCGAGCTACATATGATTACAAACTGCATGCAACCCAACATCTCATCATGCTGATTTACGTGTAACATGCTACTCTCCATGATACATGCATGTATACGCTCGCATGCATTTACAAATTAGTAATGCAGCTGGCTAATCACCTACTCCCTGATTAGCACTAGAACAATTTCCCCACGCGGACCATGGTGCCAATTGGGTAGATTTTTTTGATAAAGGGCGATTTTTATTGACTCATAATGTAGCATTGAGGGATATAATCATAGTGAGTACACACCCAGCTTCTGCATATTTAGGATGCACACAGCCAACGCAAACACACACACACACACACACACACAAAGATCACGCCAGCAAAAGCAAAGTCATAGCAGACCGAAGCTATGCATAGGCGGATGAAGATAAAACTATCAAAGTGACGATATGCAATAGTGACCATCGGCAACAACATTTCTTGACAACATCATGACTCCGAGAAAGGATCTCCACAAGCGACGCCTTCAAGAAGGGAACGTCATTGTAAGTGACGTTGTCGTCGGATCCAACTACTGAAGGTTGGATCAAGGGTTTTCACCCTGTAAAACAAGTATGAGTAAATTCCAAGCAATGCCTTCATCAAGGTAACGACATAAAGAACGCAACCATTGCTAGGTATAGCCAACTAAGGTCAGACCTAGGGTATTAACCCCGGAGCTCAAGACCGGGTACTCGAGAAGCACCATCCAATCAAAGTAATTGATGTTGTCTCCTCCACTTTCCACGATCCCAGCAGCTACAGATGCGCACGGTCCTGACAGCGAGAGATGACCATGTCCACAGGAGCCGGCTGACGAGCCTCAACAAAAGCCGGTTCCCACAACATGATGACGTCTTTGACAGAGAGGAAGAACACCGGTACTGCGGAAATCCCATGTTCAGGACATTCCGAAGTCTTGCACCGTTCTCACAAGTGGCAGCTGATGGCTAATCTACAAGACAACACCACCACACACTGCCACTAGCTCCGTAGTCCTCACATGTTGCAGCTGATTATACTGAGGGAAAGTACACGTAACGCTGTCGTGCATCATCCTTGCCGACACAGATAACAATCCAACATAGGAATAACCAGGACGCTGCCCAGCCCACAAAGGAGCCATCGACTGCTCCGCACGACCGGTTGATTGATCACCGACCGTCATCATCGTTGCTATCGGATCACAAGTTCGAAGCCCTTCCGGTGACCGCTGCCCGGCCAATACGACAACCTAGGGGCACTATCACATGTGGCCAGATTCAGGGCCCCATCAGCCATGCACACCGTCCTTGGCGGAGCATGAAGGCCACCATGACCGCCGGCAGCGGGTGACGGACGCGTCGGCAAAGTGTTCTTCCTGAGGATGAGTCATCACGGCTACAGATTACCTCTGCCGCCAGCTGATCCCGCATGACATGGACACCATCAGACCATCACGGAAGGGAAAGCCCCAAGGCCGCTGCCCAACCATGAACCGTCGCCGTCTTTGCAAAATCAACCTTCCCTGCGTCCAGCCACCACTTGCACATCGCCAAACGCCACCCAGCCAGCACGAAAATGGAGCCCGCCGCCGCTGTCGGCCGTGCGGGCAAGCCCGACGGCAGCGGTCGGCGGCGGCGAGGGGAGGGGCGCACGAGGAGGCCGCCGAGAAAAGCGGATCGAGGTGCCGCCCGAGTCGCCCAGGAGGACGACGCGGGGCAGTTGGGTTTCTACTCCAACCTGTTTAGATGATACCGGTAAATGAAATGAAATAAAGGTCATATTTCCCCTTTAACTAAAGATTGACAAAAGCACGAGCTTTCAGACCCAGCAATGATAACCGACGGTGCCATCCATTTTGGAAAAGCTCGACCCCTGGCCAATCTGGCCAAGCTTCACCAACCCCTGTTTTGGAGCTCCTATTTATAGCGCTCACTTCTGCTCTCCAGAAACCAAGCAGCTCTGCACAGCTCACATCAATTGTGCCGGTTGTACTTGTACTAGCTTGATCATCACAACAATGGCCTCCACCAACAGCTGGACCCACGAGATCAAGTCGGCGGTCACCGCACCGCGCCTCTTCCGTGCCGGTGTCATGGACTGGCACACCCTAGCCCCCAAGCTCGCGTCACAGATTGTTGCCAGCGCCCACCCTGTTGAAGGAGAAGGCGGCATCGGCAGTGTCAGGCAGTTCAACTTCACCTCAGGTACGCATCGTATACAACTCATATCACCTGCAGTCTGATACACATGGTCAAAGCATAACACGGAGTTGATCTTGCAGCCATGCCCTTCAACCTCATGAAGGAGAGGCTCGAGTTCATTGACGCAGATAAGTGCGAGTGCAAGTCGACTCTTATCGAGGGCGGTGGCATCGACACAGTGATCGAGAAAGTTGGAGCCGGCAGCAAACGGCCGGAGCGTGTGGTGAAGGTGGAATCCACATACAAGTTGCGGGAAAGTTTCAGGTGATACCAATGTTCAGGTGATACCATGATACATATTTCTGGGCCGTTGGATCTAAGATCTAACGCATCTAAGAGGCCGGTGTACCTGCACACAATTCCCAAACTTCTGAAGGGTTCCATTGCAAAATGTTCAAGGACACCTGGGAGCCATTGGATTTGAGATCCAACGGATCCCAGTAGCTCGTAGCATGGTAGCATCTCGGGCCCGGGAGCAGCTGATATTCTCCCTACAAGTTGCTTCTAGGCGGGGAGGTGAATGATGAGATTACCAAGGCCAAGGATTCTGTCACGACCATCTTTCAAGGCCGCCGAGGCCTACCTTATCGCCAACCCAGACGCTGTTAAATTATGATCCAAATTCTACTGTATTGGACTAGACGTAGTACATACGGTGTGGGCCTTTGCGTTGGTACCGACGTGTACAAGTACAACTCGTTTACTTATCCTTCAAGGACTCTCATGTATTGCCCTTATATATACCCTATGTAGTCGCATCTCAGACGGTTTGTCGTCTCGTGCTTGCAATACTCCACCGTCATAGTGATTGCGCCTTCGTGCGTCCGTGGTTTTCTCCCGCAAGGGTTTCCACGTAAAAATCCATGTCTCTTATGTCTCGTTTTATTCTCGTTATTATCTAACAAGTGGTATACAGAACCAATTTACAGATGCGAGATTTTTGAGACGAGAGAATTAGGGTTGCGTGTCATCGCCGCCCCTGCACGCGATCTGTCAATCCTAGGGCAGATCGATTTCTGCTGCCGCCGTTGAAACCGAGATCGACAGGAGTTCCCACGACGTGTAAATCACCCAAGCTGCAGTCGTTTTTTGTCCGATTCCGCCAAGTTGTGGATGCTACCCACGTACATGCTACAAGTTCCGAGGACATCAACCGTGGCTGTTGGTGCTACTTCCGCCGAAGCCAAATTCATCTACTCGAGGACATGAGTACTAGTCGAGTACTACTTGTTCCCATCACGTCAACTCGTCAAGCATCAAAGTCTGTCGTGAGAGCTACTAGTACTACTTCACGTGAAGGCATCTTCAAATCAGATTTTTTTGTCTTCTGTTGCTACGTGCACACGAGGAAGCTACCCGTTGCTATTTACTCTATTTCGTTGCTCCGCATTAATTAATTCTGTCAAGAATTTTTCTATGGGCTTGTACTACTTTGTGTACATAGATTTATCTACTCATGGCATCCATGAAGTACGATCTTCCGCTGCTGGACCGTGACACAAGGTTTATCTTATGGCAAGTCAAGATGCGGGCGTTGTTGGCACAGTCCGACTATGATGAAGCACTGGATAGTTTTGGGAAGAACAGAATTCAGGACTGGACTGATGAGGAAAAAAGGATTGATTGTAAGGCTTTGTCACAAATTCAACTCCATCTGCATAATAATATTTTGCAGGAAGTTTTGAGCGAGAAAACTGCCGCCGCTCTATGGTTAAAGCTGGAAGGGATTTGCATGACTAAAGATCTCACCAGCAAGATGCATCTGAAGCAAAAATTATTCATGCATAGGTTACCCGAGGGAGGTAATGTTTTGAATCATATTTCAGAATTTAAAGTGATCATATTTGATCTAGCTGCAATGGAGGTTAAGTATGAAGAGGAAGATACTGCTTTAATGTTACTTTGTTCACTGCCAAGTTCTTATACCAATTTTAGAGACACCATATTATACAGTCGTGATACTCTCATGCTTAATGAAGTTTATGAAGCTTTGAACTCCAAGGAGAAGATGAAATTAATGGTGCCTCATGATGGTTCGAGTTCATCCCAAGTCGAGGGATTATCTGTTCGTGGCAGGACAAAGGAGAAGAACTCCAATAATGGAAACAGTGGCAAAAGTAAAAACGGCTACAGGGCCGGTCGCAATCCAGAGACAAGAAGTATTGCAGGTATTGCAAGAGAGACGGGCATGACATCTCAGAGTGTTTCAAGTTGCAGAATAAAGAAAAGAGGAAAGGTAACAAACAAGGTGAAAATTCTGCTAACGTTGCTCGTGATGATAGTTCCGATGATGCTCTTGTCGTTATTGCTGGATGTGCTGAGACCAATGATGAGTGGGTACTTGACACCGCATGAACTTTTCATATGTGTCCACATAGAGATTGGTTTAATACTTTTGATTCCACTACTGCTGCTGGTTCCATTTTGGGTTCTGATAATTCACCATGCAAGATTGAAGGCATAGGTTCCGTTCGAATCAAGTTGTTTGATGGCATAATCAGAACTTTGACAGATGTTGGTATATTTCGAAGATGAAGAGAAATCTTATCTCTGTTAGTGCCCTCGATGCAAAGGGGTACAAGTATTCAAGTGGAGATAGTGTTTTGAAAGTCACCAAAGGCTCCCTTGTTGTGATGAAAGGTGACTTAAGTTCGACCAATGGTCTTTATTACCTTCGAGGTTCTACCGTTTCAGGTAACGCTACTCCAGTTATTTCAAAGAATTCTGATTGTGATGCTGCTAACCTTTGGCATATGCGTCTTGGACATATGAGTGAACTTGGTTTAGCAGAGTTAAATAAGAGAGGTCTTCTTGATGGATATGAACCTGGTAAATTGAAATTTTGTGAGCATTGTATCTTCGGCAAGCACAAGAGGGTGAAGTTCAACACTTCGACTCATACAACTGAAGGTATTCTTGATTATGTGCATTCTGATTTATGGGGACCGTCTCGCAAGAAGTCACTAGGTGGTGCTAGTTACATGTTGACTATTATTGATGATTATTCGAGAAAAGTTTGGCCTTA
Source organism: Aegilops longissima (assembly GCA_021605205.1). NCBI lineage: Eukaryota > Viridiplantae > Streptophyta > Magnoliopsida > Poales > Poaceae > Aegilops > Aegilops longissima. Next base: position 153,940,773 of record CM038682.1, read on the forward strand.
TTTCTTGAAGCATAAATATGAAGCATTCTCGGCATTTAAGGAGTGGAAGATTATGATTGAGAGGCAAACTAAAAGGAAGGTAAAGATACTTCGCACTGATAATGGTATGGAATTCTGTTCTAAGCAATTTAAGAATTATTGCAAGACTGAAGGCATTGTCAGACATTACACCATTCCTTATACTCCTCAACAAAACGGTGTTGCTGAGCGTATGAACAGGACCATTATTTCCAGAGCCCGTTGCATGTTGTCCAATGCAGGTTTGCATAGGCGTTTTTGGGCTGAGGTCGCTTCCACTGCTTGTTATCTCATTAACCGTTCACCATCTATTGCTCTTAATAAGAAAATTCCAATTGAGGTATGGTCTGGTTCACCTGCTGATTATTCACAGTTGAGAGTTTTCGGTTGCACTGCTTATGCTCATGCTGATAATGGAAAATTGAAGCCTAGGGCTGTTAAGTGCATCTTTCTTGGTTATAAGTCTGGTGTTAAAGGTTTTAAATTGTGGAATCCTGAAACCCAGAAGGTTGTTATTAGCAGAAATGTTATCTTTAATGAAACTGCTATGTTACATGATGTTTCATCTACTAATGTTTCTGTTGATAGAGCCTACTGTTCAGGTGGAGCATGTTATTGAAACAAGTGATACATCTGGTAATGAAATTGTTGATGCACATGATGAACCCGTTGTTAATGATGATAATGTCACTCCCACTCCAAATCAGCCTATTGTTCCACCTAGTTGGAATCTTGCACGTGACAGAGTTAGACGAGGTATTAATAAACCTGACAGGTTAATTGAAGAGTCCAATATTGTTTCTTTTGCTTTATCTGTCGCAGAAGAAATTGAAGGTAATGCTGAGCCTTCTTCATATTCCGAGGCTATTATTTCTGGTGATAGTAATAAGTGGATGACCGCTATGCATGATGAGATGGAATCACTTGAAAAGAATGGCACTTGGGATTTAGTAAGATTACCTAGAGAGAAGAAACCTTTCGTTGCAAGTGGGTTTTCAAGAGGAAAGAAGGTGTTTCTCCTAATGATGAGACAAGATATAAAGCAAGGTTAGTTGCTAAAGGTTACAGTCAGATTCCAGTTATTGACTATAACGAAGTTTTTCTCCTGTTGTGAAGCATAGCTCTATTCGCACTTTACTCAGTATTGTTGCCATGCATGATCTTGAGCTTGAACAATTGGATGTTAAAAGTGCATTCTTACATGGAGAATTAGAAGAGGATATTTATATGGAACAACCAGAAGGTTTTGTTATTCCTGGAAAAGAAAAGCTTGTCTGTAAGTTAAAGAAATCTCTTTATGGATTGAAACAATCCCCTAGACAGTGGTACAAGAGATTTGACACCTTTATGTTCTCTCAAGGTTTCAAAAGGTCTAATTATGATAGTTGTGTTTATTTGAAAACTATCAACGGTTCAACTATTTATTTGCTCCTTTATGTTGATGATATGCTTATTGCTGCAAAGAGTATGTCAGAGATTAATGAACTAAAGAAGCAATTGAGTAATGAATTTGAGATGAAGGATTTAGGTGCAGCAAAGAAAATTCTTGGCATGGAAATATCCAAAGATAGACCGTCTGGAAAAGTATATCTAAGTCAGAAGGGATATATTGATAAAGTTCTTCGTCGTTTTAATATGCATAATGCCAAGCCGATGAGTACACCGTTAGCTGGACACTTCAAATTGTCATTAGCTTTATGTCCTAAGTCAGATGCAGATATTGAGTACATGACTAGAGTTCCCTATTCAAGTGCAGTTGGTTCACTTATGTATGACATGGTTTGTTCTCGTCCTGACTTATCATATGCATTGAGTGTTGTCAGTAGATACATGGCTAATGCTGGGAAAGAGCACTGGAAAGCAGTTCAGTGGATTTTCAGATACCAGCGAGGTACTTCTAATGCTTATTTACTGTTTGGGAAAACTGGAGATGGACTTGTTGGTTTTGTTGATTCTGATTTTGTTGGTGATTTGGATAAAAGAAGATCACTCACAGGTTATGTTTTCACCATTGGTGGTTGTGCTGTGAGTTGGAGAGCTACTTTGCAGTCTATTGTGGCTTGTTCCACTACTGATGCCGAGTATATGGCTATTTCTGAGGCATGCAAAGAAGCTATCTGGTTGAGAGGTTTATACACTGAGCTTTGTGGAAATTCATCTTGCCCTACCGTATTTAGTGACAGTCAAAGTGCCATATATCTTACAAAGAATCCAATGTATCATGAGAGGACAAAGCACATTGATGTTAGATTTCACTATATTCGAGATGTTGTTGCTGAAGGTGATTTGAAGGTATGCAAGATAAGTACTCATGATAATCCTGCTGATAAGATGACAAAGCCAGTTCCGACCAATAAGTTTGAGCTTTGCTCAGGCTTAGTTGGTATTTCTCATTAATCCTATGGACTTTGACGCACAAGGTGTTTATACTGATTTGGATGGAGTTATTTACTTTCTTCGATTACTGGAGGGAATTTGAATCAAGGTGGATATTGTTAAATTGTGATCCAAATTCTACTGTATTGGACTAGACGTAGTACATACAGTGTGGGCCTTTGTGTTGGTACCGATGCATACGAGTACAACTCGTCTACTTGTCCTCCAAGGACTCTCATGTATTGCCCTCATATATACCCCATGTAGTCGCACCTCAGACGGTTTGTCGTCTCGTGCTTGTAATACTCCTCCATCATAGTGATTGCGCCTTCGTGCGTCCGTGGTTTTCTCCCGCAAGGGTTTCCATGTAAAAATCTGTGTCTCTTGTGTCTCGTTTTATTCTCGTTATTAACTAACAGACGCCTACAACTAAATCAGTTGAGAGGGATCATATATGATTATGTTCTCCCTGGTTTGATTTTTGTGTGCTTTCTTCCTGAACTAATAAAGCTGCTCCAATCTCCAAGTAGTGACGCAAGAGTGCTAAGCAGAGTGTGGACCTGATAAGTTTAAAAGTTGTGTATTTATAACTATCAAAGGGTGCTGTTGTTTGATGATGTTGTTGCTTGCTTATGTATATTCCTCATGATTTCGTATGGGAATAAAAGGAAGTATGTTTTTTAGCAACATAAAAGGAAGTATGTGAAACACATAAAAGGAAGTGGAAATTTATGGGCCAAGAAAGTCTTGTGTTTGCTCGAGTGACTATAATGTCTTTTGCTCTTCTCCTATACAGAAGGAAACGGTTTGAATGTATATGTTATTTTATTTTGTTTTTGCCAAGTCCCTCTATTAGACCCATTTAGTTTCTCCTCGCAAAAAAGACCCTTTTAGTTTCTTTCATTGTAGCTTTGCTGACAACTTGTCCTTTCCTCTCGTTATGAGCGACTCAGAAGCCCTATCCGCCGCCTACATCTCCAACCCTCTTTGCGCTGCCGCCGTAGGGGGGTGGGGGGTGGAGGGTCTGTTCACCTGGGAGTTTCAAGCGATGTGGATTGACAGTTGTAGCAGATCAGAGAAGGTGGCAACTGCAGATGTGCGGTCAGGCGGCGGTGGTTCTTGACCTGTGGTGCTGAACAACAATGTTGCATGTGCCAACGGCGTTCGGAGGTCCCCCAAGACAGGGTCCTAGATGGCGCAGACTGACTTTTGGCTCGACTTCGGTGTGAAACAACATTGGACTCTTGGTTTAGACTGGGTTTATGGAGTCTTTGTGTGTTGGTCGGGGCAGTGCGGGGACACGGCGACGTTGCTACAATTCAAGAATAATGTCTCCCTGCCATATCCCTGCACTTAGTGTCGGTGGAGGGCATGTGGAGGCGAGCCTTCGATAAATCTTTGTGGAACTGAGCAGCTTTGGTCTCCAGTGGGTTTCATCTATACTCGGTCGGTGTTATTGGTCTTTGGGGTTTCTACAGGCTCTTTTCAGTGTTTTCATCCCCAACACGGCTATTTGTCGCGCGGATCATGGTCGGCGGCATTTTTTGGTCTGCATCGACGACTTCTCGACCACTACTTCTAAGAGCTCCTTGGTTTTGTAAAATTTGCTCCACCGAGTTGGAGATGCAAAGGCGGCATTGAGCTTTGCTTATGGTCGCCGCCGGTGGATGCAGGAGGAAGAAGATTTCAGCACCCCTAAGGATTTGGATCTGATTTTTTTTATAAAGGTGTGTTTGTAAGGACTTGCAATGCTTAATATATGACTTTAGCCTTTTCACAGAAAAAGTGTCAAGCTGTTAGCGCTCGGCCAAGCCTCAAGTTTCTCTTCAGAAATTGGGGCCTAGAGATTTAATGTTCTCATATCCCATTTTTTTCAATTTGGGATGTGCTACTTAGTGTAGTGTTGGGTTTTCCGCGAACAGAAAGGGATGAAGTAGTATAGTAGCAAATATTATTTTTCTCAGTTAAGAACCAAGGTTTATCAAACCAATAGGAGCACCACACAAGCAAGATAGACGGTACCTGCACACACACAAAGCAAAATGCTTGCACCCAACGAAGGTAAGAGGATTGTCAATCGTCTTGTTTTCGCCAATTATAAGGATTAAATCTGATAGTGCTAACATAATAAAAATATTGGATGGCAGGACACTCAATGCAACTGGCCCTATACTTATGGCCTTCAAAACTCATCTCATAGAATAAATGTACTGGAGGCGGGTGTTGCACGTCGTGGGCATAACGGCCATGGCCGTCATTGTTGGTGAAGCCAAAGTGAATCCACCCTTCTGTTAAGGACATATCAAAGCTTTTTGCCATGAGCCAAAAAGTAATTCGGTCCTCGTCGCTTGCGAATTAAGCTTCAAGCATCTAGCCTTCCCGAGCAGGACAAAAACCCTAAGCGACCCACACCTAAGAACGAAGCAATATCCCTCCCGCCGGCAAGGCCGGGGTCGACCGTGCCTCCATGGCCCTAAAGGCCACATGAGACGAGGAAACCGACGGTGGCGCCAACGGGAGGTAGGAAAAGCTAATCACATGTGCGCCCGAGTCATGAGATGAAGCGGTAGATTCTTAGGCCTACTCAGTGAGCCTTTTATTTACTGGTTTTTAAATGAATTTTAGGGACTAGTCACCTTTTTATTGACGCTCAATCAGATCTTTGGTTGCGAACGACAAACTCTTATCCTTCTTCAAAGTTAATGGACATAAAAGACAAGCACCAAACAGCGTGACGACATCTCAAATACAACCCATCTAAGGGCATCTCCAGCAGCAAACATCAAACAAACTCCTCCATTTGTCCGTGGACACGTCCAAACGTGTTCATTGACAGTCGGGCACGCGCTGGCCATCCATGGTAGCCCCCAAACGACCCCTACTTGTATGCCCCTCTTCTCTTTTTTCTTCGAAGTCATTCTCCTAACACTGAAATAATTCTAAGATTAATATTAGAATTCAACAATAATTAAAATAATAAATATTTCAATGCAACAATAGTTAAAATATAAATATTCAATCCAAATATAAAGTTTCCAAATAACATAGTTCAAATTGAAATTCAATTTATTCAACACTCGATATCCTGAACCCTTGGAGCCGAGAACACGCTCGTTTCTTCAAGATGCCATCATTATCGCTGTTTCATTGTCTTCCTCCTCATTATCTGATGAAGAACAACCCATGAGCTGGAATTTGACCGAACACTTGTTGTGCCATGTGTCCGGCATGGACGACAACGGTTGGGGTGGACAATACAAGGGCAAGTGATGGATACAACGATGACGGCTTGATGGAGAGGCGGCCGGGTGGAATGGCAGGGGTACATCAAGGCTTGAGCATCGTCCGAGGGGGTGCGGGGTGGTTCCAATGGGTTTAGGTTGGTCCAGGCTGCTGGAGTCCGACACAGAGGATGCCCGAACTTATCGGTCTTAGAATTATGGCCCAAATCAGGGGTCCACGTCCTAAAAGTGCCAAAACAATCAAGTCCAGATATTTGGGGCCGAAATGAAGTTCCGCATTGGAGATGCCCTGACCATCTCTTGAATAAAACTGACTAGATACAGTGCAAGGTCCTTGGTTAGTTGCTTAAAAAATAAACCAAGTTTTGTTTAGCATCATTTTTTGTTTTTATAGTAAACGTGCCTAAGTGCTATACAAATAAAAAGCATCAATGCTTAAAATTTCACTTTCACAGGCATCTCTCTAATCAGCTTGCATTGTACATGGTCAAAGATGATAAAGTGTGATATACAATGGTTTTGCATTAAAAAAACAATAACGTGTGTGTTCCCAGCACATGCGGCGAGCAAAATATGATTACAGAGGAATGCAACCCAGCATCTCAACTAGTAGCTGATTTACGTGTAATGATACATGTACACACCCACATGCATTTGTCAATGGGTAACACAGCTGGCCAACAATCACCTACTAGCACACGAACAATTTCCCCACGCGGACTGTGGTGCCAATTGGATAGAGAACACATTCTTCTCCTAACTAAAGATTGACAAGCGCTTAAAAATAACACTAAAGATTGACAAAAGCGCGAGCTTTCAGACTCAGCAATGATAAAAGGTTAGCCGACCGACGGTGCCATCCAATTTGGAAAACCTCTTTGGCGCCTTTACCAGTCTCCACTTACCAGACACATCCCCTGCTTAAGCTTCACCAACCCCTGCTTTCAAGCCCCTATTTATAGGGCTCACTTCTGCTCTCCAGGAAATCAAGCAGCTCTGCGCCATTACAACAGTCACAGCTCACATCACTTGCACTGGTACTAGTTTGATCATCATAGCAATGGCCTCCACCAACAGCTGGACCCATGAGATTGAGTCACCGGTCGCTGCATCGCGCCTCTTCCGTGCCGGTGTCATGGACTGGCACACCCTGGCCCCCAAGCTCGCGCCACAGATCGTCGCCAGTGCCCACCCCGTTGAAGGAGAAGGCGGCATCGGCAGTGTCAGGCAGTTCAACTTCACCTCAGGTATGCATCACATACAACTCATATCACCTGCAGTCTGGTACAGATTGTCAAAGCGTAAAACAGAGTTGATTGCAGCCATGCCCTTCAACCTTATTAAGGAGAGGCTCGAGTTCATTGACGCGGACAAGTGCGAGTGCAAGTCAACCCTCATCGAGGGTGGTGGCATCGGCACGGCAATTGAGACGGCCACATCGCACATCAAGGTGGAGCCGGCAGCTAATGGCGGGAGCGTGGTGAAGGTGGAATCAACATACAAGCTGCTGCCAGGCGTGGAGGTGAAGGATAAGATCACCAAGGCCAAGGACTCTGTCACGGCCATCTTGAAGGCCGCCGAGACCTACCTTATCGCCAACCCGGATGCCTACAACTAAATCAGTTGAGAGGAATCATACATGATTATGCTGTCCCTAGTTTGATTTTTGTGTGCTTTCTTCCCGTCTAATAAAGCTGCTAAGACGGTCCAGCCTCCAATTACTGACGCGAGAGCAGTGAACAGAGTATGGACTTGAGAAGTCTAAAAGTTGTGTAATTGTAAGTATCAAAGTTTGCTGTTGTTTGATGATGTTGCTGCTTTTTTATGTATATTCCTCATGATTTTGTAATGGAATAAAGGAAGTATTTGAAACACATAAAGAACTTGTATATATATTTCGAAATGGAAGTTTATGGGCTGAGATGTCTTATGTGTGCTCAACTGAACATAATATCATTTGCTCTTTTCAGATATGGAACACAATATCATTTGCCCGTTGAATGTATATATCCCATTGCGTTTTATTATTGACATCTCTTTTTTCGGCAAGTGTCTCTATTAGCCCATGCAGCTTCTTCCGCTGTAGCTTTGTTAATGTTTCAACTTCCAAGCAGTAAGAGTTCAGCCAAGGCTCAGGTTTCTCCTGAGAAACTAGGGCTTAGAGATTGGCAAAACATAACTCTCTACATTCATTTATTACAAAAAGTATTACTTTTGGCACGGTGATCAAGGCACGAAGTTATGAAGCCCATAGAATGAAATTACACTTGATTACTTAGGCCTTTTCCAATGCATTGGTGCTAAGGTGGGGTGCTACACTAGTAGAAAAAACCCCATTTGTCCAAGTAGGTTAGGGCCTTTTGTCCTGGTTCATGAACCGGGACTAAAGGGTCGTTACTAATGCCGTAGACCTTTAGTCCCGGTTCTAACACGAACCGGGACAGATGAAACCTCCACGTGGCGGTCTTGCCGAGCCCAGCAGGAGGGCCTTTGGTCCCGCTGGTGGCACCAACCGGAATCAAAAGGCATCCACGCGTCAGCATTTCAGGGCTGGGGTTTTGTTTTTTCTTGAAGGGGGGTTTGGGGTTTTGGGGGTTAATTTAGGTGTTTCATATATTGTGTTAGCTAGCTAATTAATAGAGAAGTGTCCTCTCTTATGTCCGTGCTTGGTCGACGCTACGTACTATACATAAAGAGGCCCTCGACACGCTAGCTATAGTAAGAAAATGAAGGAAACCATTAAGTACAGAAGTTCGTCATGCATACCGAGAGAAGTGATCGATCGACCTCTCCTTCTCCGAAAGATTGGTCGAACAACAATTTTTCGTATTATCTATCCGACGCTACTGGCTACATACATATACAATATGTAAGATCTCTTATAATCCCCTAGCATTTGAAATCAACTTCCACATGGTATTCTCCAGCTTTATTGATGACATGGTCAAGAAAGAATCCCGCCAATTCCTCTTGAATTGCTTTAATGCGATCTTGTGGTAAGAGTTCATTCCGCATCTGTCACGTCTAATTTGAAGAAGGGGGTTAATACATATATATGAATGAAACTCAACAGAAATGATGGTGTAATAAAATGAAATTGTGAATATTATTGCTTACGCACTTCATATTGTCTTTTAGAGTATCCCCGCTTATTTTTTAAAGTCGCATTGTAGATGAACTCGCACACGTAGTATCCACAGTAATTATTCCCTTGTTCCTACCACAAGCACTTTACGAGAAATAGAGGTCAATCAAACTGATAATGAAGCATTATAAATGGCATTCATGAAAAGTATAGCTATAGAATCAACGGGAGATGCACGCAACTAGCTAGCTAGTAGTACTTACTTTCGGGTATGTATATCGTAGCTCCTTCGGCAGTCCCGGAGCTTCTGCGGTGAACTGTTTCCAAACCTTGCAAGACAAAGAAAATAATTATTATTACTTGAGATATCAGGAAATGAACAAAAAGTTGCCGATATGGTGCGATAATGATCGACTGAACTTACTTGTTGAGCATTTTAGTCATGCCCGCATACGTTTCGGGATCTTTTCGTCTCGAGTCTAAGACGGTTACTAGTCCCCGCTCAAGCTTAATCTCCAGAAGAACATAGTGGAAGCTGCGCACGCATGCATAACTCATCAATTACATTACTATAACCTCGCTCGAGTAATAAGGGAAACCGAATATGCACACGGCAGTAACACTCACTCGAAGTTGTAAGGAAAGAGTATTAAATCTTTGTTTTGATTTTTGATCAACGATTGTAGCAAGTAGGCCTCGGCCTCTTCGGCGTCCTTTGTAACCAGAAATTCATCTATGATATTTGTGTTAATGAGCCCAATATCATACATTTCTTGTTTTCTGCACTCGACGATCTTCAATCTGCATAATATAGTGAGGATAATTAATTATAAATACATGCAATGAAAGAGCTGAGCTATATATAGAGACTTAATGACAGAAATAATACTTACAAACAGTAGCAAAAGACCGTTAATTTATCGAGGGCCTTTTGATTGAAGAATTCGAAGAACTCCTCAAATGGAACAGGCAACAGATCAGTTCCAACGAGGTCGTGCTCCTCTTTAATTCTCAGATACAAAGTATTCGTCCCCCCAGACTCTCTGCAGGTTTTCATGTACCAGTTATGGAATCTTCGCATCAGCGTTTTTAGAGATTTTTCATCTTTGACGAGAGGCTTCCCGTACTCGTATCTGTGTTCGACCACCTCCATGAAATCAAAATTTACATCGTCAGGCAGGTAATCTCCAAGATTGCTATAACCGGGCACCATCCCCGGAGCATTAGTGGCGATGTCGCTAGACACATTGAGCGGGGGGCACGATTGCTTTGCTTGTTCGCTTAGCTGGGCAATTTTTTTCCCAGCTGCTCGTTCTTTTAACCTTTGATCACTGACAGTACTTCCCGACCGCTCCGCCTCGAGATATGCCTTTTCAGTAATGCGCTCATAGTTGGTTTTCGGCGGAGACTTTGGTGGTTTCCTCAGGGCATCGATAGTGCGCTTTGCTTTCACCGGATCTACCTTCTCCTCCGGAGGTGGATGTCTCTGCACTTTCAATCCTTCAAAGAAGTCCTTCACTTCAGTCCGCATGATCTTCTTGTTTTCCTCCACGGTCATCTCGTACGGTAACTTCTCTAGAGGCTTGAGAGGTGGACCGTATCTGTATTGCCTCCCGCCTCTGGCTATACCGCTAGACGCCGGAGCAGACGGAGCGGCTGCGGTTGTCTTCTTTCGTGCTTGCTTACCAGGTGGAGGAGAAGGACTACAACGCGCCGGAGCAGCCGGGGCGGCGGCGGGTCTCTTCCGCCCTTGCTGAAGAGGCGGAGAAGGAGGAGGCTGCTGGCTGCTCGGGCGCGCCGGCGCAGGCGGAGAAGGAGGTGGAGTGCCGCCACGCACCGGAGAAGGAGGCTGAGTGCCCTGATCGTCACTCGCCGGAGGAGGAGGCGGTGGAGGAGGCGGAGTGCCCTGACTCGCCGGAGGAGGAGGAGGAGGCGGAGGCGTCTAGTTCGGAAGGTTGATGAACTCCTTCCGCCATAGGCATGGAGTCTTCGGAGCAGAACCCAGCCGAGTCTCCCCTTCACGGGTAGGGTGGTCAAGCTGGAGGTCCTCAAATCCCTCCGCTATTTCGTCCACCGTCACCCTAGCATATCCTTCTGGAATCGGACGACAGTGAAAAGTTGCGCCGAGTTCAGAAGGTCGAACAGAGCCGACAGCCGCCTTGACTTTTAATTCCTGCCATTGCGTCATAAGGTGGCAATTTTGAGACTCCGTGATAGCATCCACGGGGTAGCTAGTAGAAGGAGCCGTCAAGACATGCTCCGGCTGAAGCAGCTCGGTGGAAGCCACACTGCTTCTCCACTGAGATGGCGGGTAACCGGGAAGCTTGGCGATTCGTTTGCTGCGATTTGCTTCTCGTTCCTCTATCGCTTGTACCCTTGCGTGCAGCGCCTGCAGTTCGGTCTGCTGCACTTTCTTCCTCCTCTCCTGGAATTTGTAATCGCCTGCGTCCAGAAAACCAGCCTTCCACAGAACGGAGCCTGGCGTGCCTCGTGTCCGTCCAGGGTGCTCAGGATTCCCGAGGGCAATTGTGAGCTCGTCGTTCTCTCTGTCTGGAACGAACGTCCCTTGCTGCGCTGCATCGATATAGTGTTGAAGCCTCTTGACTGGTATTTTCAGTTGCTCGTCCGTCCAAAGGCACTTCCCTGATACAGGGTCCAAGGTTCCGCCAGCCCCGAAGAACCAAGTCCGGCAACGGTCTGGCCAGTTCATTGTCTCTGGTTCGATCCCTTTATCAAGCAGATCATTCTCAGCCTTGGCCCACTTAGGCCGGGCTTTGAGGTAGCCACCTGACCCGTGCGATGGTGAAGCTTCTTCTTCGCAGCATTTTGCTTGTTTGTCGCCGACATCTTCTTACTCTTTTCCGATGTCCTGTGGGCCACAAATGCGGGCCAGTGATCTCTGATCTTCTCATATTTGCCGATGAATTCTGGTGTCTCTTCTTTGTCGACAAACTTTTTCAGCTCATTCTTCCACCTCCTGAATAGGTCTGCCATCTTCTTAAGAGCAAAAGACTTGATTAATTGCTCTATCACTGGCTTCTCCGGATCCTCCTCTGGCGGTAGGGTGAAATTTGACTTCAGCTCAGTCCAAAGATCATCTTTCTGCATATCATTGACATAAGACACCTCAGAGTCTTCGTTCTTAGGCTTATACCATTGGTGGATGCTGATCGGGATCTTGTCCCTAACAAGAACCCCGCACTGAGCAGAAAATACATCTTTTGTTCGGATGGGTTCAATCGGTTGGCCGTCGCGCGCGATTGCTGTGATCTCAAACCTTTCATCCGAGCACAACTTTTTCTTCGGCCCTCGTCTCTTTACCAAAGTTGTGCTCGATCCGGAGGGCTAGAAAAAAGAAGAAAGACGAGAGTTAATTAATATGTGTACATACCAAAACAATGAATGCATCAATTAGCTAGTCAGCACAGGCTTAACTAATATATATACCTGGTCGAACTCGGTTCGGTCACCGGAGCCGTCATCACGGTCTCCTTCTTGCACCGTCATTAGGTCACCGGAGCCATCCTCAGGTTCTCCTTCTTGCACCGGCATTGGGTCAAAGGAGCCATCATAATAATAGCCTGCTTATTCACCCTGTCCTTCCAGACCATCGGTGTCGTTGAGAAACGAGAAGACGGCATCACTTCCTTATGCGATTATGTCCCCCAACACCGCTTATGTTGCTTCGTCTCGGGGGGTGTCCATAGTTTCTACAAATATTTACAACATGGCAATTATTATTCAAACATGACAGATGGATATATTAGTGGCAAACGTAGAACTAGCTAGCTAATCACAGTAAGGAATCATATTAATTAGTGGCCTCGACAATGCTTCTCTAGGGTTTGGGGTGGCCTCGACAACGCTTCAAGGGTTTGGGGTGGCCTCGAGAGAGTTTGTCGGGTAGGGGCGCGGCGGGAGGGGGTAGGATACCGACATCGTTTTTTTCCTAGGGTTTAGGTGTCCTCGAGAGTTTTGGTCGAGCGAGAGGGTCGGGGGGTGCTCCCGCGGTATAAGTTATCACAGTCGAGAGGGGGTATATATATCGACCGCACCTCATGTCGAAGTTATCCGGGAGGGGGTAATATCAACAACGACGACATACGTACATGGGAAAATAATATTATCGGGGAGGGGGTATATCGACCCCCCCCCTCGTGTTGAAGTTATCGGGAGGGGTATATCGACGACGACAGACCCGATAAAACGTAAGAAAACGAAGAAGAAATAAAAAGAGGAGAAGAAGAAAGGAATAGAGGAGAAAATCGAAGAAAAAAAAAGAAGAAAAAAAAGAGGAGAAGAAGAAAGGAATAGAGGAGAAGAATAAAAAAAAAATAGAATTTTTCTATTTTTTCTTCTTCTCCTCTATTCCTTTTTTCTTTTCTATTTTTTCTTCTTCTCCTCTATTCCTTTCTTCTTCTCCTCTTCCTTTTCTTCCTCTCCTCTTCTTCTCCTCTTCCTTTTCTTCCTCTCCTCTTCTTCTCCTTTTTCCTCTTCTTATTTTCCTTTTTCCTCTCCTAAATATATAAAACTTTTCTAAAAATGAAACTAACCTAAAATGTACTAAATCAGAGAACATATATAGATAATCCTTTTCTAAATATATGAATCTAACTTTTGCACATATATGAACATATATACACAGAGAACATACAAACATATATACATTTTTATACAAAAGAAAAATACAAATCATCATATATTTGAACAAAAATCTGAAAAGAAGGCGTATATCATATATACACAATACATATACTCACATATATACATATATACATAGTCTGAAAAAACAAGCATATAATATATGAAAAACAAGGACTGGGGAGGGCGTCGGCGGACCAAGGTGAGGAGGGGCAGGGCGCGGGTTCGTGGCGAGGACAGCGACGGGCAGGGGCGCGCTCGTCGCGGCGAGGACGGTGAAGGGGCAGGGTGACGGCGGCGAGGAAGGGGCGGGCAGGCGATGGCGACGAGAGGCGGGCTGGAGGCGCGCGACGCTGCGTCGTGCTGGCGGCGAGCGGCGATGGCGTCTGGCGACAGCGAGCGGGCGGCGACGACGACCTCGGGCGGCTCGGGGAGGCGACGGCGACGTCGGGGCAGGGTCGGCGTCGAGGAGCAGCAGCAGCCTGGCGGCGTTCGAGAGAAGGATGGCGGGTGGGGGGAAATTTCCTAAGTGTTTGGTTATATAGAAAAGGCTTTGGTCCCAGTTCGTGGCATCAACCGGGACCAATGCGGCACCAACCGAGACTAAAGGGGAGCATTGGTCTCGGTTGGTGCCACGAGCCGGTACCAATGCACCCCTTTCGTCCCGGTTGGTGCTACCAACCGGGACCAAAGGCCTTGCGCTGGCGTGGTGCGGTGGGATGTTTAGTCCCACCTCGCTAGTTGAGAGAGCTCGAGAGTGGTTTATAAGCACTGCTGCGCCGACCCTCTCGAGCTCCTCTCAATTGTAGGCTTTCGGGCCTAACTGCTGCTGTGTGCTGTGGGCCTCTTGGGCCTCCTGGGCCTGAATCCTGGCCCATGGTAGGGTTTCTAGTCGTATTCAGGCCGTGGGGGCCCAGTAGGTGGCACTTTTTTGTTTTTTTTTCTTTGTTTCTTTATTTATTTTATTTTGTTTCTACTTACAACAAAATACTTATTGTTGCTATTTTTATTTATTTTATTAAAATTTATTTTTAATTATTTTTCTTTTAGGTCACAAAAATTATAAACTTTTTGTTAGTGTCATTAGTTTTCAAATTTGAATAGTTAAAATTACTGTGTTTAATATTACTGTGTTTAAAATTCAAAGTTTTTTCTAGTTTTTGTTTTGTTTTTGCATTATTTATTTTCTTTTGTTTTTTCTTTATTTTTTAATTCTTTTTGCTTTTAGGTCAGCAAAATTATAAACTTTCTGTTAGTGCCATTAGTTTTAGAAAAATGATTTCGTTTTTTTGTTTTCTTTGTTGCTTTGTTTATTTTATTTTGTTTCTACTTACAACAAAATACTTATTGTTGCTATTTTTATTTATTTTATTAAAGTTTATCTTTAATTATTTTTCTTTAGGTCACAAAATTATAAACTTTCTGTTAGTGCCATTAGTTTTCAAATTTGAATAATTAAAATTTGAATTCTTTGAAATTTGTGTAAATCACAAGTTTGTGATTAACTTTACTAAAAAATAAGCATAGGTGCGCCTATAAAAAATTCAACCTGAATTCATAATAAATTTCTATGAATTTCAGAGAAATTCAGTATGAATTTAGGTCAAATTCCTATATAAGGGCATCTATTTTCACTTTGAGAGGAGCTCAACATGGCGAGAGAGGAGGGCTTATAAACCGGTGTGGCGCCCTTGGATGGCGAGGTGGGACTAAACTCGACCATAGCGAGGACCAACCCTTTAGTCGGTTTGTGGCACAAACCGGGACTAATGGTCATTGGCAGAGGCGAGGCGCGATTGGTCCCAGTTCGTGCGTGGAACCAGGACCAAAAGGTCCAGACGAACCGGGACCAACGGCCCATGTGGCTGCCCTCTTGAGTGTTCTTGGTGAGAACATAGTTGACAAGGAGCGAACCAGGATTAATGGTATTACGAGGGCCGAACCATAACACATTAAAGCATTTTAAATGAACTCTGAAAAATTTGAAAGTTGGCATGGTATTATAATTTCACCCACGTAGCATGTGCATGTACAAAACGGACAATGGTATCATACTAAATGCATTACAAAGTTGGCATGGTATCATCATAATAGTTATGGAGAAAGTCTTCACTTTTTCTTCTCTTGTGTCATTTGCTTATTGCGCCGTAACCATGGATAATCTTCATCGTTTATCAGGATGCTTGGGTCAGCCTTGACTTTGAAGGGAGGAATTTCATGAAACTTTTCATAATTTCAGACATGTCTGTCTTGCCCTCCACTCCCACAATGTCCCTTTTTCCTGAAAGAACTATGTGGCGCTTTGCTCATCATATGATGTATTCGCTTCCTTATCTTTTCTTTTCTCGATGCGGTAGACATGTCCTCTCGGTTGCTGCATCAAAGCGGACACCGTTGTTTTAGTTGGTGCTCTTTTGATCTTGGGCGATCGTGTAAAATGTATTCCCATTTATCTCGTATCCTTTGTAAGTCAATACAGTCAAAGATGGTCCCTGGACAACAAGTAAAGCTCATCACAAATAGTCTTGTCACCTCACGAGGCGTGTTTCCAACCAAGCTAGCGACAGTCTGATGTGTTCACATGTAATCCGATCGTTACCGCTCCGGTGTTTGGGCGCAGACTGTTCTTGTGTTCATCGACATCTGAGGTCACCAAGGTAGAGTTCTCGTAGAACTGTATAGTGTGCTTGAGACCAAGAATATCCGTCCTGCATATTATTGAGTCTGTTCCAAGCATGCCTTTTCGATCAGTCTCCCCTCATACCGCGATTTAGGAGACCTATCTTCTTAAGGCCAGGAATGAAGTCAACACAAAACCCAATGACATCCTCTGTTTGATGTCCCATGGAGATACTTCCTTTTGGCCTAAGCGATTCTGAGACATATTTCTTTAGGACTCCCATGAACCTCTCAAAGGGGAACATATTGTGTAGAAATATGGGCCCCAGAATGACAATCTCGTGGACTAGATGAACTAGGACGTGTGTCATGATATTGAAGAAGGATGGTGGGAACACCAGCTCGAAACTGACAAGACATTGCGCCACATCACTCCTTAGCCTTGGTACGATTTCTGGATCGATCACCTTCTGAGAGATTGCATTGAGGAATGCAGATAGCTTCACAATGGCTAATCGGACGTTTTCGGTAGAAGCCCCCTCAATGCAACCGGAAGCAGTTGTGTCATAATCATGTGGCAGTCATGAGACTTTAGGTTCGGAACTTTTCTCCGCATATTTATTATACCCTTTATATTCGATGAGAAGCCGGTCGGGACCTTCATACTGAGCAGGCATTCAAAGAAGATTTATTTCCCTTCTTTCGTAAGAGCGTAGCTGGCAGGACCTTCATACTGCTTCGGAGGCATGCTGTCTTTTTCGTGCAAATGTTGCAGGTCCTCCCGTGCCTCAGGTGTATCTTTTGTCTTCCCATACACGCCCAAGAAGCCTAGAAGGTTCACGCAAAGGTTCTTTGTCACGTGCATCACGTCGATTGAAGAGCGGACCTCTAGGTCTTTCCAGTAGGGTAGGTCCCAAAATATAGATTTCTTCTTCCACATGGGTGCGTGTCCCTCAACGTCATTCGGAACAGCCAGTCCGCAGGGACCCTTTCCAAAGATTACGTGTAAATCATTGACCATAGCAAGTACGTGATCACCGGTACGCATGGCAGGCATCTTCCGGTGATCTGCCTTGCCTTTGAAATGCTTGCCTTTCTTTCGACATTGATGGTTGGTCGGAAGAAATCGACGATGGCCCAAGTACACATTCTTCCTGCATTTGTCCAGGTATATACTTTCAGTGTCATCTAAACAGTGCGTGCATGCGTGGTATCCCTTGTTTGTCTGTCCTGAAAGGTTACTGAGAGCGGGCCAATCGTTGATGGTCACGAACAACAACGCCTTTAGGTTAAATTCCTCCTGTTTGTGCTCATCCCACGTACGTACACCGTTTCCATTCCACAGCTGTAAAAGTTCTTCAACTAATGGCCTTAGGTACACATCAATGTCGTTGCCGGGTTGCTTAGGGCCTTGGATGAGAACTGGCATCATAATGAACTTCCGCTTCATGCACATCCAAGGAGGAAGGTTATACATACATAGAGTCATAGGCCAGGTGCTGTGATTGCTGCTCTGCTCCCCGAAAGGATTAATGCCATCCGCGCTTAAAGCAAACCATACGTTCCTTGGGTCACTTGCAAACTCAGCCCAGTACTTTCTCTCGACTTTTCTCCAATGCGACCCGTCAGCGGGTGCTCTCAACTTTCCGTCTTTCTTACGGTCCTCACTGTGCCATCGCATCAATTTGGCATGCTCTCCGTTTCTGAACAGACGTTTCAACTGTGGTATTATAGGAGCATACCACATCACCTTCGCAGGAACCCTCTTCACGGTGCTCGCCGTCAACATCACCAGGTCATCTCGTCGATCTTATACCGCAATGCACCGCATACCGGGCATGCGTTCAGATCCTTATGCGCACCATGTAGAGGATGCAGTCATTAGGGCATGCATGTATCTTCTGCACCTCCAATCCTAGAGGCCATACGACCTTCTTTGCTGCGTATGTACTGTCGGGCAATTCGTTATCCTTTGGAAGCTTGTAGCTTCTCAAATCCTTTGTCAGGCACAACATTCTCTGCCTTCCACTGCAGCAATTCTAGTACGGTACCGAGCTTTGTGTTCCCATCTTCGCAATTGGGGTACAACCCTTTTTTTGTGATCCTCTAACATGCGATCGAACTTCAGCTTCTCCTTTTGACTTTCGCATTGAGTCCTTGCATCGACAATGACCCGGCGGAGATCATCATCATCGGGCACATCGTCTGGTTCCTCTTGATATTCAGCAGCTTCCCCCGTTGCAGCATCATTGGGCACATCGTCTGGTTTCTCTTGATCTTCAGCAGCTTCCCCCGTTGCAGCATCACCGTATTCAGGGGGCACATAGTTGTCATCGTCCTCTTCTTCTTTGCCGTCTTCCATCATAACCCCTATTTCTCCGTGCCTCATCCAAACATTATAGTGTGGCATGAAACCCTTGTAAAGCAGGTGGGTGTGAAGGATTTTCTGGTCAGAGTAAGACTTCGTATTCCCACATATAGGGCATGGACAACACATAAAACCATTCTGCTTGTTTGCCTCAGCCACTTCGAGAAAATCATGCACGTCCTTAATGTACTCGGGGGTGTGTCTGTCACCATACATCCATTGCCGGTTCATCTGCATGCATTATATATAAATAAGTGTGTCAAAAACCATTACAGAACATCATGAATAGATAATTAAGTGACCAAATTAATAGAAGTTCATCATCACATTAAAACCAAAGTACATACATAGTTCTCATCTAACAACATATAGCTCTCCAGAGCATCTAATTAATTAAACCATACATTGAAACTATGTAAAACATTTCAATGCGAAAACAAATGCGATCATAATCGCAACCAAGGTAACAATTGATCCAACGGTATAATGATACCAAGCCTCGGTATGAATGGCATATTTTCTAATCTTTCTAATCTTCAAGCGCATTGCATCCATCTTGATCTTGTGATCATCGACGACATCCGCAACATGCAACTCCAATATCATCTTCTCCTCCTTAATTTTTTTATTTTTCCTTCAAGAAATTGTTTTCTTCTTCAACTAAATTTAACCTCTCGACAATAGGGTCGGTTGGAATTTCCCGTTCACATACCTCCTAGATAAATACAATCTATGTCACGTTGGTCGGCATAATTTTCATAAACAATAAATGAACCAATAGTTATAAAGATAATATATACCACATCCGAATCATAGACAGGACGAGGGCCAACGGGGGCGGATACCAAAACCATCGCACTATATAAGATGCAATAATAAAAGTAAGAAAATAATACAAGTATCTATCTAAACATATAAGTAAGAATATTTTTCCTTTCAGAAAGAAGATAAGAACAAGAGGCTCACCACGGTGGTGCCGGCGATGAGATCGACGTGGGTGATCGACGGCGGTGAAGACGGGGACGGGGCGTGACGTACCACTAAACCTAGACAAATATTGAGGAAAATGGAGCTTGAAGGTCGATCTTGGAGAGGAGAAAGCTTAAGTAGTGTGGCTCGGGCATTCTATCGAACACCTTGTGTGCATAGGAGGTGAGCTAGAGCACCACCAAGCCCTCTCCCCCTCGTGCCGCCGAAAAAGCAGAGCAGTGTGCTCTGCTCTTACGCGAGGGGGTATATATAGGCACCTCATTGGTCCCGGTTGGTGGCATGAACCGGGACTAAAGGGCAGCCTTTGGTCCCGGTTCAAGCCACCAACCGGGACCAATGATGGTGGGCCAGGAGCGAGGCCCATTGGTCCCGGTTCGTCCCACCAACTGGGACCAAAAGGGCTAGACGAACCGGGACCAATGCCCCCCCCCACCCCCCCGAGGGCCGGCAGGCCCCTGGGCTCACGAACCGGGACCAATGCCCCCATGCGTCCCGATTTTGGACTGAACCGGGACTAATGGGCTGACCCGGCCTGAACCAAAGCCCCCTTTTCTACTAGTGTAAGACTAGCCACAATGGGTAGTAACATAGAGTAGTAACATGCCTCATGTTACTACTCTATGTTACTACCTTTATAGTGGGGAGTAACATATATGTGGTAACATGCAACACTTCATTTATTAGGCTATAGACTCATCTTGCCTTGATATGGGTGATATTACTCATATTACTAGTAAATAGCTATGTTACCACATGCCCCTCTTTCTTCATTTATTGCTTGCCGCATCATCTATTTTATCTAGATATATGTGATGTTACTCCCACTGTGGGAGTAACATGCTTGCCACATCATATATTTAGACTATCCACAGTGGGAGTAACATGTTTGCCACATCATATATTTTATCTAGATATATGTGATGTTACTCCCACTATGGGTAGTCTAAATACATCACATATATCTAGATAAAATAGATGATATGACAAGCAATAAATGAAGAAAAAGAGGCATATGGTAACAGACTAGCTAGTCACTAGTAGTATGAGTAACATCACACATATCAAGGCAGGATAAGTCTATGGCCTAATAAATGAAGTGTTGCATGTTACTACCTCCGTCCGGGTTTATTAGGCCCCCTTTCATTTTGGGTCCAACTTTGACCATGTATTTAACTAAAAATATATAAAGTTTATGCTACAAAATGTATATTGTTGAATTTGTATTTGAAAGAGGTTTCATATGGTATACTTTTTGTCCCATGTACTTTATATTTTATTAGTTAAAATTCATGGTCAAACTTTGGTTCAAAATGAAAGGGGGCCTAATAAACCCGAACGGAGGGAGTACCGCACACATGTTACTTCACACTATAGAGATAGTCACATAGACTAGTAACATGCCTATGTTAGTAGTCTAAGTTACTCCCCATTGTGGCTAGTCTTAAAAAGCTTAGCAACTACTCTCCCTAATGCATTGGTGCTTAACTTTTGTAGCTAAGTCTCCCTCATTTAATGTTTTAACACCAAAACACCTTCATGCATTGGTTGATAGTCATTTTGTATAGGTCCATGTGCTTAGCATCATTTCCTCCTGGGGTTACCATAATGCTCTCTCTCCTCTTTAATTGCTCTGCTACATCACTTTTTTTGCCTATGTGGCACCCTTAGAATCGGTACACCTTGAAGCACTGGGAAGGGCCTTAGGACCAAGGCAAAAAATTATGGAGCACTTCGAATGAAATTTTGGCACGATGACCAAGGCACAAAATTATGGGGCACTTCGAATGAAATCACACTTGATTATTGAAGTGGTTAGCAGCAGGTAAATCAATTAGGTGGACCTTATCCAGCGATTTGAGCACATGTACAGCTGCTTTACATGGCCCATGGAAGGTCCTAAGAAATCAGCAGAAAATGAAAAATTGTGTGCATTAGGAAAAGTTGTGTGCATTAGGGCCACACAATGGATGGCACCCAATCTTTACATGTATTGTACAAACTGTTATCTTCAATTTGTATGCATCAAACAAATTTATGTGCACAATGGATGGCCGATGTCTAACATCTGAACGGGGACCTTCTCACCGATCTCACGAACAAGTAGTAAGACTTTATGTCGAGGGGTGCTCCGGCTTTGTACCAGCAAAGCTCGTGTCGATCTCTTCAACGACGAATGTGTTCTCATCGATTATCGTGCACGTGGTACCGGTGAAGTATTCACGGAGGTTGTCATCTTCCCCTGCCATCTCACGAAGATCATCCCGTTGACCATGGAGTTGATGCTGTAGGTGTTCTGTCCCGACACGAATCTAGCCACGCGGAGTAAGTACGATCGCTTAAAGGAGAAGTTGTCAGTTTGCACGCGTGTCTAGGACGTGATCACAGTGCACAAGATGTTGTCCTTGGATGTGTGTGCGTTGCACTGCTCCCGGGGCCTTGCCTCAGGATTGGCCGTTGAGGACGCCGGGGATGCCAATGATGCCACATGGGTCGTCATCGCTTCGGCTTGGCTAGATGCGGTTGATCACGTCCGGTGCTCACGAAGTGGCAATGCAACTGCAGTGATGTTCCCTCTTGTCTAAATGGCAGCAAAATGGTGCGACGAGCCCTGCCGTCAGCGGTAACCCATGCACCCATGTGGACATGAACATAGATGTTGATCCGGAGAGTGAATGTGAAATACAAACCAAATTGGATGTTGTTATGTTATGCTCTAAATTCAAGTATAAAGATAAAGACTAACTTCTGACGAGCGAGCGGAGCAAGGCATATCACCGGTAGGCTTGGGCCAAATGAGCTGATCTTGCACCGTACGAGCCACCGCCCTTGCATGCGCCATGCATGCAACAACCGGCTCTATCCTTTCATGCAAATATGATCTGTGGTTAGTTTATTAGCGTGTGTGCGAGTGTATGTCCTCTCTTGATCTACTCTCATATATACTAGCATAGCTCGCGCGGCGGCACGCCACGCCCTCGATACGAGGTATCCATATGAGATATGTTTACTATTTACAACAAATGTTATTGGTTTAAAATAAGAGAACACCCAACGTAGCAATATAAACTATGAAGAGACATATTATTAGCATCATGCATGCTGCATGTTGCTAAACAACGAAATACACGTTAATACATCCTTAGTAAGTTTCATTTATTCACATCATGCCATTCTATAAAACAAAGGGTATGCTAGATGATAACTTCCTTCCTCAATGAGCTTTTAGGCTGGTCATTATCTTATAACATTTAGAGAAAAAACAAATATACAACACAGAGGAACATAGCTAGTGGCCTTTTTTCACCCTTAAGAATCTTATTATGTAAGTTAATAGTGTGTCATCCAAATTCACGCAACTTGATGCCTGCATACGACAATTATGAGAAGAGGGTAAATATGAGAAGGGTAAACCCATATTGTTTAGTCTTGGTGCCCACATACAACAAATATGAGAAGGGGGTTAAACCATACTGTTTAGCAAGTATACAGAATTGGTGAAAGATGAGTTAGAATATAAATCTTGAAAATAATGAGTTTTGACTGGAATTGCTCCATACACCTTGGACCACCAACTTTTTTGACTGTTTGATTGGTTGCTAATTTGGATATCATTTCTTTCCTTGAGCGTTCGAGAATCGTTGATGTATATTTAGGTTTGTCGGTCATTGGAGAACATAGCTTTGTGTTTTTACACGTTGTGGGCGATAGCTTGCTTCGACCATGGAGTCGCGAGTCATAGCTTGCAGCGCATGGGGATGCGTTGTCTCACATGCTCCTCGCCGGCGACAGCGTCGTGCATAAAGTTGCCATGTACTAATCAGAAGCAGACTTCCCCGCAAAAAAAAAGAAGCAGAATGAAGAACTGATCTAACTGGTTGCTACGTCATCCTACTACCGGTGATTTGCAAGCTAATTTACCAAACTCATGTCACGAACGCTAGTTGCACGTGTACCCATGGGGGAGTTCATCGCTGTTGTGCACCAACTGCACTGAATCGTTCTCCCTATGCTTTGCCACTCCAGAACACCCCGCGTGGAAGATCAAAACGACATGTTAGACCGGATAAATCATGTGTCAACAACTCAATCAGCCAACGCTACAACCGCCCGAGCAGATCGAAGCAAATCAAAGAAAAAAGAATAAGAAAAGAAATACATGCACGTAGTCAAATCTTGATCTGCATGGCACAAAACTTGGGATCTGCATGCAACCCCGCCGCTCTACAAAAGCGGATCACAGGCAAGGCAAAAGGAATGTCCAACACAACCACCAATAATCGGTAGGCACACCCAGAATCGTACCCGCACCACTAATTGGCGTGGCAGCACCCGATTGGTCTGTTTTTTGCTGGAAAAAAAGCATATCACTTCTTTGGCACATCTAGATAATCTGAAACAATTATAAAAAATATATCATTCTATGCTTTAGTGAATACAGGAGGAAAGGCTTGTGTAAAAGCAGAAGCTTATAGTTGTGATGTTCTTAATAATGGCACTGAAAGGCCTAAAGAAAACAGATTTGGACAGGTTTCTATCTGGGTAAAAAAACACAAAAGAAGAGCTTTTGCATGATATTTGTTTCTCATGGAGTTTCATCTTGTCAAATAATTCAAATCTAATGTACAGTACATAAAACTTTACATGCCAGACTCTGAAACTTGTTAAAAGCAGTGTTGGTCTGGTTCTAGAAAAACAAAGCAGTTCCCTGAACCCTAATGCTGATTATGTACTTTTTTCAGATAAAAGTGAAGTTCTAACATTCACTCAACCCTAAGGCCGATTATGTATTTTTTCAAGAAAAACTAAAGTTCTAACTTTTAGTTAAGCTGATGTGCAAAAGAATGATGCATCTAAAATAAACAAAACTAAGAAACATACTACAGAAATGAATACTTCCATCCTCTTAACCTTCAGGCGAAAATGTAGATGATCAGGATGTCAGAATAGTAACAATGGCTTTTCACAATTATATAAATTTGTAATTTTCCCCTATCCAAATTTCCATGATTAATTTATCTGGCTTGGTTACGAATTCTTCAATAGCCAAGCTCTATCACGCAGACGAAACCCTTTTAATCTGCCTTCTTTAGCAGTTAGAGTGATCCAACTATCCATTTTGAAAAAAAAGAGTGATCCAACTACGAAGCATGAGTTGAGTCAGGATCTTCTTCAGCAATTAGGATGATCCAACTACTATGCATGACTAAGGATTTTGGTGATGCGGTAGCCGGCCCTAGCCTCTCATGGACTCTTGCTTCCGATCTTTAGTGGCGATGAGTATAGAAGGCAAGTATAGGGAGAAAATAGAGAGTGTAAAAGAGAACATCCAGGAAATATTTTGGATAGGGCAAAAATTACATATACATTTATCAACGGAAATCGCTTAACATGTGCATATGAGTAGCTGGAATAAACCAGACCGGCTACTGTACTATGTCGATCGACAGTGACACTAACACAGCTTGATTTTCTTGGGCTAACTTCCGAACCTCCATGGATTTAAGCACAAAAGGGCAAGGCTCGCATCAGATTCTGGAGGACAAAAAAATCAAGTTCATATACAAATCATCAAGGAGAAAACGGCTCGTTCTCCGAGCGGAGAAAAAGGGAAGGAAGCTGCCAGATTCAACATATCAACTTCGATGGATCACCATTTGCATAGACACTTCAAAAAGTAAGCCCTTGAATCAACTAACAACATAAAACTGAACGTTTTTAAAGGAAGGGAACAAAGAAGTAGCTCAACTTACCCTGAACACATTGCTCCTACTCCTGTGATTCGTAAACATATCTCTGAACCTGAGCATGACCATCAGTCAAAAAATCACAGGCTACTAAGAAAGTTCTTTTTTTAAGAAGTGGCCATCAATCTATTGATAAACTACCAGAACAACGCTAGCTAGCTAGTGCGAGTGCAGCCGCCACAGCTATGCTAGCCAAGCTGCTCGATGCCAAGGAGCGCACGGCAGTGGTGCCGTTGTCTGTCTTCTCCTTGCTCGTCGCCGGCGAGATGCCCTTGAAGCTTGGGCTGCCCACATGCGGGTGCAGCTGATCATGTGCACTCCTGCCGGCATCCGTACCCGCGTGCACACCCGCCTACTTATTCATCTTCCTCCATGCACCTCCTCCTTCATGAGCGTACGCCCTGTAAGCATCAGAACCTACACGATCAGCAGCAACCGTCTAAACAAAAATACACCAACATGGCAGCGCCCAACACTTGTGAAATCACGTGAAAAAAGCCACGAGAACAGGAAACAAAACAAACCTTCTATTCCTTCGTTCTTGATCCAATCTGACGGCATCGTTGTTGGCCAGCTCAATTCTTCCTGCGCATCGTGATAGCGTCCAGGTCGAACCCGCCATGCGTGGTTACACGATGGCGCCTCCAGCGAGAAGTTGCCGAACCCAAGCAGGTGGCCGATCTCACGCACTGCCACCGACGCCTCCAGGTCGGTACGTGGTCTACACGTTGCCACCGACCACCGACGCCTCTGATGCGCATGTATGGAACCACCTCGCCCTCATGCCCAGGGGACCGTGTTGAACACCTCGCAGTCCCCGCGGTGGCCGTGTCGACAACAACATGGTAGCGATGACGGTGATGCACTTGCTCGCTCGGCAGAGTAGCAGCGATGGTGTCTGGACGCAGCTCCCCTCTGGCAAAGCCCCCTAGTGGCAGTTTGGAGGTGCAGCGTGGGGGAGAGCCCAGAGAAGGGGAGAGCACCGCTGTAGTTCCTCCATGGTTTCTGAATTTCTCGGTGGTGCTTTGATGAGATGCAAACGCGAGAGATGGCCACAGAGAAGGAAGGGAAGCAACCTATTTATAGCCTCGCACCACACAGAAAGAACTACAATAGTAAAGGGAAGATCTCCAGAAAACGTGAGAGAAGCGGCACCGATCAGAAGGAGTAGCAGGCTCCCGAACCAACGTTGAAAGCGGCAGCGCCAGCATCATCTAGATGGAACAACGGGGGCGGCACCGCTCTCTCAGAGAAGAGGAGGTTCACGTAACCAAAGAACGTCGGCTGGGCCACTTTCCGGATCTATCTGAAGACTGAGCTCCACGGTATTCGACAGACTACTCCTCCATCACCGGTTTTTGCGCCCACCTCAAGACAGTCGTCGACGCGTTGTGTAATGTGGGCAAGCCGGTGGACGACAACGAGCTTGTGATCCAACTCCTCTGCGGCATCACTCGGGATCGACATCAAATGACCGCCAAGATCATCGAAAAGTTTGCCACTCCCGTCACATTCCATAGCTCCCGTTTCGGCTCGCCAAAGGCGACGACGAACGTGATGAGAGTGCCAGATTTTTGGATGGTCTTGACGGTCATTTGGTGACGGACCCGATTGATGCCACGACGGAGCTAGATCACCAGCTCGACATCATCCACTAGCTTGCCCACATTGCGCAACGCGTCGGGGAACGTCTTCAGGCGGGCGCAAAAGCCAAAGATGGAGGAGTCGCCTTGTCGAACACCGTAGAGCTTGGTCTTTAGATAGATTTAATCGAGCGCCGGTTGTTGAGGAAGAGGGCCTCGAGGAACGACCAGAGCTTGAAGGAGGTGTCTTGCCGGTCCATGAGGAAGTTGAGGAGGTCTGTGCTCATGGTGTTGTAGAACCACTTCTTCATGGCCTTGTTAACAATTTTCCACGACGGGTCACTACAGCGGTCATCCAAGTCAGGAGAGACTTGGTCGTTGACGTCATACTGGTCGAAAGTCTCCTCCTTGAGACCACGGCAGGTGGAGTAGTTGACGCCCTTCATGTTCAACTGTACATGCACGTGATGAACTGATGATGGATGTTGGCCCCCCTGGATACAAGCAGCATGGGCCTGCACCGGTGACGGAAAGTGGCCAGGGAGAGGTGGTGTGATCTGTAGGGCGAGAGGAGCAATGGCGATCTGGGCACGGTGGCCGCGGCGGGCAGGGACTCCTTCGACATGGTGGAAGCAAGAAGACTGGATCAAGAAACTAATACCATGTTAGATTACCGAAAAAGGCTTTCGCCCCGCTTTATAAATAAAGCAAACCGCCATAGCACACACATACAAAATCAGGTCCACACACACCCAAGTCTCACAATAAAGTACATAGGTTCTGCTGAGGGCACAGCTCAACAAGCCCAGAAAAAAAAAAGACGGAACACGCCGGACGGAAACATCGCCTAGTCTGACTCAGGCAGAGGCGGCGGGGGCGGCGGCGACAGGCGGACGGCCATCGAACGGAGGTCGGCGATGAAGGCTGAGATGGTGTCGTGGTCCAGGGGGCGGCTAAGCGGCCGCCAAAGCTGCAAGAAACCCGAGAGTTTGAAAAGAGCGTCAGTAGCCCGACGAAGAGGAGTGCGCTGAATCACAAGCTTATTGTGGACAGTCCAGAGGGTCCATGCGAGGACCCCAATCTCAAGCCACCTAATGTGGCGAAAAGTCGCGGGGGAGATCTGGAGTTCGGCAAATAAGTCCGGGAAGTTGGTGTGACACCAATCTCCACCGCCCACTTCGTGAAAACAGCTCCAGAGGAACTGGGCGGAAACGCAAGAGAAGAAGATGTGGTTCGAGTCTTCGGGAAACCCACAGAGCGGGAAGACGCCTGTACCCGGGCCGTTTCGCTTGCGCACCTCCACCCCGCACGGGACCCGGCCGCGGATCCATTGCCACATGAAAATACGGATTTTCAGGGGCAGGCGGATGGACCACACCATCGAAAGGGGTAGGGGGGCAGAGGAGGGGGCGATGGCCTGGTAAAGCGACTTGGTGGAGAATTGGCCCGACGGCTCAAGGTGCCAGCGCACCAGGTCAGGGCCACCATCCACCAAAGGTTCATGGAGAGCCACACAATCAAGTAACTCACGCCAGGCGGCGGATTCCAAGGGGCCAAAAGGCCGGCGGAAAGCAAGGCGCCCTAAGTCAAGAAGGGCCCTATCAACAGAGAGCATGGGATCGATGGCAATAGAGAAGAGGCCGGGAAAGCGGGCTGCAAAGGGAGCATCCCCGACCCAGTGATCGAACCAGAACAGCGTCGATACTCCGGATCCGATCGAGATGGAGGTCCCGATACGGAGGACCGGGAGAAGCTGAATTATCGACTGCCAGAACTGAGATCCGCCAGACTTCTGGTAGAAGGCGAGGGGTTGGCCGCGTAAGTATTTGTTCCGGATGATGTCAAGCCAGAGGCCACCGTGACCGTGCGAGATGCGCCAAAGCCAGCGGGAGAGAAGGGTGATGTTCATCCGCTTAGAACACATGATGCCCAAGCCACCTTGCTCCCTGGGCTTGCATATGTCAGGCCAGCTGACCATATGGTACTTCTGCTTGCCATCATCGCCTGCCCAGTAAAAGCGGGACTGGACCCTGGCGATCTCCTGGTGCAGGGTCTCGTGGAGACTGTAGAAGCTCATGAGGAACAAGAGGAGGCTGGAGAGGGAGGAGTTGACGAGAATAGTCCAGGCCGCCTTGGACAGCCACCTCCCCTGCCAGGGCTCGACGCGAGTTTGGAGCTTGGCCATGGAGGGCCGCAGGTCCGCGACGGTCAGCCGGGAGTCACTAATGGGCGTTCCCAGGTAGGTAGGGGGGAAGGAGCCCATGCGACAATTAAGCCTGTTGGCGATGGCCTGAGACTCGGAGGGGGAGTAGCCCATCACCATAACATCACTCTTGTCGAAGTTGATCTTGAGGCTCGACATCATTCAAGAGAAGGAGGAACTTGAGGTTGGATATGTCCGTCTCCGAGCCTTCGACCATGATGATAGTGTCGTCAGCATACTGGAGGATGGAGATCCCGGAGCCACCGGCAAGGTGGGGAGTAATCCCACGAATATGGCCAACGGCTTTAGCCTTATCCAGAATGGAGGCAAGCGCGTCCACGACCATATTGAACAAGAACGGGGAGAAGGGGTCGCCTTGCCGCACCCCACAAAGGGTGGGGAAGAAAGGGCCAATCTCACCGTTGATGTTCACGGCCGTGCGACCGCAAGAGACCATCTGCATGACTCTAGTGATCCACCGGTCATCGAAACCCTTCCGAAGAAGGACCTCCCGGAGGAAGGGCGAGCTAACCGTATCGTAGGCCTTGTGGAAATTAATCATCAGGAAAACCGCCTTGAGGCGCTTGACGCGCACCTCATGAAGGACTTCATGAAGGACGAGGACCCCATCCAAGATGTAACGGCCCTTAATGAAGGCCGACTGGTTGGGGTGAGTCACATGGTCGGCCAGCAGGGTCACCCTATTGGCGTACCCCTTAGCCAGGATCCGGAAGATCACATTAATAACCGTGATCGGGCGAAACTGGCGAATGTCGGACGCCCCAGGGACCTTGGGGATGAGAGAGATGATCCCAAAATTGAGACGCCCAAGATCGATGGAGCCAACGTGGAACTCGTCGAAGATGGCCATGACCTCTGGTTTAATCACGTTCCAGAAGGTCTGGAAAAATTTAACCGGTAGGCCATCCGGTCCCGGCGCAGAGGAAGGGTTCATGCCCTTGATGGCCTCCCAAACCTCCTGCTCGGAGAAGGGGGCCGTAAGGGCAGCGTTCTCCGAGACAGACACCAACTGGACCCCAGACCAGCAATCAAGGGCGAGAGAGATGCCGCTTCTAGGAGCGGCAGAGAATAAGGATCTATAGAAACCGTCGACGTGGGACCGGATGTCGCGGGGTCTTGAAGGAGAGTCTCACCATTCCACAAAAGAGGGATGGCGTTGAGTCTATGGCGGCATTGGCGATGGCCTGGAAGTATGCCGTATTTACATCGCCCTTCAAGACCCACTTCTGGGCACCACAGAGGCGCCAATAAGCCTCCTCATCGGTGTAGATCACGGAGAGCTGGTCTTAGGTCATAGCGGGAGAGCCACTCGTATGGAGAGAGACCCACCGCATCCGCACGCAAGTCCAGAGCCTGAATCGCGGACAACAATGACTTCTTGCGCTCCCGTAGGTCGCGACCCAGATTCGCACCCCAACCCTTCACGAACTGCCGACCGCGTTTCGCACAGAAGTGCCACGAATCAATGGCCGAAGGGGGAGGGGGTGGGGTGGGCGCGGGCCTCGTTCCATCGAGCACCTACGGTGTCGATAAACCCGGCCTGGGAGAGCCAGAAGGTCTCAAACCGAAATCGAGGGGAGATCGGCGGACGCTCGTCAGCAGAGGAGAGAAGCAGGGGGACATGATCCGAGCCAATCCGCATGATGGCGCGAAGGGGGGCTAAGGGGCAGCGGAGGTCCCAATCCAGGGACACTAGAACCCGGTCTAGGACGGACTGAGTCGGGGAGGCTTGCCTGTTGGTCCAGGTGAACCTGGCACCAATCCTATCGATCTCGCCATGTTAGATTACAAGAATGAGCCCAAGCACAGGTTATATTCTTCCTCTCAGTACAGATATATATGAGAGTACATCAAAAGAGAAAGAGAGAGGAGATACACTCGCACACGTGCTAACAAACTAACCACCGATCATATTTGCATAAAAGGATAGAGGCGGCTGTTGCATGCATGGTGCATGCAAGGGCGGTGGCTCATATGGCGCAAGATCATCTCATGCTGGCAACAACATAGTCTAAAATCATCGATTGAATCCCAATCCGGTACTGAATGCAAGGCTGGATCAGCCATCGTTTTTTATGGGCACGTACTGGAAGAAAGAAGAACGAAAAGAGTACGGTGGATTGAGGAATTGACTCCCTTGTCTACACGAAAATGAATTTTTAAAGCTGCATAGTTTTGGTGGCTGTCAGTTCCCTTAAAAAAATATTTGATGGTCTAACACAACATCTCGGATAGAAAAATTAGTTCCAAGAGGACGTAGCTTCCATTCCCTGATTAAGCATACATGTTAGAGTACGGAATGGGCCTAATGGCCTGGGCTGGCGGTATAGCCCGTTAATCTAGGGTTAATTAGAGATAACGGTCGCTTGCTTAGGGATCATGTACACCTTGTTTGGGAGTTAAGTAAACCTATCTATATAAAGAGAGGAGATGTATCAATCTAATCAAGCAAGAATTAAGAAGGAAAACCCTTCCCTCTTGCCCGGTCATGGGCAAAAAGGCCCCCGACCGGCCCTCTCGCGCCCTCCTCCTAGCAGCACCATAACAATTTGGTATCAGCTAGCTTCGGTTCGATCATGTCTACACCGCCGCCCAACCCGTCTCTTCCGCTGCCAGTCACCTCGTCGCCGGGATCCTCCGTCGCGCCTGCCCCCGCCGTCCTCACCCCGGAGGAGGTGTCCGGTGCGCTGTGGGACCTAACCCAGGCAGTCCAGGAGATCCGCCTATTCTTGGCTGGGTCCTACGGGCCGCACCCGGCTGCGCCGCCCATCGCCACCACCTGGCTGTCGTGGAAGCCGCCACACCAGGCGGCCTCCGCCGCGCTCGCCAGGCCGCTGCAGCAGCCGCTTCAACTGCCATCCACCGCCACCACCCCGCCCTGGCTAGAGTGGCAGCCGCCGCTCCTGGCGGCCTCCGTCGCGCCGGAGGCTCAGCCGCAGCAGCCGCTGCTGCTACCCCAGGGCGTCCCCACCGCGCTCGTCGGGCCGCTGCAGCAGCCAACGCCGGTTAGCTCCGGCCCTGCATCGACCACGCCGGCGGGAGTCCCGATCCACCAGATCATGTTCCCGCCATCGCCATCACCGCTTCCCCAGGGCGTCCCAATCCAGCAGATCAAGTTCCTGCCGTCACCGTCACCGCTTCCGTCTTGGATCACTACCCGCCACGTGTCAGCGGTAGTGAGGCTGCAGGCTGCTGCCCGCGGCCTCCTATCGCGTCGGCGTGTGCGGGAGATACGTGGTTTGCAGCTGCCGCTCCTCCCAGCTGCGCTTCGCGCGAAGGACCTCGATCTCGTCCGCTGTGTCGGGGATCTTGGGCATGCTGTTTTCCTTGCGGGCAGCGACCACAAAGTCTGCGACATCGGCGGTTGGGGGGCGCGCACCCCTACTCGTCATTCTCCATCGCAAGCCCTCCACTCTTTTCTGTGCGGTGCAGACCAACAGTCGTCCGGCGGGGAGAAGGCAGGGTGTCACCGATAGGAGCGCAACGCGTAGCACCACTGCATTCCGCCGCCGCCGCGAGGTGCCTCTGCTGGGCGCTCTTGCGACCACTTCCAGGTGGCCATACACATGCACTCCTTTTGTCCAGATGGTGCCCATGGGATCCAGGTGGATGTACACGTGCACGTCCGACGTGCGGATGGTGTCCCCTTTTTGTTAAGGGGTCCAAAATAAATCGTCCCAGTCCATTTCAGGTTGAGAGTAATAAAACAAGCCGAGATGTAAAAGGCTTGTTTTTAGGTGTTAGGTTTGTGTTGCGTCGAGTCATGGTTATAAGTTGGTTAGATTGCAACTCGAGGACAAGCTGCATGTCTAGGTGGGGTGTAGTGTTAGAGTACGTAACGGGCCTAATGGCCTGGGCTGGCGGTATAGCCCGTTAATCTTAGGGTCAATTAGAGATAAGAGTCGCTTGCTTAGGGGTCAAGTAAACCTTGCTTGGGAGTCAAGTAAACCTCTCTATATAAACAGATGAGATGTATCAATCTAATCAAGCAAGAATTAAGAAGGAAATCCCTTCCCTCTTGCCGGCCGTGGGCAAAAGGCCCCGGCCGCCCTCTCTCGCCCCTTCTAGTAGCACCATAACAATACATGAGAAGAATTATGTTTGATGTAGCAAAGAAAGTAATTGCTTAACAATCTATACAGAAGCCCAGATGTGGAAATAAGTACATGTCTGAATTTTTGTTGTGGGCTATTCTAAAGCTCTTGATGATAATTTCTTCATCCAAGAAACATACCTCATGTCGAAGTTATCCGAGAGGGGGTAATATCAACAACGACGACATACGTACATGAGAAAATAATATTATCGGGGAGGGGGTATGTCGACCCCCCCCCTCGTGTTGAAGTTATCGGGAGGGGTATATCGACGACGACAGACCCGATAAAACGTAAGAAAACGAAGAAGAAATAAAAAGAGGAGAAGAAGAAAGGAATAGAGGAGAAAATCGAAGAAAAAAAAAGAAGAAAAAAAAGAGGAGAAGAAGAAAGGAATAGAGGAGAAGAATAAAAAAATAGAATTTTTCTATTTTTTCTTCTTCTCCTCTATTCCTTTCTTCTTTTCTATTTTTTCTTCTTCTCCTCTATTCCTTTCTTATTCTCCTCTTCCTTTTCTTCCTCTCCTCTTCTTCTCCTCTTCCTTTTCTTCCTCTCCTCTTCTTCTCCTTTTTCCTCTTCTTATTTTCCTTTTTCCTCTCCTAAATATATAAAACTTTTCTAAAAATGAAACTAACCTAAAATGTACTAAATCAGAGAACATATATAGATAATCCTTTTCTAAATATATGAATCTAACTTTTGCACATATATGAACATATATACACAGAGAACATACAAACATATATACATTTTTATACAAAAGAAAAATACAAATCATCATATATTTGAACAAAAAATCTGAAAAGAAGGCGTATATCATATATACACAATACATATACTCACATATATACATATATACATAGTCTGAAAAAACAAGCATATAATATATGAAAAAACAAGGACTGGGGAGGGGCGTCGGCCGGACCAAGGTGAGGAGGGGCAGGGGCGCGGGTTCGGCGGCGAGGACAGCGACGGGGCAGGGGGCGCGCGTTCGGCGGCGAGGACGGTGAAGGGCAGGGGTGACGGCCGGCGAGGAAGGGGCGGGCGAGGCGATGGCGACGGGCGGGCGGGCAGGCGCTTGCTGCGGGCAGGGCGGCGAAGCGGCGGCGATGGCGTCTGGCGACAGCGAAGCGAAGGGCGACGGCGACCTCGGGCGGCTCGAGGAGGCGACGACGACGTCGGGGCAGGGTCGGCGTCGAGGAGCAGCAGCAGCCTGGTGGCGTTCGAGAGAAGAATGGCGGGTGGGGGGAAATTTCCTAAGTGTTTGGTTATATAGAAAAGGCTTTGGTCCCGGTTCGTGGCATCAACCGGGACCAATGCGGCACCAACCGGGACTAAAGGGGAGCATTGGTCCCGGTTGGTGCCACGAGCCGGTACCAATGCACCCCTTTCGTCCCGGTTGGTGCTACCAACCGGGACCAAAGGCCTTGCGCTGGCGTGGTGCGGTGGGATGTTTAGTCCCACCTCGCTAGTTGAGAGAGCTCGAGAGTGGTTTATAAGCACTGCTGTGCCGACCCTCTCGAGCTCCTCTCAATTGTAGGCTTTCGGGCCTAACCGTACGCTGTGTTCCTGTGGGCCTACTGGGCCTCCTGCGGGCCTGAATCCTGGCCCATGGTAGGGTTTCTAGTCGTATTCAGGCCGTGGGGACCCAGTAGGTGGCACTTTTTTGTTTTTTTTTCTTTGTTGCTTTATTTATTTTATTTTGTTTCTACTTACAACAAAATACTTATTGTTGCTATTTTTATTTATTTTATTAATGTTTATTTTTTATTATTTTTCTTTTAGGTCACAAAAATTATAAACTTTTTGTTAGTGTCATTAGTTTTCAAATTTGAATAGTTAAAATTACTGTGTTTAATATTACTGTGTTTAAAATTCAAAGTTTTTTTCCAGTTTTTTGTTTTGTTTTTGCATTATTTATTTTCTTTTGTTTTTTTAATTCTTTTTGCTTTTAGGTCAGCAAAATTATAAACTTTCTGTTAGTGCCATTAGTTTTAGAAAAATGATTTTGTTTTTTTGTTTTCTTTGTTGCTTTGTTTATTTTATTTTGTTTCTACTTACAACAAAATACTTATTGTTGCTATTTTTATTTATTTTATTAAAGTTTATCTTTAATTATTTTTCTTTAGGTCACAAAATTATAAACTTTCTGTTAGTGCCATTAGTTTTCAAATTTGAATAATTAAAATTTGAATTCTTTGAAATTTGTGTAAATCACAAGTTTGTGATTAACTTTACTAAAAAATAAGCATAGGTGCGCCTATAAAAAAATTCAACCTGAATTCATAATAAATTTCTATGAATTTCAGAGAAATTCAGTATGAATTTAGGTCAAATTCCCTATATAAGGGCATCTATTTTCACTTTGAGAGGAGCTCAACATGGCAGAGAGGGAGGGGCTTATAAACCGGTGTGAGCGCCCTTCGGATGGCGAGGTGGGACTAAACTCTGACCGCAACGAGGACCAACCCTTTAGTCCCGGTTTGTGGCACAAACCGGGACTAATGGTCATTGGCCAGGGGCGAGGCGCATTGGTCCCGGTTCGTGCGTGGAACCAGGACCAAAAGGTCCAGACGAACCGGGACCAACGGCCCATGTGGCTGCCCTCTTGAGTGTTCTTGGTGAGAACATAGTTGACAAGGAGCGAACCAGGATTAATGGTATTACGAGGGTCGAACCATAACACATTAAAGCATTTTAAATGAACTCTGAAAAATTTGAAAGTTGGCATGGTATCATCATAATAGTTGCGGGAGAAAGTCTTCACTTTTTCTTCTCTTGTGTCATTTGCTTATTGCGCCGTAACCATGGATAATCTTCATCGTTTATCAGGATGCTTGGGTCAGCCTTGACTTGGAAGGGAGGAATTTCATGAAACTTTTCATAATTTCAGACATGTCTGTCTTGCCCTCCACTCCCACAATGTCCCTTTTTCCTGAAAGAACTATGTGGCGCTTTGCTCATCATATGATGTATTCGCTTCCTTATCTTTTCTTTTTCTCGGTCTGGTAGACATGTCCTCTCGGTTGCTGCATCAAAGCGGACACCGTTGTTTTGGTTGGTGCTCTTTTGATCTTGGGCGATCGTGTAAAATGTATTTCCATTTATCTCGTATCCTTTGTAAGTCAATACAGTCAAAGATGGTCCCCTGGACAACAAGTAAAGCTCATCACAAATAGTCTTGTCACCTCTGAGACGTGTTTCCAACCAAGCACGACAGTCTGATGTGTTCACATGTAATCCGATCGTTACCTTTGCTTGGTGTTTGGGCGCAGATCTGTTCTTGTGTTCATCGACATCTGAGGTCACCAAGGTAGAGTTTTGTAGAACTATATAGTGTGCTTGAGACCAAGAATATCCGTCCCTGCATATTATTGAGTCTGTTCCAAGCATGCCTTTTCCAGTTAGTCTCCCCTCATACCGCGATTTAGGGAGACCTATCTTCTTAAGGCCAGGAATGAAGTCAACACAAAACCCAATGACATCCTCTGTTTGATGTCCCATGGAGATACTTCCTTTTGGCCTAGCGCGGTTACAGACATATTTCTTTAGGACTCCCATGAACCTCTCAAAGGGGAACATATTGTGTAGAAATATGGGCCCCAGAATGACAATCTCGTGGACTAGATGAACTAGGACGTGTGTCATGATATTGAAGAAGGATGGTGGGAACACCAGCTCGAAACTGACAAGACATTGCGCCACATCACTCCTTAGCCTTGGTACGATTCCTGGATCGATCACCTTCGAGAGATTGCATTGAGGAATGCAGATAGCTTCACAATGGCTAATCGGACGTTTTCGGTAGAAGCCCCTCAATGCAACCGGAAGCGGTTGTGTCATAATCATGTGGCGTCATGAGACTTTAGGTTCGGAACTTTTCTCCGCATATTTATTATACCCTTTATATTCGACGAGAAGCCAGTCGGGACCTTCATACTCAGCAGGCATTCAAAGAAGATTTCTTTCCCTTCTTTCGTAAGAGCGTAGCTGGCAGGACCTTCATACTGCTTCGGAGGCATGCTGTCTTTTTCGTGCAAATGTTGCAGGTCCTCCCGTGCCTCAGGTGTATCTTTTGTCTTCCCATACACGCCCAAGAAGCCTAGAAGGTTCACGCAAAGGTTCTTTGTCACGTGCATCACGTTGATTGAAGAGCGGACCTCTAGGTCTTTCCAGTAGGGTAGGTCCCAAAATATAGATTTCTTCTTCCACATGGGTGCGTATCCCTCAGCGTCATTCGTAACAGCTAGTCCGCAGGGACCCTTTCCAAAGATTACGTGTAAATCATTGACCATAGCAAGTACGTGATCACCGGTACGTATGGCAGGCATCTTCCGGTGATCTGCCTTGCCTTTGAAATGCTTGCCTTTCTTTCGACATTGATGGTTGGTCGGAAGAAATCGACGATGGCCCAGGTACACATTCTTCCTGCATTTGTCCAGGTATATACTTTCAGTGTCATCTAAACAGTGCGTGCATGCGTGATATCCCTTGTTTGTCTGTCCTGAAAGGTTACTGAGAGCGGACCAATCGTTGATGGTCACGAACAACAACGCCTTTAGGTTAAATTCCTCCTGTTTGTGCTCATCCCACGTACGTACACCGTTTCCATTCCACAGCTGTAAAAGTTCTTCAACTAATGGCCTTAGGTACACATCAATGTCGTTGCCGGGTTGCTTAGGGCCTTGGATGAGAAATGGCATCATAATGAACTTCCGCTTCATGCACATCCAAGGAGGAAGGTTATACATACATAGAGTCATAGGCCAGGTGCTGTGATTGCTGCTCTGCTCCCCGAAAGGATTAATGCCATCCGCGCTTAAAGCAAACCATACGTTCCTTGGGTCACTTGCAAACTCAGCCCAGTACTTTCTCTCGACTTTTCTCCAATGCGACCCGTCAGCGGGTGCTCTCAACTTTCCTTCTTTCTTACGGTCCTCACTGTGCCATCGCATCAATTTGGCATGCTCTCCGTTTCTGAACAGACGTTTCAACGGTGGTATTATAGGAGCATACCACATCACCTTCGAGAACCCTCTTCACAGGTGCTCGCCGTCAACATCACCAGGGTCATCTCGTCGATCTTATACCGCAATGCACCGCATACCGGGCATGCGTTCAGATCCTTATACGCACCATGTAGAGGATGCAGATCATTAGGGCATGCATGTATCTTCGCACCTCCAATCCTAGAGGCCATCGACCTTCTTTGCTGCGTATGTACTGTCGGGCAATTCGTTATCCTTTGGAAGCTTGTAGCTTCTCAAATCCTTTGTCAGGCACAACATTCTCTGCCTTCCACTGCAGCAATTCTAGTACGGTACCGAGCTTTGTGTTCCCATCTTCACAATTGGGGTACAACCCTTTTTTTGTGATCCTCTAACATGCGATCGAACTTCAGCTTCTCCTTTTGACTTTCGCATTGAGTCCTTACATCGACAATGACCCGGCGGAGATCATCATCATCGGGCACATCGTCTGGTTCCTCTTGATATTCAGCAGCTTCCCCCGTTGCAGCATCATTGGGCACATCGTCTGGTTTCTCTTGATCTTCAGCAGCTTCCCCCGTTGCAGCATCACCGTATTCAGGGGGCACATAGTTGTCATCGTCCTCTTCTTCTTTGCCGTCTTCCATCATAACCCCTATTTCTCCGTGCCTCGTCCAAACATTATAGTGTGGCATGAAACCCTTGTAAAGCAGGTGGGTGTGAAGGATTTTCTGGTCAGAGTAAGACTTCGTATTCCCACATATAGGGCATGGACAACACATAAAACCATTCTGCTTGTTTGCCTCAGCCACTTCGAGAAAATCATGCACGTCCTTAATGTACTCGGGGGTGTGTCTGGCACCATACATCCATTGCCGGTTCATCTGCATGCATTATATATAAATAAGTGTGTCAAAAACCATTACAGAACATCATGAATAGATAATTAAGTGACCAAATTAATAGAAGTTCATCATCACATTAAAACCAAAGTACATACATAGTTCTCATCTAACAACATATAGCTCTCCAGAGCATCTAATTAATTAAACCATACATTGAAACTATGTAAAACATTTCAATGCGAAAACAAATGCGATCATAATCGCAAACAAGGTAACAATTGATCCAACGGTATAATGATACCAAGCCTCGGTATGAATGGCATATTTTCTAATCTTTCTAATCTTCAAGCGCATTGCATCCATCTTGATCTTGTGATCATCGACGACATCCGCAACATGCAACTCCAATATCATCTTCTCCTCCTTAATTTTTTTATTTTTCCTTCAAGAAATTGTTTTCTTCTTCAACTAAATTTAACCTCTCGACAATAGGGTCGGTTGGAATTTCCCGTTCACATACCTCCTAGATAAATATAATCTATGTCACGTTGGTCGGCATAATTTTCATAAACAATAAATGAACCAGTAGTTATAAAGATAATATATACCACATCCGAATCATAGACAGGACGAGGGCCAACGGGGGCGGATACCAAAACCATCGCACTATATAAGATGCAATAATAAAAGTAAGAAAATAATACAAGTATCTATCTAAACATATAAGTAAGAATATTTTTCCTTTCAGAAAGAAGATAAGAACAAGAGGCTCACCACGGTGGTGCCGGCGATGAGATCGACGTGGGTGATCGACGGTGGTGAAGACGGGGACGGGGCGTGACGTACCACTAAACCTAGACAAATATTGAGGAAAATGGAGCTTGGAGGTCGATCTTGGAGAGGAGAAAGCTTAAGTAGTGTGGCTCGGGCATTCTATCGAACACCTTGTGTGCATAGGAGGTGAGCTAGAGCACCACCAAGCCCTCTCCCCTCAGCGGCAAGAAAAAACAGAGCAGTGTGCTCTGCTCTTACGCGAGGGGGTATATATAGGCACCTCATTGGTCCCGGTTGGTGGCATGAACCGGGACTAAAGGGCAGCCTTTGGTCCCGGTTCAAGCCACCAACCGGGACCAATGATGGTGGGCCAGGAGCGAGGCCCATTGGTCCCGGTTCGTCCCACCAACCGGGACCAAAAGGGCTAGACGAACCGGGACCAATGCCCCCCGAGGGCGGCAGGCCTCAGGCTCACGAACGGGACCAATGCCCCCATGCGCCCCGATTCTGGACTGAACCGGGACTAATGGGCTGACCCGGCCTGAACCAAAGCCCCCTTTTCTACTAGTGTAAGACTAGCCACAATGGGTAGTAACATAGAGTAGTAACATGCCTCATGTTACTACTCTATGTTACTACCTTTATAGTGGGGAGTAACATATGTGTGGTAACATGCAACACTTCATTTATTAGGCTATAGACTCATCTTGCCTTGATATGGGTGATATTAATCATATTACTAGTAAATAGCTATGTTACCACATGCCCCTCTTTCTTCATTTATTGCTTGCCGCATCATCTATTTTATCTAGATATATGTGATGTTACTCCCACTGTGGGAGTAACATGCTTGCTACATCATATATTTAGACTATCCACAGTGGGAGTAACATGTTTGCCACATCATATATTTTATCTAGATATATGTGATGTTACTCCCACTATGGGTAGTCTAAATACATCACATATATCTAGATAAAATAGATGATATGACAAGCAATAAATGAAGAAAAAGAGGCATATGGTAACAGACTAGCTAGTCACTAGTAGTATGAGTAACATCACACATATCAAGGCAGGATAAGTCTATGGCCTAATAAATGAAGTGTTGCATGTTACTACCTCCGTCCGGGTTTATTAGGCCCCCTTTCATTTTGGGTCCAACTTTGACCATGTATTTAACTAAAAATATATAAAGTTTATGCTACAAAATGTATATTGTTGAATTTGTATTTGAAAGAGGTTTCATATGGTATACTTTTTCTCCCATGTACTTTATATTTTATTAGTTAAAATTCATGGTCAAACTTTGGTTCAAAATGAAAGGGGGCCTAATAAACCCGAACGGAGGGAGTACCGCACACATGTTACTTCACACTATAGAGATAGTCACATAGACTAGTAACATGCCTATGTTAGTAGTCTAAGTTACTCCCCATTGTGGCTAGTCTTAAAAATCTTAGCAACTACTCTCCCTAATGCATTGGTGCTTAACTTTTGTAGCTAAGTCTCCCTCATTTAATGTTTTAACACCAAAACACCTTCATGCATTGGTTGATAGTCATTTTGCATAGGTCCATGTGCTTAGCATCATTTCCTCCTGGGGTTACCATAATGCTCTCTCTCCTCTTTAATTGCTCTGCTACATCACTTTTTTTGCCTATGTGGCACCCTTAGAACCGGTACACCTTGAAGCACTGGGAAGGGCCTTAGGACCAAGGCAAAAAATTATGGAGCACTTCGAATGAAATTTTGGCACGATGACCAAGGCACAAAATTATGGGGCACTTCGAATGAAATCACACTTGATTATTGAAGTGGTTAGCAGCAGGTAAATCAATTAGGTGGACCTTATCCAGCGATTTGAGCACATGTACAGCTGCTTTACATGGCCCATGGAAGGTCCTAAGAAATCAGCAGAAAATGAAAAATTGTGTGCAATAGGAAAAATTGTGTGCATTAGGGCCACACAATGGATGGCACCCAATCTTTACATGTATTGTACAAACTGTTATCTTCAATTTGTATGCATCAAACAAATTTATATGCACAATGGATGGCCGATGTCTAACATCTGAACGGGGACCTTCTCACCGATCTCACGAACAAGTAGTAAGACTTTATGTCGAGGGGTGCTCCGGCTTTGTACCAGCAAAGCTCGTGTCGATCTCTTCAACGACGAATGTGTTCTCATCGATTATCGTGCACGTGGTACCGGTGAAGTATTCACGGAGGTTGTCATCTTCCCCTGCCATCTCACGAAGATCATCCCGTTGACCATGGAGTTGATGTTGTAGGTGTTCTGTCCCGACACGAATCTAGCCACGCGGAGTAAGTACGATCGCTTAAAGGAGAAGTTGTCAGTTTGCACGCGTGTCTAGGACGTGATCACAGTGCACAAGATGTTGTCCTTGGATGTGTGTGCGTTGCACTGCTCCCGGGACCTTGCCTCAGGATTGGCCGTTGAGGACGCCGGGGATGCCAATGATGCCACATGGGTCGTCATCGCTTCGGCTTGGCTAGATGCGGTTGATCACGTCCGGTGCTCACGAAGTGGCAATGCAACTGCAGTGATGTTCCCTCTTGTCTAAATGGCAGCAAAATGGTGCGACGAGCCCTGCCGTCAGCGGTAACCCATGCATCCATGTGGACATGAACATAGATGTTGATCCGGAGAGTGAATGTGAAATACAAACCAAATTGGATGTTGTTATGTTATGCTCTAAATTCAAGTATAAAGATAAAGACTAACTTCTGACGAGCGAGCGGAGCAAGGCATATCGCCGGTAGGCTTGGGCCAAATGAGCTGATCTTGCACCGTACGAGCCACCGCCCTTGCATGCGCCATGCATGCAACAACCGGCTCTATCCTTTCATGCAAATATGATCTGTGGTTAGTTTATTAGCGTGTGTGCGAGTGTATGTCCTCTCTTGATCTACTCTCATATATACTAGCATAGCCCGCGCGGCGGCACGCCGCGCCCTCGATACGATGTATCCATATGAGATATGTTTACTATTTACAACAAATGTTATTGGTTTAAAATAAGAGAACACCCAACGTAGCAATATAAACTATGAAGAGACATATTATTAGCATCATGCATGCTGCATGTTGCTAAACAGCGAAATACACGTTAATACATCCTTAGTAAGTTTCATTTATTCACATCATGCCATTCTATAAAACAAAGGGTATGCTAGATGATAACTTCCTTCGTCAATGAGCTTTTAGGCTGGTCATTATCTTATAACATTTAGAGAAAAAACAAATATACAACACAGAGGAACATAGCTAGTGGCCTTTTTTCACCCTTAAGAATCTTATTATGTAAGTTAATAGTGTGTCATCCAAATTCACCGCAACTTGATGCCTGCATACGACAATTATGAGAAGAGGGTAAATATGAGAAGGGGTAAACCCATATTGTTTAGTCTTGGTGCCCACATACAACAAATATGAGAAGGGGGTTAAACCATACTGTTTAGCAAGTATACAGAATTGGTGAAAGATGAGTTAGAATATAAATCTTGAAAATAATGAGTTTTGACTGGAATTGCTCCATACACCTTGAACCACCAACTTTTTTGACTGTTTGATTGGTTGCTAATTTGGATATCATTTCTTTCCTTGAGCGTTCGAGAATCGTTGATGTATAATTAGGTTTGTCGGTCATTGGAGAACATAGCTTTGTGTTTTTACACGTTGTGGGCGATAGCTTGCTTCGACCATGGAGTCGCGAGCCATAGCTTGCAGCGCATGGGGATGCGTTGTCTCACATGCTCCTCGCCGGCGACAGCGTCGTGCATAAAGTTGCCATGTACTAATCAGAAGCAGACTTCCCCGCAAAAAAAAAGAAGCAGAATGAAGAACTGATCTAACTGGTTGCTACGTCATCCTACTACCGGTGATTTGCAAGCTAATTTACCAAACTCATGTCACGAACGCTAGTTGCACGTGTACCCATGGGGGAGTTCATCGCT
The DNA here is from genome assembly GCA_021605205.1 of Aegilops longissima. NCBI lineage: Eukaryota > Viridiplantae > Streptophyta > Magnoliopsida > Poales > Poaceae > Aegilops > Aegilops longissima. The sequence continues at coordinate 153,984,348 of CM038682.1, forward strand.
GTTGTGCACCAACTGCACTGAATCGTTCTCCCTATGCTTTGCCACTCCAGAACACCCCGCGTGGAAGATCAAAACGACATGTTAGACCGGATAAATCATGTGTCAACAACTCAATCAGCCAACGCTACAACCGCCCGAGCAGATCGAAGCAAATCAAAGAAAAAAGAATAAGAAAAGAAATACATGCACGTAGTCAAATCTTGATCTGCATGGCACAAAACTTGGGATCTGCATGCAACCCCGCCTCTCTACAAAAGCGGATCACAGGCAAGGCAAAAGGAATGTCCAACACAACCACCAATAATCGGTAGGCACACCCAGAATCGTGCCCGCACCACTAATTGGCGTGGCAGCACCCGATTGGTCTGTTTTTTGCTGGAAAAAAAGCATATCACTTCTTTGGCACATCTAGATAATCTGAAACAATTATAAAAAATATATCATTCTATGCTTTAGTGAATACAGGAGGAAAGGCTTGTGTAAAAGCAGAAGCTTATAGTTGTGATGTTCTTAATAATGGCACTGAAAGGCCTAAAGAAAACAGATTTGGACAGGTTTCTATCTGGGTAAAAAAACACAAAAGAAGAGCTTTTGCATGATATTTGTTTCTCATGGAGTTTCATCTTGTCAAATAATTCAAATCTAATGTACAGTACATAAAACTTTACATGCCAGACTCTGAAACTTGTTAAAAGCAGTGTTGGTCTGGTTCTAGAAAAACAAAGCAGTTCCCTGAACCCTAATGCTGATTATGTACTTTTTTCAGATAAAAGTGAAGTTCTAACATTCACTCAACCCTAAGGCCGATTATGTATTTTTCAAAGAAAACTAAAGTTCTAACTTTTAGTTAAGCTGATGTGCAAAAGAATGATGCATCTAAAATAAACAAAACTAAGAAACATACTACAGAAATGAATACTTCCATCCTCTTAACCTTCAGGCGAAAATGTAGATGATCAGGATGTCAGAATAGTAACAATGCCTTTTCACAATTATATAAATTTGTAATTTTCCCCTATCCAAATTTCCATGATTAATTTATCTGGCTTGGTTACGAATTCTTCAATAGCCAAGCTCTATCACGCAGACCAAACCCTTTTAATCCGCCTTCTTTAGCAGTTAGAGTGATCCAACTATCCATTTTGAAAAAAAAGAGTGATCCAACTACGAAGCATGAGTTGAGTCAGGATCTTCTTCAGCAATTAGGATGATCCAACTACTATGCATGACTAAGGATTTTGGTGATGCGGTAGCCGGCCCTAGCCTCTCATGGACTCTTGCTTCCGATCTTTAGTGGCGATGAGTATAGAAGGCAAGTATTAGGGAGAAAATAGAGAGTGTAAAAGAGAACATCCAGGAAATATTTTGGATAGGGCAAAAATTACATATACATTTATCAACGGAAATCGCTTAACATGTGCATATGAGTAGCTGGAATAAACCAGACCGGCTACTGTACTATGTCGATCGACAGTGACACTAACACAGCTTGATTTTCTTGGGCTAACTTCCGAACCTCCATGGATTTAAGCACAAAAGGACAAGGCTCGCATCAGATTCTGGAGGACAAAAAAATCAAGTTCATATACAAATCATCAAGGAGAAAACGGCTCGTTCTCCGAGCGGAGAAAAAGGGAAGGAAGCTGCCAGATTCAACATATCAACTTCGATGGATCACCATTTGCATAGACACTTCAAAAAGTAAGCCCTTGAATCAACTAACAACATAAAACTGAACGTTTTTAAAGGAAGGGAACAAAGAAGTCGCTCAACTTACCCTGAACACATTGCTCCTACTCCTGTGATTCGTAAACATATCTCTGAACCTGAGCATGACCATCAGTCAAAAAATCACAGGCTACTAAGAAAGTTCTTTTTTTAAGAAGTGGCCATCAATCTATTGATAAACTACCAGAACAACGCTAGCTAGCTAGTGCGAGTGCAGCCGCCACAGCTATGCTAGCCAAGCTGCTCGATGCCAAGGAGCGCACCGCAGTGGTGCCGTTGTCTGTCTTCTCCTTGCTCGTCGCCGGCGAGATGCCCTTGAAGCTTGGGCTGCCCACATGCGGGTGCAGCTGATCATGTGCACTCCTGCCGGCATCCGTACCCGCGTGCACACCCGCCTACTTATTCATCTTCCTCCATGCACCTCCTCCTTCATGAGCGTACGCCCTGTAAGCATCAGAACCTACACGATCAGCAGCAACCGTCTAAACAAAAATACACCAACATGGCAGCGCCCAACACTTGTGAAATCACGTGAAAAAAGCCACGAGAACAGGAAACAAAACAAACCTTCTATTCCTTCGTTCTTGATCCAATCTGACGGCATCGTTGTTGGCCAGCTCCAATTCTTCCTGCGCATCGTGATAGCGTCCAGGTCGAACCCGCCATGCGTGGTTACACGATGGCGCCTCCAGCGAGAAGTTGCCGAACCCAAGCAGGTGGCCGATCTCACGCACTGCCACCGACGCCTCCAGGTCGGTACGTGGTCTACACGTTGCCACCGACCACCGACGCCTCTGATGCGCATGTATGGAACCACCTCGCCCTCATGCCCAGGGGACCGTGTTGAACACCTCGCAGTCCCCGCGGTGGCCGTGTCGACAACAACATGGTAGCGATGACGGTGATGCACTTGCTCGCTCGGCAGAGTAGCAGCGATGGTGTCTGGACGCAGCTCCCCTCTGGCAAAGCCCCCTAGTGGCAGTTTGGAGGTGCAGCGTGGGGGAGAGCCCAGAGAAGGGGAGAGCACCGCTGTAGTTCCTCCATGGTTTCTGAATTTCTCGGTGGTGCTTTGATGAGATGCAAACGCGAGAGATGGCCACAGAGAAGGAAGGGAAGCAACCTATTTATAGCCTCGCACCACACAGAAGGAACTACAATAGTAAAGGGAAGATCTCCAGAAAACGTGAGAGAAGCGGCACCGATCAGAAGGGGTAGCAGGCTCCCGAACCAACGTTGAAAGCGGCAGCGCCAGCATCATCTAGATGGAACAACGGGGGCGGCACCGCTCTCTCAGAGAAGAGGAGGTTCACGTAACCAAAGAACGTCGACTGGGCCACTTTCCGGATCTATCTGAAGACTGAGCTCCACGGTGTTCGACAGACTACTCCTCCATCGCCGGTTTTTGCGCCCACCTCAAGACAGTCGTCGACGCGTTGTGTAATGTGGGCAAGCCGGTGGACGACAACGAGCTTGTGATCCAACTCCTCTGCGGCATCACTCGGGACCGACATCAAATGACCGCCAAGATCATCGAAAAGTTTGCCACTCCCGTCACATTCCATAGCTCCCGTTTCGGCTCGCCAAAGGCGACGACGAACGTGATGAGAGTGCCAGATTTTTGGATGATCTTGACGGTCATTTGGTGACGGACCCGATTGATGCCACGACGGAGCTAGATCACCAGCTCGACATCATCCACTAGCTTGCCCACATTGCGCAACGCATCGGGGAACGTCTTCAGGCGGGCGCAAAAGCCAAAGATGGAGGAGTCGCCTTGTCGAACACCGTAGAGCTTGGTCTTTAGATAGATTTGGTACGAGCGCCGGTTGTTGAGGAAGAGGGCCTCGAGGAACGACCAGAGCTTGAAGGAGGTGTCTTGCCGGTCCATGAGGAAGTTGAGGAGGTCTGTGCTCATGGTGTTGTAGAACCACTTCTTCATGGCCTTGTTAACAATTTTCCACGACGGGTCACTACAGCGGTCATCCAAGTCGGGAGAGACTTGGTCGTTGACGTCATACTGGTCGAAAGTCTCCTCCTTGAGACCACGGCAGGTGGAGTAGTTGACGCCCTTCATGTTCAACTGTACATGCACGTGATGAACTGATGATGGATGTTGGCCCCCCTGGATACAAGCAGCATGGGCCTGCACCGGTGACGGAAAGTGGCCAGGGAGAGGTGGTGTGATCTGTAGGGCGAGAGGAGCAATGGCGATCTGGGCACGGTGGCCGCGGCGGGCAGGGACTCCTTCGACATGGTGGAAGCAAGAAGACTGGATCAAGAAACTAATACCATGTTAGATTACCGAAAAAGGCTTTCGCCCCGCTTTATAAATAAAGCAAACCGCCATAGCACACACATACAGAATCAGGTCCACACACACCCAAGTCTCACAATAAAGTACATAGGTTCTGCTGAGGGCACAGCTCAACAAGCCCAGAAAAAAAAAAGACGGAACACGCCGGACGGAAACATCGCCTAGTCTGACTCAGGCAGAGGCGGCGGGGGCGGCGGCGACAGGCGGACGGCCATCGAACGGAGGTCGGCGATGAAGGCTGAGATGGTGTCGCGGTCCAGGAGGCGGCTAAGCGGCCGCCAAAGCTGCAAGAAACCCGAGAGTTTGAAAAGAGCGTCAGTAGCCCGACGAAGAGGAGTGCGCTGAATCACAAGCTTATTGTGGACAGTCCAGAGGGTCCAGGCGAGGACCCCAATCTCAAGCCACCTAATGTGGCGAAAAGTCGCGGGGGAGATCTGGAGTTCGGCAAATAAGTCCGGGAAGTTGGTGTGACACCAATCTCCACCGCCCACTTCGCGAAAACAGCTTCAGTGGAACTGGGCGGAAACGCAAGAGAAGAAGATGTGGTTCGAGTCTTCGGGAACCCCGTAGAGCGGGCAGACGCCTGTACCCGGGCCGTTTCGCTTGCGCACCTCCACCCCGGACGGGACCCGGCCGCGGATCCATTGCCACATGAATATGCGGATTTCAGGGGCAGGCGGATGGACCACACCATCGAAAGGGGTAGGGGGCAGAGGAGGGGGAGATGGCCTGGTAAAGCGACTTGATGGAGAATTGGCCCGACGGCTCAAGGTGCCAGCGCACCAGGTCAGGGCCACCATCCACCAAAGGTTCATGGAGAGCCACACAATCAAGTAACTCACGCCAGGCGGCGGATTCCAAGGGGCCAAAAGGCCGGCGGAAAGCAAGACGCCCTAAGTCAAGAAGGGCCCTATCAACAGAGAGCATGGGATCGATGGCAATAGAGAAGAGGCCGGGAAAGCGGGCTGCAAAGGGAGCATCCCCGACCCAGTGATCGAACCAGAACAGCGTCGATACTCCGGATCCGATCGAGATGGAGGTCCCGATACGGAGGACCGGGAGAAGCTGAATTATCGACTGCCAGAACTGAGATCCGCCAGACTTCTGGTAGAAGGCGAGGGGTTGGCCGCGTAAGTATTTGTTCCGGATGATGTCAAGCCAGAGGCCACCGTGACCGTGCGAGATGCGCCAAAGCCAGCGGGAGAGAAGGGTGATGTTCATCCGCTTAGAACACATGATGCCCAAGCCACCTTGCTCCCTGGGCTTGCATATGTCAGGCCAGCTGACCATATGGTACTTCTGCTTGCCATCATCGCCTGCCCAGTAAAAGCGGGACTGGACCCTGGCGATCTCCTGGTGCAGGGTCTCGTGGAGACTGTAGAAGCTCATGAGGAACAAGAGGAGGCTGGAGAGGGAGGAGTTGACGAGAATAGTCCAGGCCGCCTTGGACAGCCACCTCCCCTGCCAGGGCTCGACGCGAGTTTGGAGCTTGGCCATGGAGGGCCGCAGGTCCGCGACGGTCAGCCGGGAGTCACTAATGGGCGTTCCCAGGTAGGTAGGGGGGAAGGAGCCCATGCGGCAATTAAGCCTGTTGGCGATGGCCTGAGACTCGGAGGGGGAGTAGCCCATCACCATAACATCACTCTTGTCGAAGTTGATCTTGAGGCCCGACATCTGTTCGAAGCAGAGAAGGAGGAACTTGAGGTTGGATATGTCCGTCTCCGAGCCTTCGACCATGATGATAGTGTCGTCAGCATACTGGAGGATGGAGATCCCGGAGCCACCGGCAAGGTGGGGAGTAATCCCACGAATATGGCCAACGGCTTTAGCCTTATCCAGAATGGAGGCAAGCGCGTCCACGACCATATTGAACAAGAACGGGGAGAAGGGGTCGCCTTGCCGCACCCCACAAAGGGTGGGGAAGAAAGGGCCAATCTCACCGTTGATGTTCACGGCCGTGCGGCCGCAAGAGACCATCTGCATGACTCTAGTGATCCACCGGTCATCGAAACCCTTCCGAAGAAGGACCTCCCGCAGGAAGGGCGAGCTAACCGTATCGTTGGCCTTGTGGAAATCAATCATCAGGAAAACCGCCTTGAGGCGCTTGACGCGCACCTCATGAAGGACTTCATGAAGGACGAGGACCCCATCCAAGATGTAACGACCCTTAATGAAGGCCGACTGGTTGGGGTGAGTCACATGGTCGGCCAGCAGGGTCACCTTATTGGCGTACCCCTTAGCCAGGATCCGGAAGATCACATTAATAACCGTGATCGGGCGAAACTGGCGAATGTCGGACGCCCCAGGGACCTTGGGGATGAGAGAGATGATCCCAAAATTGAGACGCCCAAGATCGATGGAGCCAACGTGGAACTCGTCGAAGATGGCCATGACCTCTGGTTTAATCACGTTCCAGAAGGTCTGGAAAAATTTAACCGGGAGGCCATCCGGTCCCGGCGCAGAGGAAGGGTTCATGCCCTTGATGGCCTCCCAAACCTCCTCCTCGGAGAAGGGGGCCGTAAGGGCAGCCTTCTCCGAGACAGACACCAACTGGGCCCAGACCAGCAATCAGGGGCGAGAGAGATGCCGCTTCTAGGAGCGGCAGAGAATAAGGATCTATAGAAACCGTCGACGTGGGACCGGATGTCGCGGGGGTCTTGAAGGAGAGTCTCACCATCCCACAAAAGAGGGATGGCGTTGAGTCTACGGCGGCATTGGCGATGGCCTGGAAGTATGCCGTATTTACATCGCCCTTCAAGACCCACTTCTGGGCACCATGGAGGCGCCAATAAGCCTCCTCATCGGTGTAGATCACGGAGAGCTGGTCTTAGGTCATAGCGGGACAGCCACTCGTATGGAGAGAGACCCACCGCATCCGCATGCAAGTCCAGAGCCTGAATCGCGGACAACAATGACTTCTTGCGCTCCCGTAGGTCGCGACCCAGATTCGCACCCCAACCCTTCACGAACTGCCGACCGCGTTTCGCACTGAAGTGCCACGAATCAATGGCGAAGGGGAGGGGGTGGGGTGGGGCGGGCCTCGATCCATCGAGCACCTACGGTGTCGATAAACCCGGCCTGGGAGAGCCAGAAGGTCTCAAACCGAAATCGAGGGGAGATCGGCGGACGCTCGTCAGCAGAGGAGAGAAGCAGGGGGACATGATCCGAGCCAATCCGCATGATGGCGCGAAGGGGGGCTAAGGGGCAGCGGAGGTCCCAATCCAGGGACACTAGAACCCGGTCTAGGACGGACTGGGTCGGGGAGGCTTGCCTGTTCGTCCAGGTGAACCTGGCACCAATCCTATCGATCTCGCCATGTTAGATTACAAGAATGAGCCCAAGCACAAGTTATATTCTTCCTCTCAGTACAGATATATATGAGAGTACATCAAAAGAGAAAGAGAGAGGAGATACACTCGCACACGTGCTAACAAACTAACCACCGATCATATTTGCATAAAAGGATAGAGGCGGCTGTTGCATGCATGGCGCATGCAAGGGCGGTGGCTCATATGGCGCAAGATCATCTCATGCTGGCAACAACATAGTCTAAAATCATCGATTGAATCCCAATCCGGTACTGAATGCAAGGCTGGATCAGCCAACGTTTTTTATGGGCACGTACTGGAAGAAAGGAAGAACGAAAAGAGTACGGTGGATTGAGGAATTGACTCCCTTGTCTACACGAAAATGAATTTTTAAAGCTGCATAGTTTTGGTGGCTGTCAGTTCCTTAAAAAATATTTGATGGTCTAACACAACATCTCGGATAGAAAAATAGTTCCAAGAGGACGTAGCTTCCATTCCCTGATTAAGCATACATGTTAGAGTACGGAATGGGCCTAATGGCCTGGGCTGGCGGTATAGCCCGTTAATCTAGGGTTAATTAGAGATAACGGTCGCTTGCTTAGGGATCATGTAAACCTTGTTTGGGAGTTAAGTAAACCTATTTATATAAAGAGAGGAGATGTATCAATCTAATCAAGCAAGAATTAAGAAGGAAAACCCTTCCCTCTTGCCCGGTCATGGGCAAAAAGGCCCCCGGCCGGCCCTCTCGCGCCCTCCTCCTAGCAGCACCATAACAATTTGGTATCAGCTAGCTTCGGTTCGATCATGTCTACACCGCCGCCCAACCCGTCTCTTCCGCTGCCGGTCACCTCGTCGCCGGGATCCTCCGTCGCGCCTGCCCCCGCCGTCCTCACCCCGGAGGAGGTGTCCGGTGCGCTGTGGGACCTAACCCAGGCAGTCCAGGAGATCCGCCTATTCTTGGCTGGGTCCTACGGGCCGCACCCGGCTGCGCCGCCCATCGCCACCACCTGGCTGTCGTGGAAGCCGCCACACCAGGCGGCCTCCGCCGCGCTCGCCAGGCCGCTGCAACAGCCGCTTCAACTGCCATCCACCGCCACCACCCCGCCCTGGCTAGAGTGGCAGCCGCCGCTCCTGGCGGCCTCCGTCGCGCCGGAGGCTCCGCCGCAGCAGCCGCTGCTGCTACCCCAGGGCGTCCCCACCGCGCTCGTCGGGCCGCTGCAGCAGCCAACGCCGGTTAGCTCCGGCCCTGCATCGACCACGCCGGTGGGAGTCCCGATCCACCAGATCATGTTCCCGCCATCGCCATCACCGCTTCCCCAGGGCGTCCCAATCCAGCAGATCAAGTTCCTGCCGTCACCGTCACCGCTTCTGGCTTGGATCACTACCCGCCACGTGTCAGCGGTAGTGAGGCTGCAGGCTGCTGCACGCGGCCTCCTAGCGCGTCGGCGTGTGCGGGAGATACGTGGTTTGCAGCTGCCGCTCCTCCCAGCTGCGCTTCGCTGCGCAAAGGACCTCGATCTCGTCCGCTGTGTCGGGGATCTTGGGCATGCTGTTTTCCTTGCGGGCAGCGACCACAAAGTCTGCGACATCGGCGGTTGGGGGGCGCGCACCCCTACTCGTCATTCTCCATCCCAAGCCCTCCACTCTTTTCTGTGCGGTGCAGACCAACAGTCGTCCGGCGGGGAGAAGGCAGGGTGTCACCGATAGGAGCGCAACGCGTAGCACCACTGCATTCCGCCGGCCGCCGCGCGGGTGCCTCTGCTGGACGCTCTTGCGACCACTTCCAGGTGGCCATACACATGCACTCCTTTTGTCCAGATGGTGCCCATGGGATCCAGGTGGATGTACACGTGCACGTCCGACGTGCGGATGGTGTCCCCTTTTTGTTAAGGGGTCCAAAATAAATCGTCCCAGTCCATTTCAGGTTGAGAGTAATAAAACAAGCCGAGATGTAAAAGGCTTGTTTTTAGGTGTTAGGTTTGTGTTGCGTCGAGTCATGGTTATAAGTTGGTTAGATTGCAACTCGAGGACAAGCTGCATGTCTAGGTGGGGTGTAGTGTTAGAGTACGTAACGGGCCTAATGGCCTGGGCTGGTGGTATAGCCCGTTAATCTTAGGGTTAATTAGAGATAAGGGTCGCTTGCTTAGGGGTCAAGTAAACCTTGCTTGGGAGTCAAGTAAACCTCTCTATATAAACAGATGAGATGTATCAATCTAATCAAGCAAGAATTAAGAAGGAAATCCCTTCCCTCTTGCCCGGCCGTGGGCAAAAAGGCCCCCGGCCGGCCCTCTCGCGCCTCCTTCTAGCAGCACCATAACAATACATGAGAAGAATTATGTTTGATGTAGCAAAGAAAGTAATTGCTTAACAATCTATACAGAAGCCCAGATGTGGAAATAAGTACATGTCTAAATTTTGGTTGTGGGCTATTCTAAAGCTCTTGATGATAATTTCTTCATCCAAGAAGCATACCAAATTGTGTACTTTAGGGCTTATGAGCTTATTAAATCATGAAGAATGGAGTGGGCATTTGAAAGGTGCTAATGTATATTCTGATGCTCTCCAACCTTTTCCCTCCGTGAACAGTACCCGAGAGAGGCGAAAGGGAAGGAGCCGAGATCCTTTGCCCTGGTGACGGCCGGATCGCCGGTCCCTCTCTCTTCAGCTATCGTTGCGGTGGTGGGAGAGTGGATGGACCTCCGATCTGTGCCTGAGGCATGTAGATAGTAGGATAGAGCTCCCCGACGACACTGCTAGGGGGTGGCGGCGGTGTTGTTGAATAAGGTGGCCAGAGTTCCTTCCCCTTCTCGTTTTTGCCATGTATGGCTGAGCCGGCGAGCTTCCAGATCCGTCGATCTAGTGGGCTCTAGTTCTCCATGGCGGCCTTCGCGGCAGAGGTGTTGGCCAGTAGTGTGGAGTTTTGGTCCCTCGATTCTGTCTTCTTCACAACAAGGTGGTTCCTGTATTTGCTGTTCGGATGCTGGGTTGGTGTGGCGTGCTTCTCGTGGTTGTTACCGGTGGTTTTCGCCACATGTATAGGAGCTTCCATGGATTTCGGAGTTATGCTTTCTTCGGTGTGGTCAAGCAAGCCTTCATCTCTTCCCGCCGTGATGGTCCTTTAGGGCCGAGGTTGAAGACTTCCGGTCCGCGTTCATTCCGGCTGCAGATAACCAATGTCATGCAGGCTCTGGAGGGAGCGGCGGCAGCGGTAGCGGCGGCAGCCCGCGATGGTTGGATGGGTGGGTTGGTTGCCCAGGGACCAATGTGTAATTTCTTTGTTTGGTGGGGTGCTTTGTACCACTGTTCGGCTTTAATATAACTCTAAGGTCCTTTTGGCAAAAAAAGAGAAAGGTGTTAATGTATGTCGTGTTGCAACAACTGTTTCAAATTTCTTGTTTGCTAATGATTCACTAATATTAATGCAAGTTGATGCTGGAAATGTGAATGTCTATGAAGGATCTTACCGGACTATAGGCCAGTTGGTCACTGAACACAAACCTAGCATTCACTTCAGTCCACAAACTAGAGCCCAAGATAGGGAGGTGATCAGCACCACACTAAACATAATGACTAGAGCTTTAACTGATAAATTTTTGGGCCTGCTGACAATTTTGGGAGTGAACAGAAGTGATTTGTTCTAGTTTCTCATGGAGACAGTTTTGAAAAGAATTAGTGGATGGAAAGACAAACTATTATCCACTGGTGGAAAAGAACTGCTGCTGAAAGCAATTGCACAAACTATACCTACATGTGATGTCCGTGTTTAGAATTCCAGAACCAATTTGTAAAGGGCTTACTGAAGGTATGTCTCAATTTTGGTGGGGTGGTGACACAGATATATAAAGAATGCTCTGGGTAGCATGGTGGAAAATCTGGGTATTTAAGAAACATGGAGGTATGGGATTAAGAGGCATTGACTGTTTCAGTCTAGCTCTTCTTGCTAATAGCAAATCAAGGTTCCCTTTGTGCGATGGTATTGAAGGCTAGATACTATACTTGTGGGAATGTGCTAGATGCTGAGGCCAACAGGGGAGCTCCTTTACCAGGCAGAACATTTTGGAAGGGATAATAACTCTGAAAAAAGGTCACATATGGAGGGTAAGAGATGGAAATAATATAGATAGTTGGAATGATGAGTGGATTCCCACTATCCAATGAGGAAAATTATAACTCAAAGAGGACATAATATTTTGACAAAAGTTTCTAAGATAATTGATCCATCCACAAACTACTGGAATGAACAGTAGGTAAGACTGATTTTCTGCGTAGTTGATGCTGGGAGGATTTTGGTGATACCTTTGGCAATTGGCATCTTATCAAATAGATGATTTTGTCGCTTGGTCTTTGACATGGTCAGGTTGTTTCTTAATTTAAAAATGTGTACCATGCAGAATGGGAGTCATGGTTTGGAAGAACCGGAGAAAATTAAACCAAGGGACTCGATTGGGAGGTATGGGGCCCCATCCTATGTGGGACAATATTTGGAAACTGAGAGTTCCAGCAAAGGTAAAAATCTTCATCTGGTGAGTTATGCATGTCATTATCCCTTGCCGTGTTATATTGTCAGATAGGCATATCAAGGTGTCAGGGCAAAGGTATCATATGTGCTATTGGAGCTGAAAATATCAAATATATGCTATTCCTTCCTTTTTCCTAGAGCAAGAAAGATATGGATGAATCTAGGCTTGGATGCAGCTATACAGGAAGCATGCTCTGGGTTTTCTGAAGACAAGAATTTTTAGAATTCTTGTTGCAGCGAATCAGGCTCGCTCGGTGGTGTCCGGAGTACAGCTAATGACAGAGATTTTCATTGTTTCGTGTTAGTGCTTGTGGTGGGCATGCAGTCAGCAATGTTTCTGATGAGCAGGTCCAGAACCCTGAGAGTTCAGCCATTATACGATCTCTTGTGGCAAACTTCATGGCAGCCTCGAGCCCACATCGAAAGGAAAGGAAAGAAAGATGGGTACCACCTCTGAAGAAGTTAGTTAAGGTGAATGTGGATGCATCTTTTGACCAAGATAATTATAAGGGTAACACTGGTATTGTCATTAGGGAAAGTAAGGGGAGTTTTATTGCTGCCAAGAATTCTAGTATTCCTCCTATTTTTATGTCCTATCGGCAGAAGCCTTGGAACTATAGGAAGCACTTATGCTAGCTAAGACAATATGCAATTGCCTGGTTATTAGCTCAGATAACGTCGAAGTTATAAACAATATGAATGATGAAGTTCATGCTGCGAGTAATGCCGCACTAGTTTACTTTGACTGCTAATCCCTATCCAGAGAATTTGCGAAGGTCAATTATGTTCATGAGAACCGCGAAGCTAATAAGGTTGCCCATGAGTTGGCAAGATTAGCTAAGTATCAAGATCCTTGTACCTGGTTATATGATCCTCCTGAAGGAAATATGCCCTAGAGGCAATAATAAAGTTATTGTTTATTTCCTTATATCAAGGTAAATGTTTATTATTCATGCTAGAATTGTATTAACCGGAAACATAATACATGTGTGAATACATAGACAAACATATAGTCACTAGTATGCCTCTACTAGACTAGCTCATTAATCAAAGATGGTTATGTTTCCTAACCATAGACATGAGCTGTCATTTGATTAATGGGATCACATCATTAGGAGAATGATGTGATTGACATGACCCATTCCGTTAGCTTAGCACTTGATCGTTTAGTATATTGCTATTGCTTTCTTCATGACCTATACATGTTCCTGTAACTATGAGATTATGCAACTCCCGTTTACGGAGGAACACTTTGGTACTACCAAACGTCACAACGTAATCGGGTGATTATAAAGGAGTACTACAGGTGTCTCCAAAGGTACATGTTGGGTTGGCGTATTCGAGATTAGGTTTTGTCACTCCGATTGTCGGAGAGGTATCTCTAGGCCTTCTCGGTAATATACATCACATAAGCCTTGCAAGCATTGCAACTAATAAGTTAGTTGTGAGATGATGTATTACGGAACGAGTAAAGAGACTTGCCGGTAACGAGATTGAACTAGGTATTGGATACCGACGATCGAATCTCGGGTAAGTAACATACCGATGACAAAGGGAACAACGTATGTCGTTATGCGGTTTGACCGATAAAGATCTTCGTAGAATATGTAGGAACCAATATGGGCATCCAGGTTCCGCTATTGGTTATTGACCGAGAATAGTTCTAGGTCATGTCTACATAGTTCTCGAACCCGTAGGGTCCGCACGCTTAACGTTTCGATGACAGTTTATTATGAGTTTATAAGTTTTGATGTACCGAAGGTTGTTCGGAGTCCCGGATGTGATCACGGACATGACGAGGAGTCTCGAAATGGTCGAGACATAAAGATTGATATATTGGAAGCCTATGTTTGGACTTCGGAAAGGTTCCGGATGAAAACAGGATTTTACCGGAACACCGGGGGGTTACCGGAACCCCCCGGGGGGTCAATGGGCCTTGATGGGCCATAAGGGGAGAAGAGGAGGGCCGGCCAGGGCACGCCGCGCGCCCCCTCCCCCTCTAGTCCAAATAGGACAAGGAGAGGGGGGGGGGCGCCCCCCTTCCCTCTTCCCCCTCCCCAAACCTAATCCAACTAGAAAGGGGGAGTCCTACTCCCGGTGGGAGTAGGACTCCTCCAGGCGCGCCTCCCTAGGGCGGCCGCCCCCCTTGCTCCTTTATATCTGAGCAGGGGGCACCTCATAACACACAAGTTGATCTCGTGATCGTTCCTTAGCCGTGCAGGCGTGCCCCCTCCACCATATTACACCTCGTTCATATCGTTGCGGAGCTTAGGCGAAGCCTGCGTCGGTGGAGCATCATCATCGCCACCACGCCGTCGTCGTCGACGGAACTCATCCCCGACGCTTTGCTGGATCGAAGCCGGGGATCGTCATCGAGCTGAGCGTGTGCAGAACTCGGAGGTGCCGACGTTCGGTACTTGGATCGGTCGGATCGTGAAGGCGTCGACTACATCAACAGCGTTGTTATAACGCTTCGCTTCGGTCACGAGGGTACGCGGACACACTCTCCTCTCGTTGCTATGCCATCACCATGGTCTTGCGTGTGCGTCGGAAATTTTTTGAAATTACTACGTTCCCCAACAGTGGCATCCGAGCCTGGTTTTATGCGTTGATGTCATATGCACAAGTAGAACACAAGTGAGTTGTGGGCGATATAAGTCATACTGCTTACCAGCATGTCATACTTTGGTTCGGCGGTATTGTGAGATGAAGCGGCCCGGACCGACATTACGCCAGACGCTTACGCGAGACTGGTTTCACCGCTTGAGCACTAGTTGCTTAAAGGTGACCGGCGGTGTCTGTTTCTCTCACTTTAGTTGAACCGAGTGTAGCTCGCCCGGTCCTTGCGAAGGTTAAAACAGCACCAACTTGACAAACTATCGTTGTGGTTTTGATGCGAGGTAAGAACGGTTCTTGCTCAGCCCGTAGCAGCCACGTAAAACTTGCAACAACAAAGTAGAGGACGTCTAACTTGTTTTGCAGGGCATGTTGTGATGTGATGTGGTCAAGGCGTGATGCTATATTTTATTGTATGAGATGATCATGTTTTGTAACGAGTTATCGGCGTGGCTGGCGAGGAGCCATATGGTTGTCGCTTTATTGTATGAAATGCAACGCCATGTAATTGCTTTACTTTATCACTAAGCAGTAGCGATAGTCGTAGAAGCAATAGTTGGCGAGACGACAACGATGCTACGATGGAGATCAAGGTGTCGCGCCGGTGACGATGGTGATCATGACGGTGCTTCAGCGATGGAGATCACAAGCACAAGATAATGATGACCATATCATATCACTTATATTGATTGCATGTGATGTTTATCCTTTATGCATCTTATCTTGCTTTGATTGAC
Organism: Aegilops longissima; assembly: GCA_021605205.1. Classification (NCBI taxonomy): domain Eukaryota; kingdom Viridiplantae; phylum Streptophyta; class Magnoliopsida; order Poales; family Poaceae; genus Aegilops; species Aegilops longissima. Next base: position 153,999,570 of record CM038682.1, read on the forward strand.
GGTAGCATTATAAGATGATCTCTCACTAAAATTATCAAGAAGTGTTCTCCCGAGTATGCACCGCTATGAAAGTTCTTCGTCTTTGAGACACCACGTGATGATCGGGTGTGATAGGCTCTACGTTCAAATACAATGGGTGCAAAACAGTTGCACACGCGGAATACTCAGGTTAAACTTGACGAGCCTAGCATATAACAGATATGGCCTCGGAACACGGAGACTGAAAGGTCGAACGTGAATCATATAGTAGATATGATCAACATAGTGATGTTCACCATTGAAACTACTCCATCTCACGTGATGATCGGACATGGTTTGGATGATTTGGATCACGTAATCACTTAGATGACTAGAGAGATGTACGTCTAAGTGGGAGTTTTTAATATGATTAATTAAACTTAAATTTATCATGAACTTAGTACCGATAGTATTTTGCTTGTCTATGTTTCTTTGTAGATAGATGGCTCGTCTTTGTTGTTCCGTTGAATTTTATTGCGTTCCTTGAGAAAGCAAAGTTGAAAGATGATGGTAGTCATTACACGGACTGGGTCCGTAATTTGAGGATTATCCTCATTGCTGCACGAAGAATTACGCCCTGGAAGCACCGCTGGGTGCCGAGCCTGCTGCAGAACAACGCCGAAGTTGTGAGCGTCTGGCGAGGCAAAGCTGATGACTACTCTATAGTTCAGTGTGCCATGCTTACGGCTTAGAACCGGGTCTTCAACGACGTTTTGAGCGTCATGGAGCATATGAGATGTTCCAGGAGTTGAAGTTAATATTTCAAGCAAATGCCCGGATTGAGAGATATGAAGTCTCCAATAAGTTCTATAGCTGCAAGATGGAGGAGAATAGTTACGTCGGTGAACATATACTCAAAATGTGCGGGTATAATAATCACTTGATTCAACTGGGAGTTACTCTTCCGGATGATAGTGTCATTGATGAATTCTCCAATCACGCCACCAAGCTACAAGAGCTTTGTGATGAACTATAATATGCAAGGGATGACCAAAACTATTCCCGAGCTCTTCGCAATGCTAAAAGCATGGAGGTAGAAATCAAGAAAGAGCATCAAGTGTTGATGGTCAACAAGACCACTAGTTTCAAGAAAAGGGCAAAGGAAAGAAGAAGGGAACTTCAAGAACAGCAAGAAAGTTGCTGCTCAAGAGAAGAAACCCAAGTCGGACCTAAGCACTGGCCGAGTGTTTCTACTACAAGCGATCGACACCTTTGGAAGCGGAACTGCCCCAAGTATTTGGCGGATAAGAAGGATGGCAAGGTGATCAAAGGTATATGTGATATACATGTTATTGATGTGTACCTTACTAATACTCGATAGTACAGGTATTTGATCTTGGTTACATTGCTAATATTTGCAACTCAAACAGGAACTACGGATTAGCGAAGATTGGCGGACGAGGTGACGATGCGCGTGGGAAATGGTTCCAAAGTCGATGTGATCGCGGTCGGCACGCTACCTCTACATCTACCATCGGGATTAGTTTTAGACCTAAATAATTGTTATTTGGTGCCAGCGTTAAGCATGAACATTATATCTGGATCTTGTTTGATGCGAGGCGGTTATTCATTTAAGACAGAGAATAATGGTTATTCTATTTATATGAATAATATCTTTTATGGTCATGCACCCTTGAAGAGTGGTCTATTTTATTGAATCTCGATAGTAGTAATACACATATTCATAGTGTTGAAACCAAAAGATGCAGAGTTGATAATGATAATGCAACTTATTTGTGGCACTTGCCGTTTGGGTCATATCGTGTAAACGCATGAAGAAACTCCATCTTGATGGACTTTTGGAATCACTTGATTATGAATCACTTGGTACTTGCGAACCGTGCCTCATGGGCAAGATGACTAAAACGCCGTTCTCCGGAACTATGGAGCGAGCAACTGATTTGTTGGAAATCATACATACCGATGTTTGTGGTCCAATGAATGTTGAGGCACTTGGGGTATCGTTATTTTCTCACCTTCACAGATGATTTGAGCAGATATGGGTATATCTACTTAATGAAACACAAATCTGAAACATTTGAAAAGTTCAAAGAATTTCAGAGTGAAGTAGAAAATCATCGTAACAAGAAAATAAAATTTCTACGATCTGATCGTGGAGGAGAATATTTGAGTTACGAGTTTGGTTCACATTTGAAACAATGCGGAATAGTTTCGCAACTCATGCCACCCGGAACACCACAGAGAAATGGTGTGTCCGAACGTCGTAATCGTACTTTACTTGATATGGTGCGATCTATGATGTCTCTTACTGATATACCGCTATCGTTTTGGGGATATGCTTTAGAGACGGCCGCATTCACGTTAAATAGGGCACCATCAAAGTCCGTTGAGACGACACCTTATGAACTATGGTTTGGCAAGAAACCAAAGTTGTCGTTTCTTAAAGTTTGGGGCTGCGAGGCTTATGTGAAGAAACTTCAACCAGATAAGCTCGAACCCAAGTTGGAGAAATGTGTCTTCATAGGATACCCAAAGGAGACTGTTGGGTACACCTTCTATCACAGATCTGAAGGCAAGATTTTCGTTGCTAAATTCGGATCCTTTATAGAGAAGGAGTTTCTCTCGAAAGAAGTGAGTGGGAGGAAAGTAGAACTTGATGAGATAACTGTATCTGCTCCCTTATTGGAAAGTAGTTCATCACAAGAAACGGTTCCTGTGACAACTACACCAATTAGTGAGGAAACTAATGATATTGATCATGAAACTTCAGATCAAGTTACTCTGAACTTCAGAGGTCAACCAGAGTAAAATACGCACTGAGTGGTACGGTAATCCTATTCGGAAGTCATGTTACTTGACCATGGCGAACCTACAAACTATGAAGAAGCGATAGTGAGCCCAGATTCGCATAAAATGGCTAGAAGCCATGAAATCTGAGATGGGATCCATGTATGAGAACAAAGTATGGACTTTGGTTGACTTGTTCAAGATCGGCAAGCCATTGAGAATAAATGGATCTTTAAGAAGAAGACCGACGCTGATGGTAATGTAGCTGTCTATAAAGCTCGACTTGTTGCGAAAGGTTTTCGACAAGTTCAAGGGGTTGACTACGATGAGACTTTCTCACCCGAAGCGATGCTTAAGTCTGTCCGGATCATGTTAGCAATTGCGCATTTTATGATTATGAAATTTGGCAAATGGATGTAAAACTGCATTCTTGAATGGATTTCTAGAAGAAGAGTTGTGTATGATGCAACCAGAAGGTTTTGTCGATCCAAAGGGTGCTGACAAAGTGTGCAAGCTCCAGCGATCAATTTATGGTCAGTGCAAGCCTCTCGGAGTTGGAATAAACGCTTTGATAGTGTGATCAAAGCATATGGTTTTATCTGAGACTTTTGGAGAAGCTTTGTATTTACAAGAAAGTGAGTGGGAGCTCAGTAGCATTTCGATATTATATGTGGACGACATATTATTGATTGGAAATGATATAGAATTTCTGGATAGCACAAAAGGATACTTGAATAAAAGTTTTTCAATGAAAGACCTCGGTGAAGCTGCTTACATATTGGGCATCAAGATCTATAGAGATAGATCAAGACGCTTAATTGGACTTTCACAAAGCACATACCTTGATAAAGTTTTGAAAAAGTTCAAAATGGATCAGGCAAAGAAAGGTTTTTACCTGTATTACAAGGTGTGAGATTGAGTCGGACTCAATGCCGGACCACAGCAGAAGATAGAGAGAAAATGAAAGATGTTCCTATGCTTCAGCCATAGGCTCTATCATGTATGCAATGCTGTGTACCAGACTGGCGTATGCTTAGCAATAAGCTTGGCAGGAAGGTACCAAAGTAATCCAGAGTGGATCATCGACAGCGGTCAAGAACATCTGAAATACCGAAAAGGACTAAGGATATGTTTCTCGATATGGAGGTGACAAAGAGCTAGTCGTAAATGGTTACGCCGATGCAAGCTTTGACACTGATCCGGACGATTCTAAATCGCAAACCGGATCGTGTTTTTATTAAACGGTGGAGCTGTCAGTTGGTGCAGTTCTAAACAAAGCGTCGTGGCGGGATCTACATGTGAAGCGGAGTACATAGCTGCTTCGGAAGCAGCAAATGAAGGAGTCTGGATGAAAGAGTTCATTTCCGATCTAGGTGTCATACCTAGTGCATCGGGACCAATGAAGATCTTCCGTGACAATACTGGTGCAATTGCCTTGGCAAAGGAATCCAGATTTCACAAGAGGACCAAGCATATCAAGAGACGCTTCAATTCCATTCGGGACCAGGTCCAAGTGGGAGACATAGAGATTTGCAAAATACATACGGATCTGAATGTTGCAGACCCGTTGACTAAGCCTCTTCCACGAGCAAAACATGATCAGCACCAAGACTCCATGGGTGTTAGAATCATTCTTGTGTAATCTAGATTATTGACTCTAGTGCAAGTGGGAGCTGAAGGAAATATGCCCTAGAGGCAATAATAAAGTTATTATTTATTTCCTTATATCATGGTAAATGTTTATTATTCATGCTAGAATTGTATTAACGGAAACATAATACATGTGTGAATACATAGACAAACATATAGTCACTAGTATGCCTCTACTAGACTAGCTCATTAATCAAAGATGGTTATGTTTCCTAACCATAGACATGAGTTGTCATTTGATTAATGGGATCACATCATTAGGAGAATGATGTGATTGACATGACCCATTCCGTTAGCTTAGCACTTGATTGTTTAGTATATTGCTATTGCTTTCTTCATGACCTATACATGTTCCTGTAACTATGAGATTATGCAACTCCGTTTACGGAGGAACACTTTGGTACTACCAAAGCGTCACAACGTAATCGGGTGATTATAAAGGAGTACTACAGGTGTCTCCAAAGGTACATGTTGGGTTGGCGTATTTGAGATTAGGTTTTGTCACTCCGATTGTCGGAGAGGTATCTCTAGGCCTTCTCGGTAATACACATCACATAAGCCTTGCAAGCATTGCAACTAATAAGTTAGTTGTGAGATGATATATTACGGAACGAGTAAAGAGACTTGCCGTAACGAGATTGAACTAGGTATTGGATACCGACGATCGAATCTCGGGTAAGTAACATACCGATGACAAAGGAACAACGTATGTCGTTATGCGGTTTGACCGATAAAGATCTTCGTAGAATATGTAGGAACCAATATGGGCATCCAGGTTCCGCTATTGGTTATTGACCGAGAATAGTTCTAGGTCATGTCTACATAGTTCTCGAACCCGTAGGGTCCGCACGCTTAACGTTCGATGACAGTTTATTATGAGTTTATAAGTTTTGATGTACGAAGGTTGTTGAGTCCGGATGTGATCACGGACATGACGAGGAGTCTCGAAATGGTCGAGAAATAAAGATTGATATATTGGAAGCCTATGTTTGGACTTGGAAGGTTCCGGATGAAAACAGGATTTTACCGAACACCGGGGTTACGGAACCCCGGGGTCAATGGGCCTTGATGGGCCATAAGGGGAGAAGAGGAGGGCGGCCGGGGCAGGCCGCGCCCTCCCCTCTAGTCCGAATAGGACAAGGAGAGGCGGGCCTTCCCTCTTCCCCTCCCCAAACCTAATCCAACTAGGAAAGGGGGAGTCCTACTCCGGTGGGAGTAGGACTCCTCAGCGCCTCCCTAGGGCCGGCCGCACCCCCCTTGCTCCTTTATATACGGGGCAGGGGGCACCTCATAACACACAAGTTGATCTACGTGATCGTTCCTTAGCGTGCGGTGCCCCCTCCACCATATTACACCTTGGTCATATCGTCATGAGCTTAGGCGAAGCCCTGCGTCGGTGGAGCATCATCATCGCCACCACGCCGTCGTCTTGTGGAACTCATCCCCGACGCTTTGCTGGATCGGAGCCCGGGATCGTCATCGAGCTGAACGTGTGCAGAACTCGGAGGTGACGTACGTTCGGTACTTGTATCGGTCGGATCGTGAAGACGTACGACTACATCAACCGCGTTGTTATAACTCTTCCACTTTCGGTCTACGAGGGTACGTGGACACACTCTCCCCTCTCGTTGCTATGCCATCACCATGGTCTTGCGTGTGCGTAGGAAATTTTTTGAAATTACTACGTTCCCCAACACCTCCCCCTTCTATAGTACCTCTTTTAGTGCATGATGTGACACTTATTTCAAATGAATAAAGAGGTGTTTTGAGGATTAAAAAAACATACCAAACTGAAAGAAAAACAACTAATCCAATGCAAGCAATCTAATAAGTAATAACCACGACAATGTCATTAAAAAGTGGAGGGTACATATGCAGAGACTAGAACTGATTGCCAAATCAGTAGAGCGCCATACGCTGAACGCTTGCACTACTGGAATTATGGGCTACGCCGAGTGCCACAGACACTTGGCAAAGGGCCGAAAACCGCCGGCAAAGCCTTTGCCGAGTGTCACCCTCGGCGAAAGCCACCCGGCATACACCTCTTCGGCAAACAGGAGTTTGCCGAGAGCCAGAACACGGGCACTCGGCAAAGACTTTGCCGAGAGCCAAACAGTACCACCGGGCAAAATAAAGTAGCTAACGGATAGCAGACCGTGCCGGCAGTTCCTGACACGTGGGACCAGGGGAACATGCGGAGGGCCTTCTTTGCCGAGTGCCACTCTCGGCAAAGAGAGCCAGTAGGTGGCTGACACGTGTCAGCTCCTGACATGTGGGACCAGGAGAACAGGCCGAGGGCCAACTTTGCCGAGAGCCACTCTCGGCAAAGCCACCCAGTAGGTGGCTGACACGTGTCAGCTCCTGACATGTGGGACCAGGAGAACAGGACGAGGGCCAACTTTGCCGAGAGCCACTCTCGGCAAAGCCACCCAGTAGGTGGTTGACACGTGTTAGCTCCTGACATGTGGGACCAGGCGAACAGGCCGAGGGCCAACTTTGCCGAGAATGGCTCGGCAAAGCCACCCGATGGCGGTGACACGTGTCAGCTCCTGACATGTGGGACCAGGCGAACAGGCCGAGGGCCAACTTTGCCGAGAGCCAGTCTCAGCAAAGCCACCCAGTAGGCGGCTGACACGTGTCAGCTCCTGACATGTGGGACCAAGCGAATAGGCCGAGGACCTTCTTTGCCGAGAGCCACACTCGGCAAAGCCACCCAGTAGGTGGCTGACACATGTCAGCTCCTGACATGTGGGACCAGGCGAACAGGCCGAGGGCCATCTTTGCCGAGAGCCCCTCTCGGCAAAGAGAACCACTAGGAGGCTGACACGTGTCACCTCCTGACATGTGGGACCACGAGAGCAGGCCGAGGGCCAACTTTGCCGAGAGCCACCCTCGGCAATCCTTTTCCCTTTACCGAGAGCCCTCTCGGTAAAGTTGTTAGGGGCACCACAGGTTATTATCCTTTATCGAGAGGCCTATCGGTAAAGGTGTCAGGTTCTACTGGTTGGTACATGTTTACCGAGAGGCCTCTCGGTAAAGGGTGCATTCTGGTCCAGTTTCACAGTCATTACCGAGAGCCACCCTCGGTAATGGGGTGCCCATGAGCCTTTTTTTCCTGTTTCTGTTTCTTCCCTGCAGCGAAACATATTCAGCAGCAACATATAGTTCATCACACATAGAAATGTCACATACATGCATCATTGAACAAAAGAAGCAATGATTCTGAAAACATTCCACATAAAAGCAATAGTGCATAAAAGGTGAAATAGTAGTGAAGACACTCGACTACCACAAGTTTACAAGTCTCAAGATGCAAGAGTTCTCAACATACAAGGAACAGTTTTAAACATAACATAACATGAAGTTCACGCGATTTTGGAGATCGGAGTGATAACATCAACATTAGAAGGCATCATTCCATTTGCTGCCCCAACTCCATCAACCGGAGTGATAACATCAGCATTAGAAGGCATCATTCCCTTTGCTGCCCCAACTCCACCAACTTGAGGTGGAACTACTGGAACATTGTTCGACCCTTGTGATGGGTTGAGCTGTGATTGATTGACTCAATAGTGAGATGAATGCATATGGTAATGCCGAAAATGGTGATAGAAATAGTTTGAACGAAACTCATAATGTTCCACTCTGGCGTCGGTGGCATCTCTGGCACTGGTTAGCCTTACATGGAATAAAGATTGGCCACCATATGTTGTAAAAACTTCACTAGATCATCTTGTGCCTTCAGCTTGTCCCGGTTTTCATCTTGTTCTTTCTCGGTGTCGATCAGTCGAGTCTACAATATGGCAATGCAAATGTCATTCATGTTGAAATGCAAATATGCAGGACCATGAAGGATCAATGTAGAAGCACTGACCTGAATATCCTCAATAATGCTCGCGGTAAGTGGTACGTGACGCTCTATGGTAGGAGTAGAGCCAGTACTCATAGCACGGAGCGTGTTGACTCTCGGAAGGGAGGAGGTTATGACAGAATCAAGGTGAACCGCCATCCGGCCATTCGGTCTACCGCCTGCCGTGTCAATGGCCACAAGAGGGTCAAACGATAGCACGTGAGGATTAGTTCTCTCCATCTGACCGGACTTTAGAGCTGATCCACTCCCGCTCCGGGTGGAGAGGGTTCTTGTCCTTGTCGTCTTTGGTACGTTTGATGGTCCATGCCTTGAAGTAAGTGATATCCTTGCAAGTGTCTTCTTTCTGCAAAAGAAAGCGATCCAAACAATCAAGGGAATGCTTACAAATGAAAGAGAACATGAAGAAAAGGATGTGGTTGCCTACATGTTTTGAGACGACACCTGGGATAGTGAGGTTGCCTTGACGGTGTCCTCGACCCCCCCATCAACTTACGTCGTTCAGATATTACTTTGTGTTCATCCTTCCACCCTGGATCTGTCCACCATTCGACGATCTTCTCCCAGCACGGACATTTGTTAGCGCACCACCGAGGAATCACCTATAAATTAAACAAATACATCTTAGTAAGGATTCTAATTTTGCGGTAATGTAGGGAATATCAAGCATCCATTGTCACTTGCCTTGAAGTAATTGTCCCGTGAAAGATGCGTCCCTCGAGCCTCCTGTTTGGAAATCTATGGTTGAGATAGTCCGTGTGATACTTGACCACTAACCGGACGCGCTCCTTATAGTGCATGTCATGGACTAGTTTCTTGGCAATATTCTCGACCACCACATTTGCACGATCCTTCTGACCCTCAACGCATGTATAGAAATCCTACAAACATGCAAACATGTGAGAAGGGTTAAATCATGACTATGGAAAATTTAAACCTTTTGGTATTGACATTTAGGTGTTTGAAAGGACTTACCCAGAAATCGTTGACCACTCACATGGCTCTGTTATCATAAACCCTCTGATGCATATCCAGGAAATACGGTGCAAGTTTGTAGTGATCCCATGACCAAGCTGGCTCAATGATACCGTTCGGCAAAGTGACCAGTCCAAGATAATTTAACCTACAAAGACCCCCAATGATGCCACTCGGCGACCGTAGCAGACGCCTCTCACCACCTTTTACTAAGCTTCTGCATTTCGAAGAGTGAAGTCATATTATATGTGAGGAAATGACAAAAGGTACAATTTATATGGGATGAGTCGAGATAACACTTACTTCTCTCCCATTGGTTTAATCAACACTTCTCTATGCACATATGGACGTCTTGGAAGCTTTGAAGGACCACGCAGCTACACTTTCCCTCCGGAAGTAGCGCTAATAGTCGAACCACTCTGTTGCGAACCGCTCACCTTGTGGTGCTCTGTCACCCGTGAGGGTCCATCCCCACCCTCAGAAACCTGACGAAAAACCAGCCTCCTCTCGGCGGTGTCGTCCTCCACCACCACCTCCTCCTCATCCTCCACCACCTCCTCCGCAAAATCCTCCTCGTCCTCCTCCTCACACGCCTCATCCCCATCCTCTGTTTCCTCCTCCTGAGCACGGTGAAGCACTGCATCAGAGGGTCGAGGAGAAGAAAGAGGTGCTCTACTCGGGCTGCATTACGTACTCCTCCTCCTGCGCCCCCCTCCGTCCTCCTCCTCGTCCGCCACCTCCTCCTGCCTCACCACCTATCCCCCTCCTCGTCCTCCTCCTCCTGCCTCACCTACCCCCTCCTTGTCCGCCTCCTCCTGCCTCACCTACTCCCCCTCCTCGTCCGCCTCCACCGCCTCACCTACCCCCTCCTCGTCCGCCTCCTACTCCTCCCCCGCGTGGTACTCGACCTTGTTTCACACATTTTTTTGGACGGGTGTCTAGACCCGCCGATCGTTTGGCCTTCTTGGCGTTTGTGGCAACCGATGAAGGAGCGGCCATCGCTTTAACCGGTCGAGCAAGTTGATCATTGTACAGAGCTGTCACTTTTTTCAAACTTTCCTCTGGATTCTTGTTACTACCTGTCATGTTTCAATCACCTGATATGAAGAAGAACAAACTAGTTAGTACTGATGATACAACTTGATGTAAATACAATAAATATATCACATATGAATAATAAATGGAATTGTCATAATAATACATATAGTTGTTACACACACAAATACATAGAGTTGTTGCACACATGAATACATAGAGTTGTTGCACACACAATACATAGAGTTGTTACACACACAAATACATAGAGTTGTGACACACATACATAGAGTTCTCACACGATTACATGGAGTTGTTAGAAATAAGGGTCAATATTAGGTGCAACATTTGGATGAGGGCTTTCATCATCGCTATCACGCCTGTTCATACATTCATCCTCGAACTCTTCAGGGGGGCCCTCATCCTCATCTAGCCCCATGTGCCATCGCATAAGTAATGCCAAATCTCGGGGGTCAGAAACATCCTCGTATTCGTCCTCTGCATTATCTACTTCCATGTCATCCATGGCCTCATGTTCCATATATAGCATCATGTTCGTGATGCACGCCATCATCTTCCTTTGCATCATCTTCATCTTCGTCAGTGTCTGCTTCTTGAAAGAACTCTCCCTCGTAGGTGTTAGGGTTTATATGGTAATCGTCCTTGTTTGGGGTAGGTACCTTGATACGCGGGGGTACCTTGTACACGACATCCCACTTCAAGAGATCGATATATTCCGTAGATGTGCACGTGTATGGGAGAAAAAACACTTGTGTAGCATGTTGAGCCATAATATAGACATCATTTCCTGCATATTTCGATGCTCATTCAACTTCGACAAAGCTAATACTAGGGGTTCGTCTCACTTTCTCAGGATTGAGCCAACTGCATCTGAATATGACGGGCTTCACTCCTTGTAAACCACAATACTGCAGCTCATAAATTTCTTCGATGGTTCCATAGTAGTGACGTCCATCTGTCCCTAGACAATAGACCGCACTATTTATTGACCTTCGGTTGGGCCTCTCACGCATGTGTTTATCAATGTGGAAGCGATACCCATTCATGTCGTAAACCTTAAATGACTTGGCCTCGTATTCAAAACCTTTGGCTACTTCTCTCACGTTGACATCCATATCAACCTCCTGATATGCCTACAAGATTAATAGGAGATTGTCTGGTTCATTAGTGGAAGCATTACAGGCAAGTAAGATTAACTTGAAGTAACATAAAGTTAGAAAAGTTACTTTTCTTGAGAACCAAGAAATGAAACCGCCATCAGCATTGGTATCTTCAAGAAGGTCTGCTGATTCTTCGTTGCTAGGAGGCCGTGGTAGCTTCTAGAATTCGTTTGGAATTCCCTAGCAATAGGAAGAATTCGAGTTAGAACTCAAGACTAGTGAGTAGTTGTCAATAAAGGTGTTCTACACTTACTTTATGTATGGTTGCACTTCTTCCATGTTGGTCAAGACATAGATCATAATAGTCGACCACTCAGTAGGTGAAAAGTTCTTGCGCTTCGATCCACTTGATTTACCACCTTGGCCTTCGAAGAGGCTAAGGTCGGAAACATTATTGGTGGGTTCTTCATTGTAATGAGGAGCTGGATTTAACCTAGTCTGAATACTGTCATGATAGTACTTTGTCATGGTCGTGGCCACCTCCTCGTTCAGGTATGCCTCGGCTATGGAGGCTTCAATGCGGGCTTTATTCTTACATTTGCCAGGAAGATGCTTGAACTCCTGTTCAAGTGCATCGCCATCGAACTGCACAGGTCCTCCCATTCTATCCTCATCGCAAGATGTAAGATCATATGTTGCATCGGATTAAAGAAACCTGGCGGAAATATCATCTCTAACTTGCATAGCAACTCAGGTGCTTGTTCCTCCAACTTTGCAACCACTTCATAATCTAGTTCTTTGGCACAAAGCTGACGGAAGAAGTAACTCAACTCCGCCAGCACTCGCCAAATATCCTCTCTGACATACCCTCGAATCATCACATGAATTATACGCTCAAGCCATACATGGTAGTCATGACTCTTGAGGCCTCCTATTCGCTTTGTAGCCATATTCACTCCCCTCATGATATTAGCTGCATATCCATCAAGGAAGTACAAGTTGTTCACAATCCATTGGAGAATTTCCTTCCTTTGGGGCATTGAAGGGGTGAAAGGGGCTGGTGGCTTCTTCCAAGAATTACCTTTTGCACGAGGCACCAAATTTAATTTTGGCCTGTTGCATAGTTTGGCTTGATCGATCCTAGCCTGAATGTTATCCTTTGACTTCTCGGTGTCGAGGAGCGTGCCGAGTAAGGCCTCCGCAATATTATTTTCAGTGTGCATTACATCAATGTTGTGTGGAAGTAGAAGATCTTTAAAGTAAGGGAACCTCCATAAGCTTGGAATGTGAGTCCACTGGTGTGTCTCTCCATATCCCACAAAACCTTTCCCATCGAGCTTTTCCTCGAGAGCATCTAACTCATCCTTAAGCTGGGCACCGGTCATAATAGGTGGTGGCGGGTCATCAACAATAACACCTTTTTGGAAGTGCATAGCGTCTTGCCTGTATGGGTGATCAAGACGAAGGAACTGCCGATGTTGGTCAAAGCATACATACTTGTGACCCTTAGCCAGCCAAATGAAAGTCACACGCTGTCGACACACTAGGCAAGGCCACTTCCTCTTTACACACTCCGTGCATGGGCACCAAATTCCACGAACTGGCGTTTCTCCGGCAAATACTAATTCCAGGAAATCATTGGTCTTCGACCTCCACTCAGGGGTCATACCCTCCATGCTGGGATGTCCGGTGTACATCCACTCACGTTCTTCCATCCTCTGATATAAAGTGAAACACACACATAACTTTTTTATATGTAACAAGTGGTTCCATCAAGTTTTACAACATGCACTGAGCTATGCAATAGGTAAAGATAGGTCCTAATCCCACCCGAGAATGTGTAGGATGGGTCCGCTTTCATGACGTACTCCGACCCAAGACAAAATTTCGGCAGCACCTCCCCGTTGTTCTCCAAATACACGTCTCAGTAATGAGCCAAGAGGATGTGTATCTAGAGAACAACAAGGAGACACTGTCGAAATTCTGTCTCGGATCTAAGTACATCATGAAAACGACCCGCCTACACATCCTCGGGTTGTCCATGGAAAACGTGGACAAGTTGAAAGAGTTGAGGTTATAAATATGCAAAGACTTGCATATTTATAGATACAACCCTTCCGAACGGGAGACACCTAGGTTACGCGACTATTTAGGTGATCTACAAATAATGAAAACCTACACATGAACGGGAAGAGATTACCCTTGAAGCGTGCAACGGAATTCACTCTCTTTATTGTCAAAATAGATGCATGTCCTTCATGAAAGAATGAAGTTGTGTCAGTCATATGTCAAACACACAAACATCAATAACACTCACTCACACACCCCCCACACACAAACACACTCACATATCCATACACACACATCACACACTCACTCACACATGCACACACACACACACACACACACACACACACATCATTAGCACCCCTCTCCCACATACACACTCACATACACCATTCATTATATATGCACATATATACACACCTAAATATAAAAAAACCATTCATTATATATGCACACATACACCAACATCACTCACTGACACACACACATACAAAGCACACACTCACACACATTATTCACTATGTATATATATACACCTTTTATTGTAATGGAGAGGGGGGAAACCCTTTTATTTCAAAAAAAAACGAGATTGAGTAGCGGCTCACCAACGGGGCAGGGGGCGGCGGGGGAGGTGGATGCCGGACGAGGTAGAGCTCAGTGGAGGGGATGCCGGGCCGGTGGTGCTCGGTGAAGCTTGGCCGAGATGGTGGCGGTGGACGAGCTCGGTGGAGGTGGCGGTGGGGGGGGGGCTCGGTGGAGGTGGAGGTGGAGGGGTCGGGGGAGGCACTCCCGGTGGCGGCGGCGGCAGAGCTCGCCGGATGGGGCGGCGGCACTAAGGGGCGGCGGCGGACAGCGGGGGCGGGGGCGAGAGAAACAGAGATATAAGAGAGGAGTGAGCGCGCGCGAGGGGAAATTTTTTGCATAAGTCCCCGCGGGAAACATTTCCGAGAGCCAACTTTTAGCGACACTCAATAAAAGTCTTAACCTAGATCTCGGGGGCTTTTCCGAGAGCCGCACCGACAGAAGTTACCGAGGGTCGTCCAGCAGCACTCGGCAATGGCCGCATTTTCCGAGAGGTACTCTCGGTAAAGCATCCTTCTTGTGCATTCTCCGTAATATGTATTATACTTTTTTGTTGTTTTCTTCCATGCTTGGCAAACAACCTTAGCACATCATAATTATCGTCTTGTGTTTTCTTTTTCAAATGATGGGCCTCGCCTGGTTCTAGAGACCGGCACCCCTCCGGCGGCCCCGACAGTCTAGGGCGTTGATCGGCACCGAGAGGGTGTAGTCCATGGTGAATAAACTGTTTCTCTGTGTTAGTGCATGTCATCGCGAGATGACAGACCAAGTCTAGGCCAAAGCCACAGCAAGATCCCATCCGTGTAGACCCGACGCGTCTGTTTCCACCCTCCAAGTGTCGGCGGCGGCGCCGTCCATGAGGGGGGGGGGGCACACCCCGGAGACGCGTGCCGGGCGTTTGCAACCGCCACAACACTTCCAGACTTGTGAGAGGCCGCCTACGCAAGATTTGGCGGCTGTGCTAGCCCCCGGAGGCCTCTGGCCACAGTCGTAGACACGCGAAGAGCAATCCGCGGAGAGGGATGTGTTAAGATACTTCTCCATCACCAAAAAATATGAAAAATTACCATCAGTCCTATAGTACATCTGCCCACGTCGTGTAAAAACTCATGATTTTATCAAGCTCCGAGTATTTAATAATATTCACACCACATCGTTACCGCAGAACGTCTACTACTGTGTCACCGCCGTCCGTGAGGGGGGCCACACCCCGGAGGCGCGTGCCACCTCTTCGGAATGCCACCACACCGTACGGCATGTATGAGGGCCCGGTGCGATGCTCCGGTGGAATTGCTACCCCCCCCAGGGCCCCGTCCCGCCTAACCCTGTAGCGTTTGACCACAGGATCTAGCCTTTGACTTGGCACGGACGGGCTTTGACCAGTGGAACTCTCCACCGGTTGTGTTAGGTCAGCCCATAGGAACACTTTGGAGCAACATCCGGGCCAAAGCCACAACAAGACCCCATCCGTGTAGACCCGACGCGTCCGTTAGCCCCCTCCAGGTGCCGGCGGCGGCACCGTCCGTGAGGGGGGGCACACCCCGGAGACGCGGGCCGGGCGTTTGCAACCGCCACAACACTTCCAGACTCGTGAGAGGCCGCCTACACAAGACTTGGCGGCATGTCGTAGCCCCCGGAGGCCGCCGGCCATAGTCGTAGACACGCGGAGAGGGAAGTGTTCAGATACTTCTCCATCACCAAAATTTATGAAAAACTACCATCAATCCTATAGCACATGTGCCCACGTCGTGTAAAAAACTCATGATTTTATCGCGCTCCGAGTATTTAATAATATTCACACCACATCGTTACCACAGAACGTCTACTACTGTGTCATCGCCGTCCATGAGGGGCCACACCCGGAGACGCGTGCCGCCTCTTCGGACATGCCACGACACCATACGACATGTATGAGGGCTCGGTGTGATGCTCCAATGGTATTGCTACCCCCCCCCAAGGGCCCCCGTCCCGCCTAACCCTATAGCGTTTGACCACGGGATCTAGCCCTTTCACTTTGCACGGACGGGCTTTGACCAGTGGAACTCTCCACCCGGTTGTGTCAGGTCAGCCCATAGGAACACTTTGGAGCAACATCCGGGCCAAAGCCACAGCAAGACCCCATCCGTGTAGACCAGACGCGTCCGTTTCCCCCCTCTAGGTGCTGGCGGCGGCGCCGTCCGTGAGCGGGGGCACACCCCGGAGACACGTGCCGGGCGTTTGCAACTGCCACAACACTTCCAGACTTGTGAGAGGCCGCCTACGCAAGATTTGGCGGCATGTGCTAGCCCCCGGAGGCCGCCGGCCACAGTCGTAGACACGCGAAGAGCAATCCGCAGAGAGGGAAGTGTTCAGATACTTCTCCATCACCAAAAATTATGAAAAATTACCATCAGTCCTATAGCACATGTGCCCACGTCGTGTAAAAAACTCATGATTTTATCACGCTCCAAGTATTTAATAATATTCACGCTGCATCGTTACCGCAAAACGTCTACTACTGTGTCATCGCCGTCAGTGAGGGGGGCCACACCCCGGAGACGCGTGCCGACTCTTCGGACATGCCACCACACCGTACGACATGTATGAGGGCCCGGTGCGATGCTCCGGTGGCATTGCTACCCCCAGGGCCCCCGTCCCACCTAACCCTGTAGCGTTTGACCACGGGATCTAGCCCTTTGACTTTGCACGGACGTGCTTTGACAAGTGGAACTCTCCACCCGGTTGTGTTAGGTCAACCCATAGGAACACTTTGAAGCAACATCCGGGCCAAAGCCACAGCAAGACCCCATTCGTGTAGACTCGACGCGTTCGTTTCCCCCCTCCAGGTGCCGGCGGCAGCGCCGTCCGTGAGGGGGGCACACCCCGGAGACGCGTGCCGAGCATTTGCAACCACCACAACAGTTCCAGAATCGTGAGAGGCCGCCTACGCAAGATTTGGCGGCATGTGCTAGCCCCCGGAGGCCGCCGGCCGCAGTCGTAGACACGCGAAGAGCAATCCGCGGAGAGGGAAGTGTTCAGATACTTCTCCATCACCAAAAATTATGAAAAATTACCATCGGTCCTATAGCACATGTGCCCAAGTCGTGTAAAAAACTCATGATTTTATCGCGCTCTGAGTATTTAATAATATTCACACCGCATCATTACCGCAGAACGTCTACTACTGTGTCATCGCCGTCCGTGAGGGGGGCCACACCCCGGAGACGCGTGTCGCCACTTCGGACATGCCACCACACGGTACGACATGTATGAGGGCCCGGTGCGATGCTCGGTGGCATTGGTACCCCCGGGCCCCCGTCCCGTCTAACCCTGTAGCGTTTGACCACGGGATCTAGCCCTTTGACTTTGCACGGACGGGCTTTGACCATTGGAACTCTCCACCCTATTGTGTTAGGTCAGCCCATAGGAAAACTTTGGAGCAACATCCGGGCCAAAGTCACAGTAAGACCCCATCCGTGTAGACCCGACGCGTCCGTTTTCCCCCTCCAGGTGCCGGCGGCGGCGCCGTCCGTGAGGGGGGCCACACCCCTGAGACGTGTGCCGGGCGTTTGCAACCGCCACAGCACTTCCAGACTTCTGAGAGGCCGCCTACGCAAGATTTGGCGGCTATACTAGCCCCCGAAGGCCGCCGACCATAGTCGTCGACACGCGAAGAGCAATCCGCGGAGAGGGAAGTGTTCAGATACTTCTCCATCACCAAAATTTATGAAAAATTACCATCAGTCCTATAGCACATGTGCCCACGTCGTGTAAAAAACTCATGATTTTATCACGCTCCGAGTATTTAATAATATTCACGCCACATCGTTACCGCAGAACGTCTACTACTGTGTCATCGCCGTCCGTGAGGGGGGCCACACCCCGGAGACGGGTGACGCCGCTTTGGACATGCCACCACACTGTACACCATGTATGAGGGCCCGGTGCGATGCTCCGGTGGCATTGCTACCCTCCAGGGCCCCCGTCCCGCCTAACCCTGTAGCATTTGACCACGGGATCTGGCCCTTTGACTTTGCACGAACAGGCTTTGACCAGTGGAACTCTCCACCCAGTTGTGTTAGGACAGCCCATAGGAACACTTTGGAGCAACATCCGGGCTAAAGCCACAGCAAGACCCCATTCGTGTAGACCCGACGCGTCCGTTTCCCCCCTCCAGGTGCCGGCGGCGGCGCCGTCCGTGAGGAGGGCACACCCCGGAGACGCGTGCCGGGCGTTTGCAACCGCCACAAACCTTCCAGACCTGTGAGAGGCCGCCTACGCAAGATTTGGCGGCTGTGCTAGCCCCCGGAGGCCGCCGGCCACAGTCATAGACACGCGAAGAGCAATCCGCGGAGAGGGAAGTGTTCAGATACTTCTCCATCACCAAAAATTATGGAACATTACCATCCGTCCTATAGCACATGTGCCCACGTCGTGTAAAAAACTCATAATTTTATCGCGCTCCGAGTATTTAATAATATTCACACCGCATTGTTACCGTAGAACGTCTACTACTGTGTCATCGCCGTCCGTGAGGGATGACCGCCGGCAATGGCAACATAATGGTGGGTGGCGGTTGAGGGGAGGGCATGGCGGCTAGGCTGGCGTTGGAGCGCCGTAGGCCACGGGTGGTGGAAGCCGGTGGTACGTGTGGTGGGTGGGCAGGGGGATCGGCATGACGGATATGAGGTTGAAGAAGATTATCTCATTGTTGGTTTTGCATCTGACGGTCCGATGAATCGACTGACCAAAAAGTAGTTTTCAGTCGACTATCCCCTATCCTATCCTATATTTTAAAGCTGAGACATTGGCCTTTGCTCAGCAAACATTTTTTTTGCGGGCTGCAACTACAACTTTGGACACGGAATAGAAGAGATCGGCAACAACGGGATCGGCGTCTGCGACTGCATCACCGGCTAGTGGACATGCCCCTTCTTCAACAAGTCTGGTAGCGCCCTGAGAGAGGTCAAAAACTTTCAGTGCCAGACAAACACTAATGCGCTCTTGGCATTCAAGGCGTTTTCACCTAAAGATCCTAGCCTGCCGCCTTCCATCTGTCTAACTAGCAAAAAGGTCCGTGCGTCGCAATGGGAGAAAAAATACCACACGCTCTTAATTTACAAAAAAATGTCTATAATCTGAGAATTTGTAGCTACGGCGCAAATAAAGATGGCCTTAACCTATAAAAACGCAGTTTAAGAGGTATTCTATTTCAACACGGCTTGCATGTAGATTTATTCTGTAAAGAAACGAGCGAGTGATCGTGCATTTATTCATGTCATGTTCAGAATGGGGAGTTGTTACAAGTGAGTAAAGAAAAATGACAAAAACAAATGATGACACATTAGCACACTACGGAGACATGTGTGCATCAATGATAGTTTCCAGTTTAAGAATCACCAACTTAGGGTAATTCTTGAACACTTTTTTTTCACATGTATATTTCTTAAATACATGAAGAGTTATTAAAAAGGTTGTTAAAAAGATATAGGATTTTTAATCATAGAAAGAGATTTTTTTTGTCTGGAAAAAGGATATATTTGTATGGTCTCCTATGGACGCAGGTATACCTGCGCCCCTATTTTATCACTATTTCTTGCCATACATGTCATAGGTATGTGTCCCTATTTCATCACTATTTGTATCTTATCAAACTTGTCTTTTTTGTCATGCATGCCTCCTTTTTACTTTTTTTCATGCATGTCCTCTTTTTTCTTCTTCTTATATATAGGAGAATAGCGCAAGATCTCATCTTTATCGGATATCCTATGCATTTTCTCTTTTATTCGTTTTGTAGCGGACATCCCATTTTTATTACGTCCTTCTTTTAATTCTTATGATGCATTTTCTTATTTATTGGATGTATCTAGCAAATTTATCTTCAATTTCATCTCCTATCCTGATTTTGCTGAGGTGTTCATCCCCAATCTGAATCAGTACTGGTATGATAAAAGAACGGATAATGCATTGTTGATTAACATTGCAGTCTAGATAATATTTTTTTAATTGTTAACAGGTAAAATAACATCATATTCAGACTCTACATATTTTTCTAATCAAATTCCATATATAACATGTTAAATTTGGAGTTACGGTTTAGAAGATATGAGCATTTTTAAAAAAACATTTGATATATACTACGGGTTTAATATTAGAAACATTAGGGTTTTTTTATAAAAATAGCAAAACATACTAAGAATACTTTTTATTCAGTAGTTATAGATATAGATAGATTTCCGGGATATGAGTGTTGTCTGGTCGTGGTCCAGCAGTGATCCCAGGAATTGGGTCAACGGCCTGTGAAGGGACAATGCCGTCGTGATGGAGGACGAGAGGTCGGTCTGCTTGATCAACCAGTGTCATGATGTCGAATTCCTTGACATCTATGCACAGAGCAACTCCAACGACACGCAATGGAAACACAGGGTGGGATGAGACCAAGTTCGACGAAAGTGGATTCGAAGCTTCCCGTGGACGGCAGACTCCTCTTGGCATCCAAGATGACACCATCTCGGTGTTTTGTGTTGGCGGCTAAGAATATGCCTTGAGGTTGTCGCTGCGTCGGAACCAAGGCGGTGGCGCCATTAGTGACTTTTTGATTGGAGGAAACCAGTAAAAAAATAGTCATTGATTATTCGAGTACAAAATATTCACATAGGTCATTGTTATGAATGAGATGGTTGCCATTTTCTTTTCATAGTTTTTCATTGAATCTTTCTGATCAGCGAAGAGTGACTATGCATCTTAATTACCCGTTATAACTGGAACTTTGTTGCCAATTTTAGAATCAAAGAGTCATCTCTGGATTTCAATTGAACTTTTTACATCTATAAATAAATCATGCTTCCTGATATTTAAGGCCTCACAATCATTTGTGCTTTCCAATTTGAAATTGGGCCACCTGATTTTGACTTGGTCAACGATATTTTCTTCTTCTAAAAAAGCTCTTCCATTCAATTCTAGTTCAACATACTCCATAATTTTGAAGCTCTTTCATTCGATTGCAGTATTCAATTACGGATTAGTTGGCATGGAGCTATTGGACAGTAATAAGAAGGTGACAGCAATGGTAAGTCAGTACAAGGGCATTAAGATGTTGAATCTGTCAATTTTGAAGAGACCCGCACCAACCCGTCTCAAGAAAAAAACGAGGAAGCAAGCATTGTTGGTAGAGCAGCCAACCAAAGAGGGCATTAACCAAGTCATAGTTGAGCAACAAAATGTGGTAGAGGAAAAAGGAAAGGCGGCAGAGGAAGAAGAAGAGACGGTAGTGGCAGAGGAAATAGAAGAGATAGCAGTGGCAGAGAATTATGATGATGACGACTTGGAAAATCTTGCTCAATTAAAGAGGCAGAAAGAAGATCCCACGGAGCACATGGAGGGCGACACAGATATTGAGGACCTTTATCCACTACTAGATGATGCATCTGTTATCACACCTAATTCTTGCAATCCATCAAAGAAGAGAGCAGAAGCATGGAAGAAGAAGAAACAGAGGAAGGATGCTATTCTCAGTTCACTAGCAAAGTCGCGAGATGGAACCAACACTCAAGCATGTGAACTTTCAGATGCAGGAAGTGATGACATTGGATTGGATATCATACCAAGCGACGATGATGGCTTTGAACCTGCAATATCAGTTGCGCCAAAATGCAAGAAGAGTAGAGCACAACCACTTCCAACTAGAGTGTGGTATGATGAGGGCAGGTTTCTTGGAGGTGAACAACTCTGTTTGCATATGTGTTTTGTGAACATGCATCAATACAGAAGAGCCTTGAAGAATTATCACATACTTCAAAGCAGAGACTATATGTACCTTAGAAATGATAGAGATAGGGTCAATGTTTTTTGTGTGAATGAACATTGCCAATTCTATATGACAGCTTCAGCTATCAAGAGAGAAGAGACTGTTTGCATTAGGAAGATGGTGTTACCTCATATTTGTGGCATTACCTATGACACTTCTAGAGTAAACAACACATGCATGGTTGAGCAACAGATATGAGAACAACTTCAGAGGCGATCCAGATTGGAAGATAAGTGCACTAATAGACACTACCAAGAGAAATCATGGTGTAGACATCACTCCCATGATGGCATATAGGGCAAGGAATAAAGCAGCGGATATTGTGTTAGGAAATCAGAAACAACAGTATGTGAGGATCAGGGACTACTTGCAAACAGTACTTGATACAAACCCAGGCAGCCGCTGCATTGTGACCATGGTTCAGCAGCCGCCACCTGCAGTGAATCCTAGATTTCATGGCTTATTCTTCTGCGTGAATGCAGCTAAGGAGGGATTTTTGCATGGATGTAGGCCATTCATTGGTGTTGATGGATGCTTTGTTAAGGTGACTACAGGAACACAAGTGTTGGCCGCCTCTAGAAGGGATGGCAACAACAACGTGTTCCCCATTGCATTCGGAGTTGTTGGTAAAGAAGATATTCCTAATTGGTGTTGGTTCCTTGAACAACTCAAGTATGCTCTTGGTGGCGACTCAGGGCCATTTGGAAGGTGGACTATCATGTCGGATAGACAAAAGGGCCTGCTCAATGCCATAGACGAAAGTATTTCCTAATTGTGATCAGAGATATTGTCTGAGGCATATTTATGTAAATTTCCAAACTGCTGGTCACAAGAGTGGTGATCTTAAAAAACACATGGATAGTGCTGCATATGCTTACCAAAAGTCTGACTATGAGGCTGCTATGAGTGACTTGAAGGCTGAGAGCGAAAGTGCATGGGAATGGTTGTCCAAAATTCCACCTAGGCATTGGGCAAGGCATGCCATGGACACAATTTGCAAAACAGATTTAGTAGTGAACAACTTAAGTGAAGTATTCAACAAGTATATCCTAGAAACTAGAGACAAGCCCATTCAAACCATGATAGACAACATTAGGACAAAGCTAATGGTCAGATACAACATCAACAGAGAGGGGCTCGCTAATTAAAATTGGGAGCTAACACGAAACCATGCAGAGAAGTTGGAACTTGAGAAGACCAGGGCAAAGCATTGTAGGCCAGTATGTGCAGGTAAAGGGTTGTGGCAAGTTACTTCTGGATTGAAAACATATGTTGTTAATGTCGATGCTAATACATGTAGATGTAGAAGGTGGGACATTAATGGTGTGCCATGCAAACATGCATTGTCATGCATTTATAAGAAAAAGAGCATATATGAGTGCATTCTTCAAAAGGCCTATGTACCAGGTTGCCTACAACAATATTATATATCCTGTTCCTAGCAAAGATAGTTGGGCAAAGACTGAAACACCCGATATTGACCCACCAATTTTCACTAGACACCCTGGAAGACCTAAGAAGAGAAGAAGGAAGGGGGTGCATGAGGTGCCTCAGCCAGGTTCTAGACATAGGAGGACAACAACGACATGCTCGAATTGCCACAAACCTGGTCACAAGTATACCAGTTGTTCCACACCACTGAGAGCAGACTTGGCGAGAAGAAAAAACAAGAACAAGGTAATTCACATATTCATAAATGTAATTAGCATATATTTCTGCTTGTTAACACAACTTTGAGTGCTTGTACTGGTTGCTCAGAGTAATAGAAGAATATTTGAAGAAGGACCAATCCATGCTCAAGTTGAAGAAACACCACTTCATGGTCAAGCCGAAGCAACACCGGTTCATGTTGAAGCTGAAGCGACATCGGTTCATGTTCAAGCTGAAGCAGCACCAGTTCATGTTCAAGATGATACAACAACGGGTGCAGCAGGCAGAGGGAGAGGAAGAGCACAAGTAAATGGAAAAGGAAGAGGACGTGAAAAAGGTAGAGGCAGAAGACAAGCTGAAGCTGTAATTGAAGATCATTTTCATGCACATGCTGTCTTCCAAGCACATGATCCTTTTTATGGGTTTGACATACAAGAAGTTGCCTCGCAACCGGCTGCAGCTAATAGCGGAGAGAAGCTACCAGTAATGAGGGGATCAGGTTCAGCAGGGGCAAGGGCAAGTTCATGGAGTACATCACTACTAGTGGCAACTATTGAAGAAAATCCTATGTCGAAGGCTTTTTTGTGAATGAAAAGATTACGTCTTTATGCAAACTGACTTGTAAATGTCAGGTTTATGTAACTAAAGCTCAGACTTGGATGGATGCTTATTATTGAACCGGTATGGGCCCTAGCCCATCAAGATCTGTCTCTTGGGCCTAAGCCCATAAGAGGTGCTGACCTAGAAGAGGAGCCCCTCCTCCTCTATCCCGATTAGAGAAGGAGGTGCTTGTTGTGCGTGTGTGCAGAGGAGATTAGCTGCACTGAAGTTGTATTTGCTGCTGCTACTAAATTTGCTAACTGCTACTGCTGTGAACTGGTGTTGTGGAGCGGTGCTTCTGTTGCTGTGGATTGGCAGAGGATAAGGAGGTTGGCTGATCTGTAGGTGTTGCTGCTGCTTGCAGCTACTGGGTGTTGTGTTGCTGCTGCTGATTATCCCGACCAAAGATGACTGAACCAAATGCTCTTGCTGAGGTTTTTGAGAAGCTCGCTAAGGTCCTCGCAGAGTTCAACTCTGGGGCCATCGTTCCTCGACAGGAAGTGGCTTAAAAGCTCGAAATGTCGCCCCTGGACATGAAGCTAGAGGGGGCCACAAATTATTTGAGTTGGTCCAGGAGGGCTTTGTGGGCTGTGGAGCAGAAGGAGCTTGATGGACATTTGTTGGGCACCGTTGTAGAACCAGGGGACAAGAGTAGTGCAGAGGGCAAGAGGTGGAAGGTCATCCACTCTGTACTTATGGTGTGGTTGTTGAACTCCGTGGTGCCCTCCATTGGATGCTCTGTGGAGGGGTTGTCCACATGTGCTGGGATATGGAAGATTCTGTCCATCTAGTACTCTGGCAAGGGCAATGTCATGCTCATTGCTCAAATTGAGGACAAGATTAGGTTGCTGCGCCAAGATGATGGCATGTCAGTGATGACATATGTGGCAGAACTGCAGGCTCTGTGGGCTGACCAGGATAACTATGATCCCCTGGAACTCTATGACACGGCTTCAATCGAGTCAGGGCACAAGTGGATGGCACGCAGGCGTGTGCTGAAATTTTTGGCTGGCCTCAAAGGTTGCTTTGATGGCAGGAAGGCTTCCCACTTGCACCAACCTAGTTTGCCTACCATTCCCGAGGCTATTGCAGCGATGACTGAAGAGGAGGTGCGCCTATCTCTTGAGCATGCAGATGTGAAGGTTGTGCCAGCTTCGACATTTGCCGTCACTGAGCGCATGGAGTGGGGAGATCCCACCAAATGTCATATCTGCGGGGAGGTAGGTCACTGGAAGAGAGAATGTCCAACTCGTGGAAAAGGCAGGGGATATAACAGAGGGGGAACAGGCAGAGGAAGAAGTGCTAGAGGCAGAGGTGGATACTCAAAGACCTCATGGGGCCAGGCTTCTAGAGGCAGAGGTGGCTACTCAGGACACTCAAGGGGTCAGAGGGCTCACATGGCTATTGCAGGAGACACTGGGACGTCCAAAGGCAAAGATGTAGATGATGTTCTCTATGGAGACTTTGCTCACTGGGCCTCCACTGATGAAGGTAATCCGGAAGGAGCATCCCTTGCTACTAATGAGAGTGCTCCAGAGTGGGTTCTTGACTCTGGAGCATCTAAGCATGTTGCTAGTAACTCCTGCGTGTTCGAGTCTTACAATAAGCATCCTCACTCTCACACTGGCACTATACAAACGGCCGATGGCACAAAACAACCTGTCATAGGGGCTGGTACAGTAAAGTGCACTACGACCATTTCCCTATCGTCAGTGTTACATGTGCCAGCCTTCCCTGTCAATTTGGTCTCTTTCAGTGCACTAATTAATCAAATAGACTGTCGTGTGATCCTTGACAAGTTTGGTTGCTTGATTCAGGACCGACAGACGAGCCAGACGGTTGGGACTGGCGCCAGGCGTAGGGGGCTCTGGTACATGGACCAGGAGGTGCAGCCGGAGTTGGTGTGTGCTGCGACCACGGAGCACAAGGAGAAGCAGGCGATGATGCTTGCGAATATGCAAAACACACACGAGCCTCATATGTGAGTAAGGGGCTCAGGAGCATATCTCCTTTTATGCTTATTCATTCGGATGTATGGACTAGCCCGGTGGTGTCAATGAATGGGAAGAAGTATTTTGCCACCTTTATTGACTGCTATTCTCGTATGACTTGGATTTACTTGATGCGTCACAAGGATGAGGTGTTTAACTATTTTCAGAACTTCCATGCTCTTGTAAAGAACCAGTTTCAGGTGCAGGTCAAGGTGCTCAGGATCGAAAATGGTACAGAGTACGTGAACAACAGTTTTGGGGCTTTCTTGGCTAACCAAGGGATTCTTCATCAAACTTCTTGTCCGGACACCCCCCCCCCTCAGAATGGAGTGGCCGAAAGGAAGAATCATCATGTCCTTGAGGTTGCTCGGTCGTTGATGTTTACTATGAATGTGCCTAAGTTCTTGCGGGATGATGCAGTTATGACAGCCACATACTTGATCAACCGGACACCTTCCAGGATACTTGGCATGAAATCCCCGTCTGAGTTGCTCATTGGAGATAATAAGTTTGTTGTTCCCCCAAAGTTGTTTGGCAGTACTTGCTTTGTTCGTGATCACTGACCAACTGTTGGAAAGCTTGATCCTCGGGCAGTGAAGTGTATCTTTCTGGGATACTCGTCTAGTCAACAGGGGTATAAATGTTGGTGTCCCTCTGAAAAACGCAGGTTTGTAAGTATGGATGTTACCTAAAGGGAGTCTGAGCCATTCTATGGTGAGCCGACTGATCTCAGTCTGCTGTTTGTAGAGCTTGACCACCTACACCCTTGCATGATGGTCAAGAGGGGGAGAAGGATGTGTCTCATACTCATAGTGATTCTGTGACATTAACACCAATAATGATGTGCGGCCTCAGGTTCAACCAATAGTGGGTACAATTCCGGTTAGTACCCTCACTGATGATGATGTGCAGGCTCATATCGAGCCAACCGTCGATACACTTAAGATTGGTGCTCTCCAGGTTCCTGTTTGGGATCGATGGCAGATGAATACCCTAGTGTACTCTCGACGGCAACCACAAGTGTAGGGGGAGCAGCAAGGCAGTGAGGCAAGAGTGCAGGGGGAGCAGCAAGGCAGTGAGGCAAGAGTGCAGGGGGAGCAGCAAGGCAGTGAGGCAAGCTCATCTGACACAGTGGACCTGCCCATTGTGTTGCGGAAACCTACACGTGAAGCGGCAAGGAAGGGTGAGGTAGCAAGGAAGGCTCTGCCAAAGGATGATGCTTGTGATGACCTTGATATTGGCAATTTTGTATATTACAAGGCGTTTGTTGCCTCTCTACAAACTGTGTCTATCCCTAAGGATTGGAGGGCTGCAAATCAAGATCCGAAGTGGCGTGAATCGATGATAGAGGAGTTAGAAGCACTGAAAAAAACAAGACATGGGTGTTAACCACATTGCCAGTAGGAAAGAAAGCAGTGAGTTGTAAGTGGATTTTTACCGTGAAGCAGAATCCTGAGGGCAAGGTCGAACGGTATAAGGCTAGATTGGTCGCCAGAGGATATAGTCAAACTTATGGAATTGACTATGATGAGATATTTGCTCCAATTGCAAAGATGAACATAGTAAGGGTATTCGTCTCATGTGCTGCAAACTTTGGGTGGAAATTGCACCAGTTAAATGTCAAGAATGCCTTCTTACATGGTGACTTGAAAGAAGAGGTATACATGGAGATACCACCAGGTTTTGGCACAGAACAGACTACGGGGAAGGTATGCAGGCTGAAGAAATCCTTATATGGTCTGAAGCAATCGCCAAAGGCATGGTTTGATAGGTTCAGACGAGCTGTTTGGAATATGGGGTATGGCCAATGTAATGGTGATCACACGGTGTTCTATAGACACACTGATAAGAATATCACCGTTCTTGTAGTGTATGTTGATGATATCATCATCACTGGAGATGATGATGAGGAAATAAAGAGAGTGAAGGGGTGTGTGAGCAAGGAGTTTGAGGTAAAAGACTTGGGCAATCTAAAGTACTTCCTTGGCATTGAAGTGGCTCGGACAGAGAAGGGAATATCTTTGTGCCAACGAAAATACACCTTGGATCTCTTGAATGACATGGGCATGATGGGATGTCGTGCAACCCCTACTCTGATTGAACAAAATCATCAAGTAATAGCATAATCAGGTGAGCTAGTGAATAAGGAAGATTATCAGAAGCTGGTTGGGAGGTTATTGTACTTGTGTCATACCAGGCCTGACATTACATATGCCGTGGGGGTGGTGAGCAGATACATGCATGAACCAAGGAGTGGGCATCTTGATATTGTTCACAGAGTCTTGAGATACTTGAAGGGGACTCCGGGTAAAGGGTTGTGGTTTGCGAAGAGTGGACATCTTGAGGTGGATGGCTATAGTGACTCTGATTGGGCTAGCTGTCAAGATGATAGAAGGTCAACTTCAGGCTACTATGTGTTTGTGGGAGGAAATTTGGTGTCATGGAGAAGCAAGAAATAGACTGTTTTGTCTAGATCAACAGCATAAGCTGAGTATAGAGCGTTATCTCAAGGGTTGTGTGATATGCTCTGGGTGAAGCACCTACTGTGCGAGTTGAAACTTGTGAGGAAGGGACCCTTAAGGGTGTGGTGTGACAATCAGTTAGCTATAGCCATTGCTAATAACCCAGTTCAACATGATAGGACGAAGCATGTGGAAATTGATCGCTTATTCATTAAAGAGAAACTTGATTCTGGGATCATCAGCCTTACTCATGTCATCTCTGGGCAGCAGTTTGCAGATTCCTTGACAAAGGGACTGGGAACAAAGGACTGTAACTTGGCGTGTGACAAGATGGGGATGATAGATATCTACCACCCATCTTGAGGGGGAGTGTTGAACCGGTATGGGCCCTAGCCCATCAAGATCTGTCTCTTGGGCCCAAGCCCATAAGAGGTGCTGACCTAGAAGAGGAGCCCCTCCTCCTCTATCCCGATTAGAGCAGCCACAGAATAGATCGAGCTGCTGCCTGGGTATCTCTCCCTCTCTCTCTTGTTCAACACTATGTTACATTACATATTTTGGGGACCTAGGCACACTGACTTGCAAATGTCAGGTTTAGGTGACTTAAGCACATAACTATATATATGTGGATGCTTATGTTACATCATATATTTTGTTCCTGTAAGACAACTTATGAAAGTTGCAAACTTCTGGATTGCTGCAAATGCTGTCCATTTTTGTATATGTTTCAGTTCTAAATATTTGTTTACCGTGATCATAGATAATACAAGGGTAGCATATGCTCTAGTTTTGCAATTTTGTAGTTTTTAGTTCAGTTCTGTAACTATTTTACCAATACAGTGTGACAGACAATTCTGTAGCTTTTGGTAATATATTTCAAAGTGTACAGATAATAGAACTTGGTTCAGTTTCATATATTCAAATTTGACACATACCCAGCAAATTACATCACTAGATTACAGTGAGGAAAATCTGTAGCTATTCACTGCAAAACTCTGAAGAAACAGAGCACAAACACATAGCAGGCCCAAATTTTCACTGAAGAAACAAAAATCCTCTGATTCCTTCACTTCCAGGCGCACGCTCACTCCATTTTCAGGCTATGCCGAGCTCGTTTGTGAGGCGGGCGTCATCGGTGAGGAACTCCGTAGAGGACGGCCGCCGGCGTTGAGCGGAGAAGCACAACGCGGAGACGACGACGCTGGGCGGACGAGCCGGTGGTGAGGTGCCGCTGGAGGAGACGACATCTGGGTGGAGGATTCGGCGGGCAAGCGACGGAGCGAAGGAGATGGCGGGGCTGCCGGTGAGAAGTGAGGCGGCGGTGCCGGCAGGAGGAGACCGCACGCACCAGGAGCACCCGCTCGATCTACATTTTTTTCTTGAGGAAAGCCGCTCGATCTACAATGCGTGTGTGGTAGCCTGGTAGGCCCAACTTGTTAGTTTGCCTAATACGATAATTTTGGGCTGTGCGTTGGTAGTTAGCCCAAAGTTGTGGTTTTGTGAAAAATTTCCCAAAAGGTGGTGCAAACTGTTATAAGTGCTCCTGAAGGTTGTGTTCTGTGCAATTCACTCTTATCTAATTTGGCTTTGTAACCTTGCTCGTGAGCTTTTATTTTTTAAACGACCCTTTAAACCCACAAGTTTGCTAAAGTTCCGGGGAATATGCTAGAGTTGATCTAACAATTCAAACTTATTTAAGGCACACTCTGGATTTGTGAACAGGGGATCTCCACGGTTCACTCTCATGACACCTTCCTTTTTCGATTCGCCCACTACTACAGGAATGCCCAGCAGTGGCTGGTGCAAAAAGGCCATCAATTTAGGGCAAGCCTCCCAGGGGTGCCCGCCACTGACCTCCCGCGGCTGCTAGTACACCATCAATGGCGGGCGCCCGCGGGCCACTAGTACAGCACCTCCAGTGGCGCGCATATCTTCCCGCCCGCCGCAGCTAGATGTTGTAGTTGTGGCGATCCACATTCTCTCACCCGCCGGATGCTGGAGTTGGGACCATATTTAAGGAAATATGCCCTAGAGGCAATAATAAAGTTGTTATTTATATTTCCTTATATCATGATAAATGTTTATTATTCATGCTAGAATTGTATCAACCGGAAACTTGATACATGTGTGGATACATAGACAAAACAAAGTGTCCCTAGTATGCTTCGACTTGACTAGCTCGTTAATCAATGATGGTTAAGTTTCCTGACCATAGACATGTGTTGTCATTTGATGAACGGGATCACATCATTAGGAGAATGATCTGATGGACAAGACCCATCCTTAGCTTAGCATACTGATCGTTAAGTTTTATTGCTATTGCTTTCTTCATGACTTATACGTATTCCTTTGACTATGAGATTATGCAACTCCCCAATACCGTAGGTACACCTAGTGTGCTATCAAACGTCACAACATAACTGGGTGATTATAAAGATGCTCTACATGTGTCTCCGAAGGTGTTTGTTGGGTTGGCATAAATCGAGATTAGGATTTGTCACTCCGAGTATCGGAGAGGTATCTCCGGGCCCACTCGGTAATGCACATCATGATAAGCCTTGCAAGCAATGTGACTAATGAGTTAGTTGTGGGATGATGCATTACGAAACGAGTAAAGAGACTTGCCGGTAACGAGATTGAACTAGGTATGAAGATACCGATGATCAAATCTCGGGCAAGTAACATACCGATGACAAAGGAATAACGTATGTTGTCATTACGGTTTGACCGATAAAGATCTTCGTAGAATATGTAGGAACCAATATGATCATCCAAATTCCGCTATTGGTTTTTGATCGGAGAGGTGTGTCGGTCATGTCTACATAGTTCTGGAACCCGTAGGGTCCGCACGCTTAACGTTCGATGACGATTTGTATTATATGAGTTATGTGATTTGGTGACCGAATGTTGTTCGGAGTCCCAAATGAGATCACAGGCATGACAAGAAGTCTCGAAATGGTCGAGAGGTAAAGATTCATATATAGGACGATAGTATTCGGACACCGGAAGTGTTCTGGGGGTACCGGGTATGTATCGGGTCACCGGAAGGGGTTCCGGGCACCCCTCGGCAAAGATATGGGCCTTATTGGGCCAAGGGCGGGACAGACCAGCCCCTATGGGGCTGGTGCGCCCCCATATGGGCCGGCCTAAGTGGAGAAAGGAAAAGGGGAGGAGGAAAGGAAATAGAGGGAATAGGATTCCACCTTACTTTCCCCTCTCCCCTCTTTCCTTCATCCCTCCGGAGATAAGGAAAGGGGGAGGCCGAATTGGAGGAGGCCCCCAAGTAGGATTCCTCCTACTTGGGGCGCCCCATGGCTGTCCCCCTTCCCCTCCCACCTATATATATGTGGGGAGTGGGCTCCTAGAACATAGAAAAAACATTGTTAGCCGTGTGCGGCGCCCCCCTCCATAGTTTATGCCTCCGGTCATATTCACGTAGCTTAGGCGAAGCCCTGCGCGGATTGCTTCACCATCATCGTCACCACGCCGTCATGCTGACGAAACTCTCCCTCGACATTTTTCTGGATCAAGAGTTCGAGGGACGTCATTGAGCTGAACATGTGCAGAACTCGGAGGTGCCGTACATTCGGTGCTTAATCGGTCGGAACTAGAAGAAGTTCGACTACATCAACCGCGTAAACAAATGCTTCCACTTTCGGTCTACGAGGGTACATGGACACACTCTCCCCCTCTCATTGTTGTACATCTCCTAGATAGATCTTGCATGGTCGTAGGAATTTTTTTGAAATTGCATATTATGTTCCCCAACAGTGGTATCAGAGTCAGGTTTATGCGTATATGATATGCACGAGTAGAACACAAAGAGTTGTGGGCGATAATAGTCAAACTGCTTACCACCAACGTCTTATTTTGATTCGGCGGTATTGTTGGATGAAGCGGCCCGGACCAACCTTACATGACCACGTTAATGAGACCGGTTCCACCGACATACATGCAACTTGTTTTCATAAAGGTGGCTGGCGGGTGTCTGTTTCTCCAACTTTAGTTGAATCGAATTTGACTACGGCCGGTCCTTGTTGAAGGTTAAAACAACACACTTGACGAAAAATCTTTGTGGTTTTGATGCGTAGGTAAGAATGGTTCTTGCTAGAAGCCCATAGCAGCCACGTAAAACTTGCAACAACAAAGTAGAGGACGTCTAACTTTGTTTTGCAGGGCATGTTGTGATGTGATATGGTTAATACATGATGTGATATAAGTTATTGTATGAGATGATCATGTTTTGTAAAAGTTATCGGCAACTGGCGAGAGCCTTATGGTTGTCACTTTATTGTATGAAATGCAATCACCATGTAATTGCTTTACTTTATCACCATGCGGTAGCGATAGTTGTAGAAGCAATACTTGGCGAGACGACAATGACGCTACGATGGAGATCAAGGTGTCAAGCCGGTGACGGTGGAGATCATGACGGTGCTTTGGAGATGGAGATCAAAGGCACAAGATGATGATGGCCATATCATGTCACATATTTTGATTGCATGTGATGTTTATCTTTTATGCGTCTTATTTTGCTTAGTACGGTGGTAGCATTATAAGATGATCCCTTCTAAAATTTCAAGGTATAAGTGTTCTCCCTGAGTATGCACCGTTGCAATAGTTCTTCGTGTTGAGACACCACGTGATGATTGGGTTTGATAGGCTCTACGTTCAAATACAACGGGTGCAAGACAGTTTTGCACATGCGGAATACTCGGGTTAAACTTGACGAGCCTAGCACAGACATGGCCTCGGAACACTGGAGACCGAAAGGTCGAACGTGAATCATATAGTTGATATGATAAACATAGAGGTGTTCACCATTGAAAACTACTGCATCTCACGTGATGATCGGGCATGGTTTAGTTGATATGGCTCACATGATCATTTAGATGACTCGAGGGATGTCTATCTAACTGGGAGTTCTTAAGTAATATGATTAACTGAACTTAATTTATCATGAACTTAGTCCTAATAGTATTTGCGTATCTATGTTGTAGATCAATAGCTTGCGATGTAGCTCCTCGTTTATTTTTGATATGTTCCTAGAGAAAAATAAGTTGAAAGATGATAGTAGCAATGATGCGGACTGGGTCCATGATCTAAGGATTATCCTCACTGCTGCACAGAAGAATTATGTCCTTGATGCACTACTAGGTGACGGACCTATTGCAGGAGCAGATGCAGACGTTATGAACGTTTGGCAAGCTCGGTATGATGACTACTTGATAGTTTAGTGCGCCATGCTTTACAGCTTAGAACCAGGACTTCAAAAATGATTTGAACTCCACGGAGCATATAAGATGTTCCAAGAGCTAAAATTGGTATTTCAGACTCATGCCCGAGTCGAGAGGTATGAGACCTATGACAAGTACTTTGCCTACAAGATGGAGGAGAATAGCTCAACCAGTGAGCATGTGCTCAGAATGTCTGAGTACTACAATCGCTTGAATCAAGTGAGAGTTAATATTCCAGATAAGATAGTGATTGACAGAGTTCTCTAGTCACTATCACCTAGTTACTGGAACTTCGCGATGAATTATAAAATGCAAGGGATGACAAAAATGATTCCCGAGCTCTTTGCGATGCTAAAATTGGCGAAGGTAGAAATCAAGAAAGAGCATCAAGTGTTGATGGTTAAGAAGACCACTAGTTTCAAGAAAAGGGGCAAAGGAAAGAAAGGGAACTTCAAGTAGAATGGCAAGCAAGTTGCCACTTGATATGTCTCCAATGTATCTACTTTGCCAAACACTTTTGCCCTTGTTTTGGACTCTAACTTGCATGATTTTAATGGAACTGACCCGCACTGACGCTGTTTTCAGCAGAACTGCCATGGTGTTATTTTTGTGCAGAAATAGAAGTTCTCGGAATGACCTGAAAATCCACGGAGACACGTTTTGGAATTAATGAAAATATTGGCAAAGGAATCAGCATCAGGGGGCCACACCCTGTCCATGAGGGTGCAGGACGCGCCCCCCTGGGGTGCGCCCCCTGCCTTGTGGGCCCCCTGGGACTCCACCGACCTCAACCCCAACTCCATATATTCACTTCCGGGGAGAAAAAAAATCAGAGTGAAGGATTCATCGCGTTTTACGATACGGAGCCGCCGCCAAGCCCTAATCCTCCTCGGGAGGGCTGATCTGGAGTCCGTTCGGGGCTCCGGAGAGGGGAATCCGTCGCCATCGTCATCATCAACCATCCTCCATCATCAATTTCATGATGCTCACAGTCGTGCGTGAGTAATTCCATCGTAGGCTTGCTGGACGGTGATGGGTTGGATGAGATTTACCATGTAATCGAGTTAGTTTTGTTAGGGTTTGATCCCTAGTATCCATTATGTTCTAAGATTGATGTTACTATGAATTTGCTATGCTTAATGCTTGTCACTAGGGCCCGGGTGCCATGATTTCAGATCTGAACCTATTATGTTTTCATGAATATATGTGAGTTCTTGATCCTATCTTGCAAGTCAATAGTCACCTACTATGTGTTATGATCCGTCAACCCTGAAGTGACAATAATCGGGGCCACTCTCGGTGATGACCGTAGTTTGAGGAGTTCATGTATTCACTAAGTGTTAATGCTTTTGTCCGGTACTCTATTAAAAGGAGGCCTTAATATCCCTTAGTTTCCAATAGGGCCCCACTGCCACGGGAGGGTAGGACAAAAGATGTCATGCAAGTTCTTTTCCATAAGCACGTATGACTGTATCCGGAATACATGCCTACATTACATTGATGAACTGGAGCTAGTTCTGTGTCACCCTATGTTATAACGGTTGCATGAGGAATCGCATCTGACATAATTATCCATCATTGATACATTGCCTATGAGATTTTCATATATTGATCTTTACTTAGTTACTTTTCCGTTGCCATTATTACGATTGCTACAGAAACTACTACTGTTACTTTTGCCACCGTTACTTCTATACTACTTTGCTACTAAATATTTTGCTGCAGATATTAAGTCTTTCAGGTGTGGTTGAATTGAAAACTCAACTGCTAATACTTGAGAATATTCTTTGGCTCCCCTTGTGTCGAATCAATAAATTTGGGTTGAATACTCTACCCTCGAAAACTGTTGCGATCCCCTATACTTGTGGTTTATCAAGATTATTTTCTGGCGCCATTGCCGGGGAGCATAGCTCTATTCTTTGAGTCACTTGGGATTTATATCTGTTGATCACTATGAGGAACTTGAAAGATGAAAGAACCAAGATTTTCCCTCAACTACGAGGGAGGTAAGGAACGCCATCTAGCTCGCACTTGATTCACCTTCTGTTATGAGTAAATTTGCGACACCTACACCTGTTATTGATTCTGATATGTCGCATGTTATCGATGATGCCACTTCTGCTATGCATGATGCTTATGATGAAACTACTTCTATGCTTGATAATACAATGACATTAGGTGAATTTCTTGATGAACAACTTGCTAGGGTTAGAGAGAATGAAATTATTGAAACAGATAATATTGATGAAAGTGATGATGAAGATTCTCCCCCTAGATATGAATTGCCTGATGTGCCTGAGAGTTATGTTATCGATGAA
This sequence comes from Aegilops longissima, assembly GCA_021605205.1. Lineage (NCBI taxonomy): Eukaryota > Viridiplantae > Streptophyta > Magnoliopsida > Poales > Poaceae > Aegilops > Aegilops longissima. The sequence continues at coordinate 154,035,678 of CM038682.1, forward strand.
GAAACTGCTAGAGATCTTTTTGCATGCAAAGATAGATATGATCTTAAGAAACTGTTAGCTAAGCTGAAAGAAAAGTCTTTGAATGCTAGAATGAAATATGATCCTGCTTTTGCTACTTCACCTATCTGTATTTCTGATAAGGATTATGATTTCTCTGTCGATCCCGAGTTAATTACTTTGGTTGAATCTGAAACTGTTGTGGCACATCTTACTAAATTGAGTGATATAGCCACCCTATTCACTCATGAGGAAAAAAAATCGTTACTACTATATCCTTAAGTTATTTTCGTTCTCATTAAAGGGTGATGCTAAAACATGGTTTAATTCTCTTGCTCCTGGTTGTGTGCGTTGTCCCCAGAATATGATTTATTACTTCTCTGCGAAATATTTTCCCGCTCGTAAGCTGCCTTAAGGGGAATATATAGTTTTGTGCAAATTGAAGAAGAGAGTCTCCCACAAGCTTGGGGGAGGCTTCTTGGATTACTTAATGCTTTGCCTGATCATCCTCTCAAGAAAAATGAAATACTTAATATCTTTTATAATGGACTAACCGATGCTTCCAGAGACCACCTGGATAGCTGTGTTGGTTTTTTTTCAGGAAAAGAACTATTGAGCAAGCTGAATTGCTATTGAATAAGATATTGAGTAATGATAATGATTGGACACTTCGTGAACCAACTCCTAAGCCAACTCCGAAGAAAAGGGGTATTCTATTTCTCAGTCCTGAAGATATGCAAGAGGCAAAGAAATCTATGATATTAAGAAAAGGGTATTAAAGCTGAAGATATTAAGAATTTACCACCTATTAAATAAATACATGGTCTTAATAACCTGACACAGGTAGTAAACGTAAATTCTATCTATAGATTTGATGAAGATAATATTCCTCGTAATAAGTCTGCTAGCCAATGCTTTGATGAGTTTGATAATTTTGTTGTTAAACAAGAAAACTTCAATGCTTATGTTGGTAGACAATTGAAACGTAATGCTTATATGGTTGAACACTTGAGTGATTATTTGTCTAGAGTTAAAGGTGACCTTAAACCTATTAGTAAACATGCTTCTATGGTTACCACTCAGGTAGAGCAAGTGCTTAAAGCACAAGATGATTTGCTCAATGAATTAAATAATAAGAAAAATGATAATGCTATTAGAGTTATGACTAGAGGGGGTAGAATGACTTAGGAACTTTTGTATCCTGAGGGCCACCCTAAGAGAATTGGGCAAGATTCTCAGAGAACTAATGTTGATGCACCTAGTCCTTCTAAGAAGAAGAAAAAGAAAAATGATAGGACTTTGCATGCTTCTAGTGAACCTGTTGTTGACACACCTGAGAATCCCAATGATATTTGTATTTCTGATGCTGAAACACAATATGGTAATGAACATGAACCTAGTGATAATGATGATGTTCATGTTCATGCTCAACCTAGCAATAACAATGATGTAGAGATTGAACCTGCTGTTGATCTTGATAACCCACAATCAAAGAACCAACGTTATGATAAGAGAGACTTCGTTGCTAGGAAGCATGGTAAAGAAAGAGAACCATGGGTTCAAAAACCCATGCCTTTTCCTCCTAAACCATCCAAGAAAAAGGATGATGAGGATTTTGAGCGCTTTGCTGAAATGATTAGACCTATCGTTTTGCGTATGCATTTGACTGATATGCTTAAAATGAATCCTTATGCTAAGTATATGAAAGATATTGTTACAAATAAAAGAAAGATACCGGAAGCTGAAATTTCCACCATGCTTGCCAATTATACTTTTAAAGGTGGAATACCAAAGAAACTAGGAGATCCAAGACTACCAACTATACCATGCTCCATTAAAAGAAACTATGTTAAAACTACTTTGTGTGATCTTGGAGCCGGTGTTAGTGTTATGCCTCTCTCTTTATATCATAGACTTGATTTGAATAAGTTGACACCTACTGAAATATCTTTGCAAATGGCTGATAAATCAACTGCTATAACGGTTGGTATTTGTGAGGATGTGCCTATTGTGGTTGCAAACATTACTATTTTAATGGACTTTGTTATTGTTGATATTCCCGAGGATGATAGTATGTCGATTATCCTTGGTAGACCCTTTTTAAATACTTCAGGCGCTGTTATTGATTGCAACAAACGCAATGTCACTTTTCATGTTAATGGTAATGATCATACGGTACACTTTTCGAGGAAACAACCTTAAGTCCACAGTATCAATTCTATTGGAAAAAATTCAACGATTACTATTGGAGGTTTGAATTCCCTCTTCCTACTATCAAGAAGAAATATGATATTCTTATTGTTGGGGACATGCATATCCCCGTTGAGGTGACCTAGTGTTATTTGAAAATTCTCCGGTTTCATGTTATTCAGAAAGAGTTTGTTAACAAGACTTGATCAACCTTGTTAGTGTATTCCTTTTGATGAGCACGAGATGGATGAAGTTAGAAAGCACAACTCTCTGTACCCTCATTTACTTTCTGTTACTTAGTTTAAATAAAGAAAAAAAAGTATTTTCTGTCTGTTTTCTGAATTATCCTTATAATAAAAATACCCCAAAAATAAAAGTTTTCCAAATGTCCTGAAAATGAAATATGATTTTTTGTAGAATATTTAAGAATTTCTGGCACTTAGAACACACCAGGGGGGCACCATTTGGCCACGAGGGCACAGGGCGCGCCCCCTGCCTTGTGGGCCCCATGTGGACCCCCTCCACTTATTCCAGCACCCACTACTTCGTACTCCTCCAGAAAAATCCTCCTATAGCTCAAACCCGTGTTCTAGCTCATTTTGCTGCCATTTTCTATCTCTTTGCTCAAAGCTCCATTCACAAAACTGTTTTGGGGGATTGTTCTTCGGTATGTGACTCCTCCAATGGTCCAATTAGTTTTTGTTCTAGTGCTTTATTTATTGCAATTTCTTGCTGCCAAGGTGACCATATTCTTGAGCTTGCATGTCAAATTTATATGGTCAAAAGTAGTTTTAATTCATGATATAGCCTCTAGGCACTTGTGAGAGTAGTTGCTATCAATCTCGCAGCCTATCAGTAGCGCAGGACGACGCGCTACTGATAAGGCGCTACAACTAACGTGTAGCAATAGCGCCTGTCGTCCCACGCTACTGCTATACATGGCTAGCAGTAGCGCGCTTTAGTGCAGAGCGCTGCTACTAATATCTGCAGCGCATTTTTGCAGGAAGCGCTACTGGTAAGGCAGCGTTACTGCTAACTTTGTTCCCCTCGCAACTGCTAGTTTTATTAGTTTCTGTTTTTTCTGCATATTTGTTTTGTATTTGAATAGGCTTTATACAATAATCTTTAGCATATCATACACATACAAATGTAATCATAGCATATACATACAAATAGTCTCATCAAATCATGTCATCATCATAATCATCATCCAACACAAAGTGGTCTCTTGTCATCATCTCGAAAATAGCGATACAAGTCTCGATTACTTGCGACTACATCGTCATCCATCTAAACAATGATATACGCGAGAAGAGCTATAACTTTGAGTGAGAGCGGAACTATGCAGTACATGAGTTTGTATCCCTCTCTCGCATTAGCGTGAACCCAATCTAACTACTGCCTGTTGCTCGAAAACCGGAAACCGGTACACCTGAGCCTGACACTTCGGCCACTCGTCGTATATATACTCCTGGTGTAGCACTTCTTCGTCATCGATGATCTATGCACCTACATCGTCCCATGAGTCGATGATATGCAACATATATAGTTGAGCAATAGAAAGAGACAGACTTGGCAAAAATAGAAGCAACATATCATAAGCATAAATAACAAAGTTGATCGTACCCAAAATGCTACTAGAGTGATCGTCGCTAGTCGAGGAGGATGGTTTAATTACATCACAAATAAAGTTTCATCGTGCATAACTCAAATTTTCATCATACAGAAAGTATGGACTAAATGGACACATTGTCATATATCAACAATCACTCCAACATGTAGTGCCATCCATCCAAGTCAGGGAGATAGTCCCCGAGCCTAGTGAAAGGCTTCCGGTCGAGACGCTGAGCGGCTACCCGTGTTTGGATGTCTTCCCGCGACATTTGTCCTTCTTCGTAGAACATCCCTGTTTTTCTGACGACCTCCTTCATGATGATTTGGGCAAGTTCGCGCTGGATGTGATAGAACTCAGCTCGAAGTCGATGGTCCTCGATATCTCCTACGTTCTTTGCCCATTGCAAAATATGCGCATCGCCGGATGTAGGTGACATGCGAAGGTTCTGGTGATCCCGTCTGTACTCCAGCATGTGATGCAGCAGAAGTCGGTCTTATGGCCGAAGGCGGGCCTGACGTCCCTTCTCTTCTTGTCCTTGACCTCTCCACCCCATGCCTCGTAGTAAAACATAGCACTGTCGAGAAGAGATTTGATGTGGGTGTAATCATTTTTGTTAATGTTCTTCGACGAGTCCAAGTAAAGAGCGTGGGAGTATCGGGGGTAGAGGATGATGAGGACGGCGCGCCCGCCGCTGCGCAAAATAAGAACACCTCAAATTAATTAGCCTCCACCGTGCAAATGAATGATTGAAAACGAAGGAAGGATATTCGCGCGGATGACTTATAGGGGATGATAAGGCATGAGAATCTCCTCCTTGTCCTTATTGGCGAGCATGAAATTGACGATGTATTCCCTCGCGTATTCGCGGTGCTTTGCGCAGACTCCCAAGAAGCCCTCATGCATGAAGTATGGGTCAGCGACACAGATATGAGGTATCTGCTCAACCCCGATGATGTAGTTCATGTGCAAGGAATAAAGGCGGACAAACGTAAAATCCAGCTTCTTCACATGAAACATGTCGAATATGTAATCGAATCGAAGGACGAACTTCTCCGTGGGGAATGTGTCGACGTACGACAATTGCCGCGGAACATTAACCACGTAGAGTGGGTATCCTGGATATTTTGAGGCGATGAGGCCTTTCTCTATCCGCAGCACATCATCATGAAGTCTCCTTAGATCGTTGAATCTGGCCCCTAGCGCTGCTTTAGGTAGGATTGGCTGACCGGGGATATGCCATTTTTCCGCATCGGGGATATCTATATGGTCTTGAACCCGTGGCTGCTGAGGCGGCTAGATCATAGAAGCAGCTTTTTTGCCTTTCCTCGGTCTCTTCCTAGACTTCTTTACTACCGGAAGGTCGTCCATAATACGTTCAGCCTCCGGGGACGGCAATTCAGGCACCGACTCATGACGCTCAAACCCTAAGTAGGCGCCAGTACTGACATACTGTTGAGTGCCATCGTCATCCTCATCCTCATCTATGGCGATGTCACCAGCGACTATGGAGCCTTTTCCTCACCCACTCCGCTATCAGCCAGCACGACAGCCGACACTAATTGGGTAGGTGAGGTGTTGATGTTCATACGTAACTGCGTGCTCGTGGGTGTGCTCCCGGCCGCCTCCAGACGAAGCAGACTCTTTGGCCACAACAGGACCCACCCATCGCAACAATCACCAAGCCGCCGCGGGGTCTTGTCGTCATCCCCCACTAGTACCAGAGGAGCCAAATTCTCGTGGCCCGGTTTGACATTGGCCATGGAAACCTTGAAGACGTCCGGGGGGATCGGCCGGCTGTGGAATAATGGTTCCTTCGGCTCCATTATCGTCGCCTTCCTCACGTCCACCTTCTGGTCGCCGATGGTGTACAATATGGTGCACGTGGTTTCGTCGGCCTGCAAAGAAAAGTCTGTGACGTGAGACATCTGAAAGGCAACGAAAACGTGAGATTATACATTTATTGAAGGGGGCCGATGTGACATATACTGTGAGGGCGTCGAGCTCAGCCAAAGACGAAGCACCGCCGAGCACGTCCGGTGCCGGAGCAGTGCGAGCGAGCAGGTGGGAGCAGGTGCGAGGAGCGGTGAGGAGCAGTGCAGATGCAGTCTTTGGTGCATGATACGTCTCCGTCGTATCTACTTTTCCAAACACTTTTGCCCTTGTTTTGGACTCTAACTTGTATGATTTGAATGGAACTAACCCAGACTGATGTTGTTTTCACCAGAATTGCCGTGATGTTGTTTTATGTGCAGAAAACAAAAGTTCTCGGAATGACCTGAAACTCCACGGGATGTCTTATAAAAAATAATAAAAAATCCTCGCCAAAGATGAAGACTAGGGGGGCCCACACCATGTCCACGAGGGTGGGGGGCGCCCCCCTAGGGCGCGCCCCCTTACCTCGTGGCCCCTGTGGAGTCCCTCCGACGGCAACTCCAACTCCATATATTGGCTTTCGGGGAGAAAAAATCAGGGAGAAAGTTTCATCGCGTTTTACGATACGAAGCCGCCACCAAGCCCTAATCTCTCTCGGGAGGACTGATCTGGAGTCCGTTCGGGGCTCCGGAGAGGGGGATTCGTCGCTGTCGTCATCATCAACCATCCTCCATCACCAATTTCATGATGCTCACTGCCGTGCGTGAGTAATTCCATCGTAGGCTTGCTGGATGGTGATGGGTTGGATGAGATTTATCATGTAATCGAGTTAGTTTTGTTAGGGTTTGATCCCTAGTATCCACTATGTTCTGAGATTGATGTTGCTATGACTTTGCTATGCTTAATGCTTGTCACTAGGGCCCGAGTGCCATGATTTCAGATCTGAACCAATTATGTTTTCATGAATATATGTGTGTTCTTGATCCTATCTTGCAAGTCTATAGTCACCTACTATGTGTTATGATCCGACAACCCCAAAGTGACAATAATCGGGACCGCTCCCGGTGATGACCATAGTTTGAGGAGTTCATGTATTCACTATGTGCAAATGCTTTGTTCTGGTTCTCTATTAAAATGAGGCCTTAATATCCCTTAGTTTCCAATAGGACCCCGCTGCCACGGGAGGGTAGGACAAAAGATGTCATGCAAGTTCTTTTCCATAAGCACGTATGACTATTTACGGAATACATGCCTACATTGCATTGATGAATTGGAGCTAGTTCTGTGTCACCCTATGTTATGATTTGTTACATGACGAACCACATCCGCATAATAATCCATCACGATCCGGTGCCTCACGAGTTTTCCATATACTGGTTTACGCTTATTTACTTTTCCGTTGCTACTGTTACAATCACTACAAAATACCAAAAACATTACTTTTGCTGTCTTTACTTTTGTTACCGTTACCACCACTATCATATTACTTTGTTACTAAACACTTTGCTCCAGATACTAAGTTTCCAGGTGTGGTTGAATTGACAACTCAGCTGCTAATACTTGAGAATATTCTTTGGCTCCCCTTGTGTCAAATCAACAAATTTGGGTTGAATACTCTACCCTCGAAAACTGTTGCGATCCCCTATACTTATGGGTTATCAAGACCTTTTTCTGGCGCCGTTGCCGGGGAGCATAGCTCTATTCTTTGAGTCACTTGGGATTTATATCTGCTGGACACTATGAAGAACTTGAAAGACGCTAAGACAACAATTTATCCCTCAACTACGAGGGGAGGTAAGGAACTGCCATCTAGCTCTGCACTTGATTCACCTTCTGTTATGAGTAAGCTAGCGACACCTAAACCTGCTTCTGCTATTCGTTCCGATATGTCGCATGTTATTGATGATGCCACTTCTGCTATCATGATACTTATGATGAAACTGCTTCTATGCCTGATACTACTGTGCCCCTTGGTGAATTTCTAGATGAACAAATTTCTAGGTCTAGAGAAAGAGAAATTATTGAAACTGAATGCAAGGATGAAAGTGATGATGAAAATATACCTGCTATTCCTGAGGGTTATCTTTTTGATGCGGAATCTTCTGCAGCTATTTTTGCTTGCCAGGATAGATACGAACTTAAGAGGCTGCTAGCTAAATGGAGTAAAGAATCTCTTAGAGATAGGATGAGACCTGACCCTGCTTTTGCTACTTCACCTATCTGTGTTCCTGATAAGGATTATTATGAATTCTCTGTTGATCCTGATATAATTACTTTGGTTGAATCTGATCCTTTTATGGCTATGAATCAAACTGTTGTGGCACATCTTACTAAGTTAAATGATATAGCTGCCCTGTTTACTAATGATGAGAGATCGCGCTACTTTTATATACTCAAAATATTTCCATTCTCATTAAAGGGTGATGCTAAGATATGGTTTAATTCTCTTGATCCTGGTTGTGCGTAGTCCCCTGTGATATGATTTATTATTTCTCTCGCTAAATATTTCCCTACTCATAAGAAACAAGCTGGTTTGAGGGATATATATATATATATATATATATATATATATATATATATATATATATATATATATATATATATATATATATATAACTTTGTGCAAATTGAAGAAGAGAGTCTCCACAAGCTTGGGGGAGGCTTCTCAAGTTACTTAATGCTTTGCCTGATCATCCTCTTAGAAACCTAAAATACTTGATATCTTTTATAACTGACTAACCGATGCTTCCAGAGATTACCTGGATAGTTGCCTGGTTCTCTTTTCAGGGAAAGAACACCGGATGAAGCCGAAATTTTATTGAACAATATGTTGAAAAATTAAAATGATTGGGCACCTCCTGAGCCAACTCCTGAGCCAATTGCTGAGCCTATTCCTAAACCAACTCCGAAGAAGAGAGGTGTTCTATTTCTCAGTCCTGAAGATATGCAGGAGGCAAAGAAATCTATGAAAGAAAAAGGTATTAAAGCTGAAGATGTTAAGAATTTACCTCCTATTGAAGAAATACATGGTCTTAATTTACCGCCTGTTGAAGAAGTGTATGATCTCAATTCTTTATTCACTGAAGAACCTCCTAATCCTGATATCCTGACACAGGCAGTAAAGGTAAATTCTCTCTATAGATATATAAAGCTGAAGTACCTCCTACAAAAATTGCTAGTCAGTGCTTGGATGAGTTTGATAACTTTATGTTTAAGCAAGATGACTTTAATGCTTATTTTGGTAGACAACTAAAACAGAATACCTTTATGATTAAACGCTTGAGTGATTATATGGCTAATATTAGAGGTGAACTTAAACTTGTTAGCAAACATGCTTCTATGGTTACCACTCAAGTAGAATAAGTACTTAAGGCTCGGAAAGAAGTGCTTGATGAAATGAATAGCAAGAAAACTGATTATGCTGTTAGAGTGGCTACTTGAACTGGTAGAATGACTCAGGAACCTTTGTATCCTGAAGGCCACCCTAAGAGAATCGAGCAAGATTCTCAGAGAAATAATATCGATATGCCTAGTTCTTCTAAAAAGAAGAAAAAGAAAAATGATAGAACTGTGCAAACTTCTAGTGAACCTATTGCTGAAACACGTGATAATCCAAATGATATCTCTATGTCTGATGCTGAAACACAATCTGGTAATGAACATGAACCTAGTGGAAATGTTAATGATAATGTTCATGATGATGCTCAACCTAGTAAAGATAATGATGTAGAAGTTGAACCTGCTTTTGATCTTGATAACCCACAATCAAAGAATCAACGTTATAATAAAAGAGACTTCGTTGCTAGGAAACATGGTAAAGAAAGAGAACCATGGGTTCAGAAACCCATGCATTTTCCTCCCAAACCATCCAAGAAAAAGGATGATGAGGATTTTAAGCGCTTTGCTGAAATGATTAGACCCATCTTTTTGCGTATGCGATTGACTGATATGCTCAAAATGAATCATTATGCTAAATATATGAAAGATATTGCTACAAATAAAAGAAAGATACCGGAAGCTGAAATTTCCACCATGCTTGCTAATTATACTTTTAAGGGTGGAATACCAAAGAAACTTGGAGATCTAGGAGTACCTACTATACCATGCTCCATTAAGAGAAATTATGTTAAAACTGCTTTATGTGATCTTGGAGCCGATGTTAGTGTTATGCCTCTCTCTTTATATTGTAGACTTGACTTGAATAAGTTGACACCTACTGAAATATCTTTGCAAATGGCTGATAAATGAACTGCTATACCTGTCGGTATTTGTGAGGATGTGCCTGCTGTGGTTGCAAATGTTACTATTTTAACGGACTTTGTTATTTTTTATATTCCCGAGGATGATAGTATGTCTATTATTCTTGGAAGACCTTTCCTTAATACTACAGGGGCTGTTATTGATTGCAACAAAGGAAATGTGACTTTTCATGTTAATGGTAATGAGCATACGGTACACTTTCCGAGGAAACAACCTCAAGTTCATAGTATCAACTCTATTGGAAAAATTCCATCGATTATATTTGGAGGTTTTGAATTTCCTCTCCCTACTGTCAAGAAGAAATATGATATACTTATTATTGGGGATGTCCATATCCCCATCGAGGTAACATAGTGTTATTCGAAATTTCTCCGGTTCCATGATTATCGGAATGAGTTTGTTAACAAGACTTGATCAACCTTGTTAGTGGATTCCTTTTGATGAGCATGAGATGGATGAAACTAGAAGCACAACCTTCTGTACCCTCTTTATATTTTCTGTTCCTTAGTAGAAATAAAGTAAAAATAGTATTTTTTTTGTCTGTTTCCTGATTTATCCGTGCAATATAAAAATATCCCGAAATAAAAGTCCTCAGAATGCCATGCCAATTTAATATGATTTTTTCGGGAATATTTGAGGATTTTTAGTGCAAAAATTACAGCGGGGGGAGCTGCCACCTGGCCACGAGGGTGGAGGGTGCGCCCTACCCCCCTGGGCGCGCCCCCCTGCCTCGTGGGCCCACAGTGGCCCTCCTCCACTTATCCCTTCACCCATCGTCTTCCTCTGCCTCACACAAACCCGAAAAACCAACTCAAGCTCGTGTTCCAACGACTTTTGCCGTGATTTTCGATCTCCTTGCTCAAAGCACCTCTCGCAAAACTGCTTGGGGAGATTGTTCCTTGGTATGTGACTCCTCCATTGGTCCAATTAGTTTTTGTTCTAGTGCTTTATTCTTTGCAAATTTGTGCTGCATAGGTGACCATGTTCTTGAGCTTGCATGTCAAATTTATATGGTTCCAAGTAGTTCTAATGCTTGATATATGCTCTAGGCACTTGTATGAGTAGTTGCTATCAGTTTTATTGAAGTTGGTTCAGTTTTGTTTGAAGTTACTAAAAATTTCAGATTATTTCAGAAATAATGAAGAGACTTTTGAGGGGCTCGTCGAGCCGAAGCTCGAGGGAAAAACAAAAGGAAGAAGAGTAGAAGCCCAAATTTAATTTGCCTCGCACCGCGGAGGTCCGGTCGTGTGAATGGCCTTCCGATGACTTGTTGAGGAGAGCCGGGATTTATGAGGATTTATATCTATTAATTGAGAACGCCGGCCTCACCTACTTCCTCCGCGACCAACGTCATCAGTATCTCTTACTCACAAATACTTTTGTGCAGAACTTCTACTTTTTCCCTAAGAAATCACCTCCAACCGTAGAGTTCCATTTATATGACGTTGTTAAGGAGATGACATTAGCTGAATTTTGCGAGGTTTGCAAAATACCTTTTGAGGGCACCTTAGATGAACCACACCGTAATGAAGTGGAAGCTTTTATTAACACTATCACTGTGGGAGAAACTAGGAAGGTTTCTGATGCAAGAATTACTAGCATACATTTTCCTGTTTTACGCTACTTTGCCTTATTTGCTAGTCGTTGCTTGATTGGTCGCGGGAACTGTGGAAACCTTAGCATTCCTGATATTATCATTTTGTTCCATGGTTTATACCGCAATAACTCTGTTAGTATGGGTGGGATTGTTGCTAGACGGTTAAGTCTGAACCGTACTAAGGGCCCCATCTTTGGAGGCATTTATGCTTCGCGCCTAGCTGAATATTTTGAAATGCCTATTAGGCATGAGGAGAAAGAAGAAACAGCGTTGCCCCGTGCTTATTTAGATTATAAGAGTATGCTAGGGCATGATTTTCTTGTTAAGAGTCGCGAAGGGGAGCTCAAATATAAACTGTATTTTGATAAACATCACCCTGAGACTATTACTTTGCCTGCTCCCTCTTTGTTTAACTTGTCTACATGTCCTTACATTGTTCCGTGGGCGGCTGTTCAAGCCTATCGGAATCCTGCACCAGCCCAGGAACCGGAGCCACAAGATGAGCCTCAACGAATGTCTGGTTATTCTTGGGATCCTGAGGTGGTTGCCAGCCAGTGGCAGTCAGAGTCCTCTTCATCACATTATGATCCCAACTATTCTGCATCGCATTACGACCCTAGCTACACCTACGGGTATCAGCCAGGCTATCCCTGGAAATAGACCAACTTAGGCCAAAAGCCTAAGCTTGGGGGAGTACGTATTTCCCACCGACATTACATTCATGTTCACGCACACTCATTCCTAGATGTCGGTGCTCATACTCTTTCATTGTAATATCCATGCTAGTTTATTTTCCTTTTTCTTGCTTTCTTCTTGTGTGTTTAATGAACCTTAGAAAAACCAAAAAAATTAGTAGTAGTTTATTTTTCCTGCTGTAGTAGTAATAATTAAAAAGAAAACCCAAAAATATTTCCCATACTTCTTTTGCTTGTTGGGAGCTTTCCCGTGTAAATAGTTTTTATTTCCTTTCTTTTCTTTGGGGGTCAGTAGGAGAAGACCATGATTAAATTGTTGTAGTGGCTCTTATATGCATCATTGTTGATTTAACCAAGAGCCCATATTGCCTTGTCTTCTCCTGTTTATTGAATGCTCGCAGATTCCAGCTTAGTCCAATGCATGTGCACTCTTATTATTATTCACACCGTTCGGTCGTGCAAGTGAAAGGCAATTATGATGATATATGACGGACTGACTGAGATGGAAAAGCTGGTATGAACTCGACCTCTTTTGTTTTTGTAAATATGATGAGTCCATCGTTCTTGATTCAGCTTATTATGAATAAACATGTTTGCAATGACAATTAGAGATCATAGTTGCTTGTGCCATGCTTGATTAGCTATGAGTTATAATGGTTTACCTTGCGTGCCAACATGCAATTGAGATGATTATGATGTGGTATGATAGGGTGGTATCCTCCTTTGAATGATTTAAGTGACTTGACTTGGCACATGTTCACGCATGTAGTTGAAACAAATCAACATAGCCTTCACGATATTTTTGTTCATGGTGGATTATATCCTACTCATGCTTGTATTCAATGTTTATTAATTTTAATGCATATTCATGACTGTTGTCGCTCTCTAGTTGGTCGCTTCCCAGTCTTTTGCTAGCCTTCACTTGTACTAAGTGGGAATACTGCTTGTGCATCCAATCCCTTAAACCCCAAAGTTATTCCATATGAGTCCACTATACCTTCCTATATGCGGTATCTACCCGCCGTTCCAAGTAAATTTGTATGTGCCAGACTCTAAACCTTCAAATAAACATTCTGTTTTGCATGCTCGAATAGCTCATATATCAACTAGTGATGCCCTTATCTTCCGTGTTAGGCGGGTTATTCTCAAGAGGAGTGGACTCCGCTCCTCACTCACGAGAAAATGGCTGGTCACCGGGATGCCTAGTCCCATGCTTTATGCAAACTAAATCAAAATAATTGCAAACAAAACTCCCCCTGGGACCCGTTGAATGTTGGAGGCACACGTTGTTTCGAGCAAGCCATGGATTGATGCTTGTGGAGGAGGGGGAGTATAAACTTTACCATTCTATTTGGGAACCGCCTATAATTTGTTTAGCATGGAAGATATCGTCATCTCTTAGTTGTTATGTTGACAATGAAAGTACGCCGCTCAAAATATAAATTATCTCTATTTGAAAACCGAGCTCTGGCACCTCTACAAATCCCTGGTTCCCTCTGCGAAGGGCCTATCTATTTACTTTCATGTTGAGTCATCACCCTTTTATTAAAAGCACTAGTTGGAGAGCATAGCTGTCATTTGCATTCATTACTGTTAATTTATATCGGGTATGACTATGATTGGATCTCTTTTACCATGAATTAAAATGTCTAGTCAGTCCTTGATATTTGAAGGTGCTCTGCATTTATGTTTTGCGGTCTCAGAAAGGGCTAGTGAGATACCATCTTGTTATATCATATTATGATTGTTTTGTGAAAGTGTTGTCATCCGAGATTTATTATTATGGCTTGCCGGCTGATTATGTTATTGATATGAGTAAACATGAGAGCTGAGAATTATTGCAAATGTGGTTAGTTATAATCTTTGCTGAAAACTTGAATGCTGGCTTGACATAGGTACAACAACAAGAGCAAATAGAGTTTGCGAAAGTTTTTCTTTTTCTCTTTCAGTTTGTCAACTGAATTGCTTGAGGACAAGCAAGGGTTTAATCTTGGGGGAGTTGATATGTCTCCGTCGTATCTACTTTTCCAAACACTTTTGCCCTTGTTTTGGACTCTAACTTGTATGATTTGAATGGAACTAACCCGGACTGACACTGTTTTCAGCAGAATTGCCATGATGTTGTTTTGTGTACAGAAAACAAAAGTTCTCGGAATGACCTGAAACTCCACGGGATGTCTTATAAAAAATAATAAAAAATCCTCACCAAAGATGAAGACCAGGGGGCCCACACCCTATCCACGAGGGTGGGCCCCCCCTAGGGCGCGCCCCTACCTCGTGGGCCCCCTGGAGCCCCTCCGACGCCAACTCCATATATTGGTTTTCGGGGAGAAAAAAATTAGGGAGAAAGTTTCATCACGTTTTACGATACAGAGCCGCCGCCAAGCCCTAATCTCTCTCGGGAGGGCTGATCTGGAGTCCGTTCGGGGCTCCGGAGAGGGGGATTCGTCGCCGTCGTCATCATCAACCATCCTCCATCACCAATTTCATGATGCTCACCGCCGTGCGTGAGTAATTCCATCGTAGGCTTGCTGGACGGTGATGGGTTGGATGAGATTTATCATGTAATCGAGTTAGTTTTGTTAGGGTTTGATCCCTAGTATCCACTATGTTCTGAGATTGATGTTGCTATGACTTTGCTATGCTTAATGCTTGTCACTAGGGCCCGAGTGCCATGATTTCAGATCTGAACCTATTATGTTTTCTTGAATATATGTGTGTTCTTGATCCTATCTTGCAAGTCTATATTCACCTACTATGTGTTATGATCCGGCAACCCCGAAGTGACAATAATCGGGATCACTCCCGGTGATGACCATAGTTTGAGGAGTTCATGTATTCACTATGTGCTAATGCTTTGTTCTAGTTCTCTATTAAAAGGAGGCCTTAATATCCCTGAGTTTCCAATAGGACCCCGCTGCCACGGGAGGGTACGACAAAAGATTTCATGCAAGTTCTTTTCCATAAGCACGTATGACTATTTACAGAATACATGCCTACATTGCATTGATGAATTGGAGCTAGTTCTGTGTCACCCTATGTTATGACTGTTACATGACGAACCACATCCGGCATAATTATCCATCACTGATCCGGTGCCTACGATTTTTCCATATACTGTTTTACGCTTATTTACTTTTCCGTTGCTACTGTTACAATCACTACAAAATACCAAAAACATTACTTTTGCTGTCTTTACTTTTGTTACCGTTAACACCACTATCATATTACTTTGCTACTAAACACTTTGCTGCAGATACTAAGTTTCCAGGTGTGGTTGAATTGACAACTCAGCTGCTAATACTTGAGAATATTCTTTGGCTCCCCTTGTGTCGAATCAACAAATTTGGGTTGAATACTCTACCCTCGAAAACTGTTGCGATCCCCTATACTTGTGGGTTATCAGTGCAACACTAGTTGAGCTGCTCCCCAAGAAGTCAGCAAGAGGAAAGTCCGCTGCATTTTTTTTTCTGGATTTTGCCTGCTCCAATTGAAAACAGCCGGAACCAAGGAAGTACACATATCTACAAGCACCTGTTTTGCGGCAGCTACCACTGTTGCGACTATCTCAGATGATTTCTTCTCAACCGCAATCTCAACCTTCTTGTCGATGTTTTCTTCAGTTAACCTCCGTCTTTCCTTTCTCTCCTCCGTGGTCTCACGGTAGTACTTCTTCCACGTGGCACCATATCCGACACCGTGCACGCATCCATACGACGGTCGAGTCTCCACCGGGAGTCGTTTCAATATGTTCAACCCCTGGTTGAATGGAGTGTCCCACTTGGGCCTCGCCAACGCCTCAGACGGCGAGTCGCTTTCGGCCGTAATCCTGTGCTGCTCTCTCTACAAAAGGCACAAGGATCATTTACAAATATGACTAACGTGCAGTCGAATTGATCATAAACTAAAATTACGAGCAGTCTCATGAACTCCGTCGTGACCGCGTTCGTCTCGAAAACCTTCTTCACTGGGTCCCAACGGTGCCGGGCCCTGAGGACGTCACGCTCCTGCGAGACGGTGAACTCTGCCAAGGGGTCTGGGATTCCCAGACTCACGGCTTCCGCGTCCTCCCTGGCCCATATGGACCTCTTCCCGCCGTAACCACGGCTTCTGAGGTGGTGGCACCCAATATTCCTCTATTGAAGCCCGTTCATGTACTTTGAATTTTTTTGGCAGCTTCGGCCTCGCAAGCCGCCTTGAATATTTCAAAGTGCTCTGCCGTGATTGTTGGATTATCCTTTACAATCTCGGAGTAGGGTTCCTTTTTGTAGACGATCCGATATTTCACCCTTGATTTCCAGGTGGCCAACGCGTCGCTAAACTTGGTCATGTCATGTTTGTTTATCTTTTTCATTGCCGGGTCCTTATCTGGATCTTTAAAATCCTTTTCATTCCGGCCCGGGAACAAGAATATCTGGTGCAGCTTCTTTAGGAGGGAGGGCCTCATATTATCTATCTTCTGTAGTTTCTCATTGTTGATGGTGGCGGTTGTCTGTATGATGCAGCCTATTTGATTCCCGTAGCACGCACGTGCTTCCTCGGACGCGGTTGGCTCAAAATTGTCGTCGTCCACCTCCGTGACCACCAGTCTAGTAGTCCTGAGCATGTTAGGAAGTTGTTGCCTCTTTGATTTCGGTTCTATACCGGCTCCGCTAGTCTCGGCGCCAGTCTCAGTCTGAGCGCCGGTCTCGATGCCGGTCTCAATCTCAGCGCCGGTCTCGATGTCGGTCTCAATACCCGATGTGATAGGTGGACCCAGCAACATCAACTCTTGATCGCCGGCTTCCCTAAAAAATTCTTCTGCCGCCAGGTAGACATTGTTGCAGTCACCAGAACCCTATCCTTCATCGTTGCTAGCCATGTTTCCTACGATTAAATCTAGTCAATTAATTCTAGACCTAATAAAATGAATAATGACATAAAAAGGCCTATGCTTTGCCGGAACGTTGACTCCTTCTGGTGCGGCAAATCGGGGCACTCGATATGTCCTAGTTTGTAACACAAGTCATGCCGAAATTCACGGAAAATTTCGGCATGACCTTTGCTAAAAAGTGGACAAATCGAGCACCTGAAATTTGCTGGAACGGAAATGAATCAGCATTCCGGCAAAACATAGGCCACCCGCGCTTCATTCCCTGGAAATAACAAAAGGCCACATGGGCACAATCGAACCACTTCAATGAAAAGATATAACATGACCACTTCAATGAAAAGATAAAATCAGAAAAATAAAAGTCTAGTAAAGATCAACATTATTTTCTCTAACGCTTCTCTGCCTAGGACAGAACCTAATTAAACTGCAAAGGAACTCCATTTCTCTAACCCTTCTCACCTAATGCTCTAAAATAAATTTTTCCTCCAACCTAGCGAACCTAGTTAACCTAGCTTGTTAACCTAACGAACCTAATTAACCTAGCTATTTAACCTATTTAGTTAACCTAGCTTGTTAACCTAACGAACCTAATTAACCTAGCTATTTAACCTAGTTAGTTAACCTAGCTAGTTAACCTAGTTTACCTAGATAATTAACCTAATTAAAGTAGTTAACGTAGCTAGTTCTGTGTCAAAGCCCTAACTAAATTTTTGCACTAACCTAGATAATTAACCTAATTAAACTAGTCAACCTAACTAGTTCTCTGTCAAAGCCCTAACTAATTTTTTGCACTAACCTAGATAATTAACCTAATTAAACTAGTTAACCCAGCTAGCTAGTTCTCTGTCCAATGTTTGTGCTATGCATGAGAGAGAGAGAGAGGAGGGGTGGGGGCTTACAGAGGATGGCTCCGGTCGTGGCGAGGGAGGCAGTGGTGGCGAGGGAGGCAGGGGTGTCTCCGGTGACGGCGAGGGAGGAAGTTTTGGCGAGGGAGCAGGGCATCGAGGGTGGCTCCACTGGCGCCGAGGGAGGCTCCGCTGGCGTTGATGAGGCTGCGCGGCTCCGGTGGCGTCAACAACGCGCGGCTCTGGTGGCTCCGGGTGCGTTGAGGTCGGTAGGAGACGGCAGCGAAGTAGGGCAATGGCGAATTGGGGAGATGACAGCGAAGTGGGGCGAGAGATTTGGGGGAGAAGTGGTGGCTGGGGGGAAACCGCTTTTGGGTTAAGTCAAACATAGCGGTAGCGCGTTTCCGTAAAAGCGCTATAGCTATGTTAGCTATAGCGCTTTTCAGTAAACGCGCTACTGCTATAGCTATGTATTTTCCTTTTCTTTTCTTGTTTCCTTTTCTCTTTCTATAGCGGGGGTCTAAAAAAGTGCTACTGCTACATTATCTATAGCGCCTCTGATGAACAGAAGCTACTGCTATTCCTTTCTCCTTTTTCCCTTTTTCATTTATTTTTCTTTACATTTTATTTTTTTTCCATTCTCCTTTTTCCTTTCTTTCATTTTCATTCACTTTTCTATTTGTTTTTCATTTAATTTTCTTTTCATTAGCAGCAGCGTGTTTCACAGTAAACGTGCTGCTAAAATAAACTTAGCGGTAGCGCTCTTTCTAGAAGACCGCTACTACTATATGTAGCCTATCAGCTTCGTAGTGAGAATTTTAGGAGTAGCGCTTTTAAAAGTAGACGCGCTACTGCTACGTTTGTGTCTTCAGCGCGTTTATCCTGCAGACGCTACTGCTATTTAGCAGTAGCGCCCTTTTTTAACAAGCGCTGCTGCTAAAGTTCTGTGTATAAAGTTTTCCCTAGTAGTGTTGGTTCACTTTTATTTTGAGTCACTAAAATTTCAGAAATTTTTCAGAGAAAGAAAAATGCATAGGAAAATGTACCAAGGTGGTTTCTCAAGGAAGCAAGGACCAAGGCTCGCGATACGTGAGCCGGACGATGAACCACCGAGGGAAGCTCAAGTGCGGCCTTGTGAATGGCCGTCAGAGGAGTTTATGGTCCAGGCAGGTATCAAGGATGAATTTGACGCGTATGTGCGTAATGCTGATCTTGAGGACTTCATGTCAGATAAGTGCCTACAGTACCACTACCTAACTGATATTCCTTTGCGAGGAGGTTTAAATTTACAGCCTCGCGCAATTCTCACACTATTTTATTTGATCTTTATGATAAATCATATTCCATGGACCTAGAAGATTTTAATACTGCTTGTAAACTCCCGCAGTGGAGCAATGTTAGTGAACCTCGCAAATCTGAATATAAAGACTTTCTTGCTAGTATCACTGTGGGCGAATCTAGAGAAATCACACAAGCTACCATGGGGAGCATTCATTTCCCTTCCATACATTATTTTGCTCTCTTTATAGGTAGATGCATTAACGGTCAAGATGAGGCTTGTCACATGTGCGTTCCAGATCTTAGTGTCCTCAAGAGTGCGGTATTAGAACTTGGGGGCCATTGTTGCATGAAGGTTGCATCTTAATGATACAAGTGGAGACTTGTTCGGTGGAATTTATGCAACTCGTGTAGCCAATTATCTTGGTGTACCCATACATGAAAATGATATGGAGTTGCCTCCTGCTTATCAAGATTATAGTGCTATGGTTCGCCATCAGCTTCTTGAGAGGAATGAATAGTTCCTCCAGTACCGGCTAATCTTTGAAAGACAGCGCACTGTCCATGTTTCCCTCCCTGCTCCTACTTTCTTTAACTTTTAGGCAAAAAGGAGATATATTATAACCAGGAAGGAGGCGAACGAGTATGAGAGGAGGACCGCGGCAGCTCGCCTCCAAGCTGCAGCTCTTCAGGCAGTAGCTGTTGCATCTCGGTTGTGACAGACTGGATTTTCCCTTCTCTCTTTTTCCGGACTTGTCTTCTCTCTTCTTCCGGACTTCGTTTTTGCCGTGATTTTTCCCTGACATGATTTGGATTTTGGAATCATTTCAAATGGACTTGTCACTCGGGCATATCCTTGACTTTCACCCAAGTGACCTATCTACTTTATTCCTCTGATAAATCCCTAAAATAATCAAATGAATAAATATTCATTTTTCCCTCTGAAATTCAATTCAGAAACTTGTGCTCCAAAGAAACCCCAATTTTTCTTGCCCAGAAAAATCTGAAATAATTCCTGAATATTCTTAGAACCTTGGCACACCTTCCCATGCAAAAATATTGCATCATGTTTTGGAATATTTTTGCTACAGAAAATCATTTCTCTTCTGGCTCAAAATTCCAGTTTGTACAACAAGTACATTTTCCCTTGATCTATTGGCCCTGATCTCTCTTGAGCTTAAACACCCTCCTAGGAAACCCTAAACCCCCAGAGATTAGCCCTAATGGCCTTCTAGAAGATTGCTTAACTTGGCGACCAAGTTTCTTGTCAGAAACTTGACAGTTTAGTTGAGTCCAATCTGGTCGGCCTGGGTATGAGCTATCACCACTCCTAGACTAAACACTGCATGGACGAAAGCGTAGACAAGGTTTGGATGCGCCTGGGCGTCGTCTTGACCATGCCAGCGTGGTGACCGCGTGAAGACACGGCGCCTGTCAACGTCTCGACGCGCTCTGGCTGGCGCTTTCCTCTTTGTTTCACGCGTGCTCGTTCCAGCGCTCGCTGACGCCTGCCGCACCGCACCTACAGCATCGACCCATCACTCCTGAACTCTCCCTGGCGCTCGCCGACACCGGAGCCACCACAGCAAGCACGGGCACGTCGTGGCCAAAAGCCACAGTGCGCGCGTGTGCTTGTCCGCTTCCTCCACTTCCTCCTGTGATCGTCCGCGAGCGTGGGCGAGCTCCTGCGTTGACGCTGAGTGTTTGCCCCTCGCCGTTGGTGTCTTTGGTATACATGGGGCCACCCAAGACCTAGCCCTGAGAGGGAGTTGGTTGGCCGGGGAGAGTGCATGACAAAGGGAGGGTTTCGTCGGAACGCTTTGGTCCACCCGAATGGTAATGCGAGGCCAGGTGTTCCGTAGTGTGGGTAAAGTGCGCTACGTCTGCAGAGTGTATTTAATCTATCGATAGCCGCGTCCTCGGTTATGGGCATAACTCGTGAGTAAGTCACACCATGGATCAACTTTTATAATTAATCCTGCAAACTAAAATGATTCTTGTGATGCATTTTGATTCGTGTGGTTCATGAATTCGGGAGTTGTTCATGAGTGAATGGTTTCAGATGTGACCCCGGTATGGTCACCGTTTGGTTACGAGTTAACCGTCAGGTAAGTGAGTCCGTTGGACTCAGTGCACGTATCGTTTGTATTGCATCAGTAGTAGTTTTTGCATTGCATTAACCTGATTAAATATCATGATATTGTCTGTCATCGTGCTTATGTTTGTTGTGAGCTTGCAAGTACATTCAATGTACTGACCTGGCGTGTTATGCCATCTTTTAGACAAGTCCATTCGCATTGGAGCGCATCTCGCGTCTAGGCCGTGTCCAGGTATGTGTCCATGTGCTATGGAGTTCCACTTCGTCGTTCTTCCACTGTCGCGTAGTTCGTGTGATCGAGGCCCCGTCATGTTCATTAAATAATGTACATACTGTCTAGCAGCACCGTGCGTGCCGGTTGGCCTCGTAGCTCGATGTAATATCAGACTTATGTAATCCGCTAGCATCAATAAAGAGGTTGTTTCTGTACCATGTTGTTGTGTATTGCCAGAATACTTGATCTCTGGGTTGGCAATGCAAGGCAAACCGGTTGCTCTGAGCCAGGGTGCCACATGGTACAACCCCAGCTACGACTTTGGATATCCGCCAGGCCAGAAGTGGCCATAGACCAACTTAGTCCAAAAGCCTAAGCTTGGGGGAGTACGTATTTCTCACCGACATTACATTCATGTTCCCACACTCATTCTAGTTGTCGGTGCTCATACTTTTTCACTGTACTATCCAGGCTAGTTTATTTTCTTTTCTAAGCCTTCTTCTTGTGTGTTTGAAAAAAAAACCTTAAGAAAAACCAAAAAAATTAGTTGTAGCTTTTATCTAGTTTATTTTCCATGCCTGTAGTAGCAGTAATTAAAAGAAAACCAAAAAATATTTCTCGTTCTTCTTTTGCTTGTTCGGAGCTTTCCGTGTAAATAGTTTTATTTCTTTTCTTATTCCTTGGGGGTCGAGAGGAGAAGACCATGATGAAAATGTTGAGTGGCTCTCATATGCATTATTGTTGACTTAACCAAGAGCCCATATTGCCTTGTCTTCTCCTTTGTATTAAATGCTTGCAGATTCCAGCTTAGTCCAATGCACGTGCACTATTATTATTATCCACACCGTTCGGTCATGCGAGTGAAAGGCAATGATGACGATATATGATGGACTGAGTGAGATGAGAGAAGCTGGTATGCACTCGACCTATCTTGTTTTTGTAAATATGATTAGTTCATCGTTCCTGATTCAGCCTATTATGAATGAAACATGTTTGCAATGACAATTAGAGATTATAGTTGCTCATGCCATGCTTAATTAGCTAGGAGTTTATAATGGTTTACCTTGCGTGCCAACATGCTATTAAAATGGTTGTGATCTGGTATGATAGAGTGGTATCCTCCTTTGAATGATTCGAGTGGCTTGACTTGGCACATGTTCACGCATGTAGTTGAAACAAAATCAACATTGCCTCCACGATATTTATGTTCACTGTGATTTCTATCCTACTCATGCTTGCACTCATTGTTGATTAATCTTAATGCATGTTCATAACCGTGTCGCTCTCTAGTTGGTCGCTTCCCAGTCTCTTTCTGGCCTTCACTTGTATTAAGCAGGAATACTTCTTGTGCATCCACTAAACCCCAAAGTTATTCCAAATGAGTCCACCATACCTTCCTATATGCGGTATTTACCTGCCGTTCCAAGTAAATTTGTATGTGCCAAACTCTAAACCTTCAAATGAAATTCTGTTTTGTACGTTCGAATAGCTCATGAATTAACTAGGGTTGTCTATATCTCCCATGCTAGGTGGGTTATTCTCACGATGAGTGGACTCCGCTCATCACTCATGAGAAAATGGTCGGTAACGGGGATGCCCAGTCCCATGCTCAAATCAAATCAATATAATTGCAAACAAAACTCCCCCAGGATTGTTGTTAGTTGGACGGCACCCGTTGTTTCGGACAAGCCATGGATTGATGTTTGTTGGTGGTGGGGGAGTATAAACTTTACCATTCTGTTTGGGAACCGCCTATAATGTGTGTAGCATGGAAGATATCGAGATCTCTTGGTTGTTATGTTGACAATGAAAGTATGCCACTCAAAATATTATTTATCACTGTTTCAAAAGTCGAGCTCCGGCACCTCTGCAAATCCCTGCTTCCCTCTGCGAAGGGCCTATCTATTTACTTTTATGTTGAGTCATCATCCTCTTATTAAAAAGCAATAGTTGGAGAGCGCCGCTGTCATTCGCATGCATTGCTATTAATTTACATTGAGTATGACTGTGTCTGGATTTCTTTTACCATGAATTACAATGTCTAGTCAGTCCTTGATCTTCAGGGGTGCTCTGCATTTATGTTTTGCGCTCTCAGAAAGGGCTAGCGAGATACCATCTTGTTATATCATGTTATGATTGTTTTGAGAAAGTGCTGTCATCTGAGATTTATTATTATTGCTCGCTAGTTGATTATACCATTGATATGAGTAAACATGAGACCTAAATGTTATTATGAATATGGTTAGTTCATAATCTTTGCTGAAAACTTGAATGCTGGCTTTACATATTTGTAACAACAACATCAAACAGAGTTTGTAAAAGTTTTTCTTTATCACTTTCAGTTTGTCAACTGAAGTGCTTGAGGACAAGCAAAGGTTTAAGCTTGGGGGAGTTGATACGTCTCCAACGTATCTATTTTCCAAACACTTTTGGCCTTGATTTGGACTCTAACTTGCATGATTTGAATGAAACTAACCCGGACTGACGCTGTTTTCAGCAGAACTGCCATGGTGTTATTTTTGTGTAGAAATAAAAGTTCTCGGAATGACCTGAAAATCCACTGACACACATTTTGGAATTAATGAAAAATATTGGCGAAATAATCAGCATCAGGGGGCCCACACCCTATCCACGAGGGTGCAGGGCGCCCCCCTGGGCCGCGCCCCCTGCCTCGTGGGCCCCCTGAGACTCCACCGACGTCCACCCCAACTCCATATATTCACTTTCGGGGAGAAAAAAAATCAAAGAGAAGGATTCATCGGGTTTCACGATACAGAGCCGCCGCCAAGCCCTAATCTTCCTCGGGAGGGCTGATCTGGAGTCCGTTCGGGGCTCCGGAGAGGGGAATCCGTCACCATCGTCATCATCAAGCATCCTCCATCACCAATTTCATGATGCTCACCACCGTGCGTGAGTAATCCCATCGTAGGCTTGCTGGACGGTGATGGATTGGATGAGATTTACCATGTAATCGAGTTAGTTTTGTTAGGGTTTGATCCCTATTATCCATTACGTTCTAAGATTGATGTTGCTATGACTTTGCTATGCTTAATGCTTGTCACTAGGGCCCGAGTGCATGATTTCAGAACTGAACCTATTATGTTTTCATGAATATACGTGAGTTCTTGATCCTATCTTGCAAGTCAATAGTCACCTACAATGTGTTATGATCCGGCAACCCCGAAGTGACAATAATCGGGACCACTCCTGGTGATGAGCGTAGTTTGAGGAGTTCATGTATTCACCAAGTGTTAATGCTTTGGTCCGGTACTCTATAAAAAAGAAGGCCTTAATATCCCTTAGTTTCCAATAGGACCCCGCTGCCACGGGAGGGTAGGACAAAAGATGGCATGCAAGTTATTTTCCATAAGCACGTATGACTATATTCGGAACACATGCCTACATTACATTGATGAACTGGAGCTAGTTCTGTGTCACCCTATGTTATAACTAATGCATGAGGAATCGCATCCAACATAATTATCCATCATTAATCCATTGCCTACGAGCTTTTCACATATTGATCTTTGCTTAGTTACTTTTATGTTGCCATTGTTATGATTGCTACAAAAACTACTACTATTACTTTTGCCACCGTTATCGTTACTTCCATACTACTTTGCTACTAAATATTTTGCTGCAGATGTTAAATCTTTCAAGTGTGGTTGAATTGACAACTCAACTGCTAATACTTGAGAATTTTCTTTGGCTCCCCCTGTGTCGAATCAATAAATTTGAGTTGAATACTCTACCCTCGAAAACGGTTGCGATCCCCTATACTTGTGGGTTATCACCACTCCCGTGAAGAAGCTCATAGCTAGACCTAAGCCTGAAACTGAGTGCTTTTACTGCAAAGGGAATGGTCAATGAAAATGGAACTACCCCAAATGCTTGGCGGATAAGAAGGATGACAAAGTGAACAAAGGTATATTTGATATACATGTTATTGATGTGTACTTTACTAGTGTTCATAGTAGCCCTTGGGTATTTGATACCGGTTCAGTTGGTAAGATTAATAACTCAAAACAGGAGTTACAACATAAAAAGAGACTAGTTGAGGGCGAAGTGACGATGTGTGTTGGAAGTGATTCCAAGATTGATAAGATCACCATCGCACACTCCCTCTACCTTCGGGATTAGTGTTGGACCTAAATAAATGTTATTTGGTATTTGCGTTGATCATAAATATGACTGGATCATGTTTATTGCAATATGATTATTCATTCAACTCAAAGAATAATTGTTATTCTGTTTACATGAATAAAACCTTCTATGGTCATACACTCAATATAAATGGTTTATTGAATCTTGATCGTAGTGATACACATATTCATAATATTGATGCAAAAAGATACAAAGTTGAT
Organism: Aegilops longissima; assembly: GCA_021605205.1. NCBI lineage: Eukaryota > Viridiplantae > Streptophyta > Magnoliopsida > Poales > Poaceae > Aegilops > Aegilops longissima. Next base: position 154,061,576 of record CM038682.1, read on the forward strand.
AATGATAGTGCAACATACTTGTGGCACTACCGTTTAGGTCATATTGGTGTAAAACGCATGAAGAAACTCCATGTGGATGAACTTTTGGAATCACTTGATTATGAATCATTTGATACTTACGAACCATGCCTCATGGGCAAGATGACTAAAACTCCATTCTCCGGAACAATGGAACAAGCCACTGGCTTATTGTAAATAATACATACCGATGTATGCGGTCCGTGAGTGTTGAGGCTCGCGGCGGGTCTCGTTATTTTCTGACCTTCACAGATGATTTGAGCAGATATGGGTATATCTACTTGATGAAACACAATTCTGAAACATTTGAAAAGTTCAAAGAATTTCAGAGTGAAGTGGAGAAATAAAGTTTCTACGATCTTATCGCGGAGGCGAATATTTGAGTTACGAGTTTTGCCTTCATTTACAAATGTGGAATAGTTTCACAACTCACGCCACCTGGAACACCACAGCATAATGGTATGTCTGAACGTCGTAATCATACTTTATTAGATATGGTGCAATCTATGACGTCTCTTACCGATTTACCACTATCGTTTTGGGGTTATGCATTAGAGATATCTACAGTCACGTTAAATAGGGCACCGTCTAAATCCGTTGAGACGACATTGTATGAACTGTGGTTTAGCAAGAAACCTAAGCTGTCGTTTCTTAAAGTTTGGGGTTGCGATGCTTATGTGAATAAGCTTCAGCCTGATAAGCTCTAACCCAAATCGGAGAAGTGCGTATTCATAGGATACCCAAAAGAAACTGTTGGGTACATGAGGGGGTCCTGGATTAGGGGGTGTCCGGATGGCCGGACTATGACCTTTGGCCGGACTCCTGGACTATGAAGATACAAGATTGAAGACTTCATCCCGTCTCCGGATGGGACTTTCCTTGGCGTGGAAGGAAAGCTTGGCGATACGGATATGTAGATCTCCTACCATTGTAACCGACTTTGTGTAACCCTAACCCTCTTTGGTGCCTATATAAACTAGAGGGTTTTAGTCCGTAGGACGAACAACAATCATACCATAGGCTAGCTTCTAGGGTTTAGCCTCTTTGATCTCGTGGTAGATCTACTCTTGTACTACCCATACCATCAATATTAATCAAGCAGGAGTAGGGTTTTACCTCCATCGAGAGGGCCCGAACCTGGGTAAAAACACCGTGTCCCTTGTCTCCTGTTACCATCCGCCTAGACGCACAGTTCGGGACCCCCTACCCGAGATCCGCCGGTTTTGACACCGACATTGGTGCTTTCATTGAGAGTTGCTCTGTGTCGTCATCTTTAGGCCCGATGGCTCCTCCGATCATCAACAACGATGTGTTTCAGGGTGAGACTTTTCTCCCCGGACAGATCTTCGTATTCGGTGGCTTTGCTGCGCAGCCAATTATTTGGGCCATCTAGAGCAGATTGAAAGCTACGCCCTGGCCATCGGTCAGATTTGGAAGTTTGAACTACGGCCGGCGTCGCGGAGACTTGATCTTGACGGGTTCGAGCCACAGCCCAGCGCGCGCCAAGAGCATCACGAGGGGCATGATCTAGCTCTGCCGCCGAACAGTGTCCTGGAGGCCGCACCAGTGTCCGTTCCGACCCTTAGCTCGGAGCCGACTGCGCCGATCGATGATGGTTGGCTGGACACCGCCTCGGGGGCTGCAATCTCTACGGCGATTGAGCCGTACACCTACCCCGTCCTTTGCGAAGCTCGTGACTCCAAGGTGCCGGACTCCTCTCCGGACTCCGAGCCTTCCACGCCCCCGCCAACCGAATCCGGTTGGGCGCCGATCATGGAATTCACCGCCGCGGACATCTTTTAGCACTCGCCCTTTGGCGACATTCTGAATTCACTAAAGTCTCTCTATTTATCAAGAGAGCCCTGACTGGACTATGGTCAGGAAGGTTGGGACTCGGACGATGAAGAAATTCAAAGCCCACCCACCACCCACTTCGTAGCCACTGTCGATGATTTAACCGACATGCTCGACTTCGACTCCGAAGACATCGACGGTATGGACGACGATGCAGGAGACAACCAAGAACCAGCGCCCACAGGGCACTGGAAGGCCACCTAGTCATAGGACATATACATGGTGGACATCCCAAAAGATGGGAATGGCTATGGAACAGTGGAGGATGACCCCTCCAAAAAACAGCCTAAGCGACGGCGTCAGCGGCGCCGCTCTAAATCCCGCCACAGCAAAAACGGTGATTCCGGCACGGGAGACAATAACACCCCGGACAGTGCCGAAGACAACATCCTCCAGCAAGATTCAGCGCAGGAGGATGGGGAAGCCAGCCCTCATGAGAGAGCGGCAGAAAGAGAGGTAGAGGACGATAATTACATGCCTCCCTCCGAAGATGAGGCAAGCCTCGACGACGACGAATTCGTCGTGCCCGAGGATCCCGTCGAACAGGAGCATTTCAAACGCAGGCTTATGGCCATGGCAAGCAGCCTCTAGAAAAAGCAGCAACAGCTTAGAGCTGACCAAGACTTGCTAGCTGACAGATGGACTGAAGTCCTTGCGGCCGAAGAGTATGAACTCGAGCGCCTCTCCAAGAGCTACCCAAAACGCAGGCTGCTACCCCAGTTAGAGGAGGAAGCACCCAAACCTACATCACCAGCGCATGATCGGCTGACCGGCCACCTCGTGGCGCGACGAAGAGCCTCTCGGCCCTCAACTCAAGCCGCACCCCGGCGCCGCTCAAAAAATACCAAGGCACGAGGAAATGCGCCAGACCTGCGAGATATATTGGACGATAAGGCAAGGCAAACAAGATCGATCTACGGATCGCGTGGGCGCCCCATGATACGTGATGATAACCGTCACGCCGGATATGGTAACTCCGGTCGGGCCGAACACAGTAGACAAAGCACATTTGAGCTACGTCGTGATATAGCCCAACACAGAGGCGCCGCACACGCACTGTGCTTCACAGATGAAGTGATGGATCATCAAAGCCCTGAGGACTTCAAACCCGTAAACATTGAATCATACGATGGCACAACAGATCCTGCGTTTGGATCGAGGACTATCTCCTTCACGCGGTGATGATCTACACGCCATCAAATACCTCCCACTCAAGCTTAAAGGACCAGCCCGACATTGGCTTAACAGCTTGCCAGCAGAGTCAATTGGTTGTTGGGAAGACCTGGAAGCCGCATTCCTCGACAATTTCCAGGGCACATATGTGCGACCACCAGATGCCGATGACCTAAGCCACATAATTCAGCAGCGGAGAATCGGCCGGACAATTCTGGACACGGTTCCTAACCAAGAAAAATCAAATCGTCGACTATCCGGATCAGAGGCCCTTGCAGCATTCAAACACAACATCCATGACGAGTGGCATGCGGCACCTAGGGCGGGAAAAGCCAAAATCCATGGCAGCCCTCACATCGGTCATGACCCGCTTTTGCGTGGGAGAGGACAGCTGGCTAGCTCGTAGTAACAACCTGACCAAGAGCCGGGTAATTCGGATACCAAGGACAGCAATGGCAGGTCGGCGTCGCAACAAGCACAAAGCGCCGCGTGCTTGGCGATAATGCTGAGGATCGACAGTCAATGCGGATTCGAGGCTCTAAACCCGGTCGCGGAAAAAGCCATTTAAAAGAAATACTCGGGCCCGTCAATTTGGACCGAATACTCGATCGCTCATGCGGATACGGCACCCGAAAAACCAGCCAACCACACCAACAGGGATTGTTGGGTGTTCAAGAAAGCGAGCAAGTTAAATGCGAAAACAATGACAAGGGGCTGCATAGCGATGGCGGGAGGAGCCCGGCCCCGAACAACAGAGGACGGAGGGCTTCCCCACAAGTGCAGACGGTGAACATGATATCGCAACCCACATACCCAAAAGGGGTGGAGCGTGCACTAAGGGGCGTATATGCGATGGAGCGATCGCCCCAAAGTTCAACCCGTGGTCTTCTGCTGATCACTTTTGATCGAAGGACCACCCACCAGCATCCGCCATGGCGGATTCGCCGCATTGGTTTTAGACCCAATCATTGACGGATTTCACCTCACTAGAGTCCTAATGGACGGCGACAGCAGCCTGAACCTGCTTTATCAGGATATAGTGCGCAAAATGGGCATAGACCCATCAAGGATTAAACCTACGAAGACGACCTTTAAAGGCGTCATACCAGGTGTAGAGGCCAACTATACAGGCTCACTCACACTTGAAATGGTCTTCGGATCCCCGGATAACTTCCGAAGCGAGGAGTTAATCTTCGACGTAGTCCCGTTCCGCAGCGGCTATCACGAACTGCTCGGACGAACTGCATTTGCAAAGTTCAATGCGGTGCCACACTATGCATATCTCAAGCTCAAGATGCCAGGTCCTCAAGGAGTCATTACGGTCAATGGAAACACCGAACGCTCTCTCCGGACGGAGGAGCATACAACGGCCCTCGCGGCGGAAGTACAAAGCGGCCTCTTAAGGCAATTCTCGAGTCCGGCTATGAAACGCCCGGACACCGTCAAGCACGCCCGGAGTAACCTACAACAAGACCGCCTGGCACGTTCCGCGCACGCATAGCAATGCGGCCCAAACCCCAGCCCTCGCAAAATTGCGAAACCAGTACTATGCGTACATAACTATGCTCTGGAAATACCATGGGCATAGGGGGAGGGGCACGATCACGTCACACCCAGAATGTGGCTTAACCGCACCAGGGGCTCCCGATTGTGTCATTCCTTTCCTTTTTTCTATTTTTTCCTTTTTTTTCAGGACTCCGTTCTTACGAAGCCCTGTCCGGCAATAGAATCGCCGAACGCACGATACAACAGCCAGGGAAGCAGAAAGCTACGTCGAATGTCCAGGTGGTCTCTATTACGAGCAGCATACCTGTTTTATATACCATCTCGCAGCTTACCCCTGGAGGGGGACATGTTAAAAAGTCCCATCCCTCGCTTATCGCACTATTTGTATCGTTCTGCTCTTACTACAGCCCTTTCGAATAAACAATACATAGCTTCTGCCTATTATTGAATTCCCTTTTCCTCTATATATATATATATATGTTCAGTTATGACATTGTGCAACCGTACACTTTGGTACGGGTAATACACCAGGGGCTTAAGTACCCCACAATATGGTGTGATAAGTCCGAACACTTCCACAAGTGCGGCACCCCGAACTTATAGCATTATATGCATCGGCTCCGAATCATGTCTTTGGTCAATAGTTGGGTTTGCCCGGCTCCCATGTTTTGGTACCTTATGTTCCGTTATATCGGCTAAGGTAGCACTGGGAGATCCACTGCGATTGTGCCCCGGTTGAGCTGAGTTAAGCACCTCAGTGGAGAAAGCTAAAACTGACCGTCATGATAGGGCGAGAGTCGGTCGCTGTTCGAGAGGTTTTCGAGTCCCTAAAGACTTATGCCGCTTGGAGCGAGGAGTCGGGATTGTCCGACCTAGGCGTGGATAGCGCCCCGAAACCGGTCTTCCGAATACCAGGGGCTTCGCCGAAATTTAAAATTATAGAATTCTATGGCTAAGTGAGAGTGTTCAAGCATTATAGTCTGGTTGCCTTGTTCGTTGCGTTGAGCGCCTCCCTCAAAGGACCTAAGAATGGGAACAAGAGCGCTCAAATTTATCCCGAACACCCCAGCACTCGTGGCATGGGGGATGAAGCCGACGACTTGCCATCTCTCAAATCTAATAAACGGCCGCACATAAGGTAATATTTTAAATTCCAAAATGTTGCTTAGCGCATATGAACAAGTTTTCAGCGTACAGGATAACAAATGCGAGTCTACTAAAAAATTACATCTTTGGAGCATTCACCCGCTATAAGGCGGGAACCCTTCAGGATGCCCTCATAATACTTCTCAGGCTTGCGATGCTCCTTGCCCTGTGGTGGTCCGTCCGTCACAAGCTTCTCAGCGTCCATCTTACTCCAGTGCACCTTAGCATGGGCAAGGGCCCTACGGGTACCTTCGATGCAGACGAAGCGCTTGATGACTTCAACCCATGGACAGGCGTCCACCAGCCGCCTCACCAGCCCGAAGTATCTCCCACACATGGCTTCCTTGGGCCACAGCCGAACTATGAGGCCCTTCATGGCCTGTTCGGCCACCTTATGGAGCTCAACCAGCTACTTCAGTTGGTCGCTCAAGGGCACCGGGTGTCCGGCCTCAGCATACTGAGACCAGAACACCTTCTCCGTCGAGCTCCCCTCCTCGGCTCGATAGAATGCAGCAGCATCAGACACACTGCAGGGCAGATCTACGAATGCTCCTGGAGAGCTCCAGATTCGAGTAAGTAACAGATAATTCACTTTCACATGCTTGCTTTGCATATAGAATGCCTTACCCGCCGCTATTTTCTTCATCGCCTCAATTTCCTGGAGGGCTTTGTGGGCTTCGTCCTTAGCGGCTTTGGCGCTCTCAAGGGCCGCGGCGAGCTCAGACTCTCGAGTCTTTGAGTCGCGCTCCAAACTCTCGTGTTTTTCCACGAGAGCCTCGAGCTCTTGCCGCACCTCTGCCACCCGCGCATCCTGCTTCTCTCGCTCGGTGCACTTCGCGGCCGCATTGCTTTCGGCCATGGACACCGCTTCCTTCAGGGTCGCCACCTCGTTCGTGGCCCCTGCAATATTCACGTTATTCCTGTCATTTTTTGCAACCACATCTTTTAAATACTCCCATAAGGTATTACTTACCTTCCCTGTCCTCGAGCTGCTTTTTGGCAAGGCTGAGCTCGTTCTCGGACCGCTCGAGGCTCGCTTCAATGCATCAACCTCCATGATCGGTCTGGCAGAGGTCAGCAGCGTAGCCTGCATTCCCATATTGACATACTTATGTTAGTCTCGTGCATATATCTTTTAGATCCTCAGTTCGGCTTTTCTTTTCGAACACCCAACTGAGCATCGGGGCTCTTGTCTATGCGGTAATATTTTACATATCTTAAATACATACCTCAAAGCTGTTAGAAGGTCGGCACGAGCTTTAGTCAGCTGCTCTTGGCAGATCGAACTTCTGGATCACCACACTTATAACGATGCGGTGCTCCTCGTCGATGGAAGCACCGTTGAGCGCCTCCATCAAATTATCAGGTGCCTCCGGTTGGGCGGAGGTCACCGGCGTCGCGATCTTGCCCTTCTTACGAAGGGTGCGCTGCCGGACTCGGAACCACTGAAGGTTCGATGCGAGTCCGCACAGGGCGGACTTAAAGCCCTTCGGGTTTTATCCCTTTGCACCCGAGTCCGGAGGTCGCCTCGCGGCACCTCCAGCGCCACCTCCTCTGGCTGGGCCTTTTGGAACTCCACCTCGGCGTCATCCGGCGGGGAGGAGATGAGGCGGTCGGAAGTGAGGCGCTATTCACATCCGGCGAATCAGGAGCCGCTCGGCGAATCGTCGAGCCGTCCTAGGCGGGCTACATGGTTATATTCGGCGTTAGAAGATGTTGTGCGACAAATGGAACGCCATGAGTTATTCTGGTATCCGGACACTTACGATTTCTCCAGGGGCTTGGCCCTCGGTAGCCACCCCTCTCCGCCGTCGTCGGCGTTGGCGGCGTAGTCCAGAGGAAGGGTCCTTGCCTTTTTGGACCCTCCGGCCTCCCCAGTTGGGGCGTCCTTCCTTTTCTTCTCCCCGGCCGGGAGAGGGCCTTTTTCCTCCTCCTCGTCTTGTGATGCGAGTCCGCCTCGAGTCATCGGACGATGAGTCCGACAACACTGGCGCGGGAACTCCTTGAGTTCCGTGGCCTTCTTCTTGGCCTTCTTCTCGGCACCACGTGAGGTGCGGAGCCAGCAGCAAATCAATCGGGCGTCGCTGGGTCTTCGGTAAGGGAGCTGGACGGTCGATCTGTCGGACGTCTTCTGCCGATCTGTCAAAGGTGAGGGAGTTTTAGATCCCGCATAGAGTCAAACTATGAAAAACAAGAGTCCCGTAAAGGGCAAAATAGCTTGCCTCGCTGGCTTGATGCTGCGAGCTGAATCCGTAATCTTCGGTAGCGGATGCGGGAGCCTCGGCCCCCTTGAATAGCACCTTCCAAGCATCTTCGTACGTAGTGTCGAAGAGCCTGCTCAAGGTTCGGTGCTGTGCTGAATCAAACTCCCACAAGTTGAAGGCCCGTTGTTGGCATGGGAGGATCCGGCGGATGAGCATAAACCGGACTACGTTGACAAGCTTGAGCTTCTTGTCCACCAGGTTTCGGACACAGGTTTGGAGTCCGGTCAGCTCTTCCAAATTACCCCACGTCAGTCATGTCTCTTTCCATGAGGTGAGCCGTGTAGGGAAGCTAGATCGGAATTCGGGGGCCGCTGCCCAGTTAGGGTCGCGCGGCATGGTGATGTAGAACTACCCCGATTGCCACCCCTTTATGGTCTCCACGAAGGAGCCCTCGAGCCATAGGACGTTGGCCATCTTGCCCACCATGGCGCCTCCGCATTCCGTTTGGCGGCCGCCCACTAACTTCGGCTTGACATTGAAGGTCTTCAGGCATAAGCCGAAGTGGGGCTGAATCTGAGAGGAAGGCCTCGCACTGACGATGAGCGCCGAGATGTTGAGGATGAAATTGGGGCCAGATTGTGGAAATCTAGGCCGTAGTAGAACATGAGCCCCGGACAAATGGGTGAAGTGGAAAACCTAGTCCATGGAGGAAGTGAGGAGGAACACCACCCTCTCATGGGGCCAGGGGTGGGGATGAGCTGCCCCTTGTCGGGGAGCCGATCTGCGATGTCGCGGACAAGTATCCGCCTTCGCAGCTTTTGATGTGCCCCTCCATGGCGGAGGAGGCCATCCACTTACCTCCCGCTCCGGACATAGTTGGAGAAGGTTGAGGTGGGATGTGCGGACTTGGGCGCTAGAGCTCAAGTGCACGGAAATGGATGAGCAAAGGAGGAAGAAGGCGTGTGCGAAAAAGTGGATCCTTATCCCCTTATATGGACGAACAAAGCTATGCGTCGCCACCGGCCTGATAAAACTCGCTTATCTCCCAAGCGCCATAATCAATGGCGCGGTTGGGTTACCCACGCCCGTAGTGATGAGAATCCCGGAATAAGGGGACACGATCTCTGCTTTGACAAGACATGCCAAGGAAACCGCCTCGCTAAACGCGTTGAGGTAGGACAGTGAAAACGATTCGAATAAAGGCTTGGCCGTGGTGTCACGCTACGGAATACGTCAGTAGATTGAGTTTGTGTAAATAGTATTCTCTCTACAGTGATATGTGGAACTTATTTTGCAGAGCCGGACACTATCCTTGTGTTCAAAATCTTCTATGAAGTATTCGGAGGAGGAACCCGCCTTGCAATGCCGAAGACAATATGCGCGCTGGACTCGTCATCGTTGAAGCCTGGTTCAGGGGCTACTGAGGGATTCCTGGATTAGGGGGTGTCCGGATGGCCGAACTATGACCTTTGGCCGGGCTCCTGGACTATGAAGATACAAGATTTAAGACTTCATCACGTGTCCGGATGTGACTTTCCTTGGCGTGGAAGGCAAGCTTGGCGATACGGATATGTAGATCTCCTACCATTGTAACCGACTCTGTGTAACCCTAACCCTCTTCGGTGCCTATATAAACCGGAGGGTTTTAGTCCGTAGGACGAACAACAATCATACCATAGGCTAGCTTCTAGGGTTTAGCCTCTCTGATCTCGTGGTAGATCTACTCTTATACTACCCATATCATCAATATTAATCAAGCAGGAGTAGGGTTTTACCTCCATCGAGAGGGCCCGAACCTGGGTAAAAACACCGTGTCCCTTGTCTCCTGTTACCATCCGCCTAGACACACAGTTCGGGACCCCCTACCCGAGATCCGCCAGTTTTGACACCGACAGTACACCTTCTATCACAGATCCGGAGGCAAGATCTTTGTTGCTAAGAATGGATCCTTCTAGAGAAGGAGTTTCTCTCGAAAGAAGTGTGTGGGAGGAAAGTAGAACTTGATGAGGTAATTGTACCTTCTCTCGAATTGGAAAGTAGCTCATCACTGAAAATGGTTCTTGTGATGCCTACATCAAATAGAGAGTAACTAGTGATAATGATCATGAAACTTCAGATCAAGTTACTACCGAACCTCGTTGGTCAACCATAGCATGTTCCGCACAAGAGTGGTACGGTAATCCTGTCCTGGAAGTCATGTTACTAGACCATGATGAACCTATGAACTATGAGGAAGCGATGATGAGCCCAGATTCCGATAAATGGCTTGAGGCCATGAAAATCTGAGATAGGATCCATATATAAGAACAAAGTGTGGACATTGGTGGACTTGCCCGATGATCGGAAAGCCATTGAGAATAAATGGATCTTCAAGAGGAAGACGGACGCCGATGGTAGTTTTACTATCTACAAAGCTTGACTTGTCGCAAAAGGTTTTCGACAAGTTCAAGGTGTTGACTACGATGAGCTTTTCTCACTCATAGTGATGCTTAAGTCTGTCCGAATCATGTTAGCAATTGCCACATTTTATGAAATCTGGCAAATGGATGTCAAAACTGCATTCCTTAATGGATTTCTCAAAAAAGAGTTGTATATGATGCAACAAAAAGGTTTTGTCAATCCTAAAGGTGCAAACAAAGTGTGCAAACTCCAGCGATCCATCTATGGACTGGTGCAAGCATCTCGGAGTTGGAATATACGCTTTGATAAGGTGATCAAAGCATACGGTTTTATACAGACTTATGGTGAAGCCTGTATTTACAAGAAAGTGGGTGGGAGCTCTGTAGCATTTTTGATATTATATGTGGATGACATATTCTTGATCAGAAATGATATAGAATTTCTGGATAGCATAAAAGGATACTTGAATAAGAATTTTTCCAATAAAATACCTCGGTGAAGCTTCTTACATATTGGGCATCAAGATCTATAGAGATAGATCAAAACGCTTGATAAGATTTTTCAATGAGTTCAAACCTTGACAAGATTTTGAAGTAGTTCAAAATGGAACAGCCAAAGAAGGAGTTCTTGCCTGTGCTGCAAAGGTATGAAGTTGAGTAAGACTCAAAACCCGACCACAGCAGAAAATAGAAAGAGAATGAAAGTCATTCCCTATGCCTCAGCCATAGGTTCTATAAAGAATGATATCCTGTATACCAGACCTATTGTGTACCTTGCCATGAGTTTGGCAAGGGATTACAATAGTGATCAAGGAGTAGATCACTGGATAGCGGTCAAAATTATCCTTAGAGGACTAAGGAAATATTTCTCGGTTATGGAGATGACAAAGAGTTTGTCGTAAAGAGTTACGTTGATGCAAGCTTTGACACCGATCTGGATGATTCTGAGTCTTGATCCAGATACATATTGAGAGTGGGAGCATTTAGCTAGAGTAGCTCCGTGCAGAGCATTGTAGACATAGAAATTTGCAAAATACATATGGATCTGAATGTGGCAGACCCGCTGACTAAACCTCTCTCACAAGCAAAACATGATCACACCTTAGTAATCTTTTTGTGTTAATCACATGGTGACGTGAACTAGATTACTGACTCTAGTAAACCCTTTGGGTGTTGGTCACATGGCGATGTGAACTATGGGTGTTAATCACATGGTGATGTGAACTGTTGGTGTTGAATCACATGGCGATGTGAACTAGATTATTGACTCTAGTGCAAGTGGGAGACTGAAAGAAATATGCCCTAGAGGCAATAATAAAGTTGTTATTTATATTTCCTTATATCATGATAAATGTTTATTATTCATGCTAGAATTGTATTAACCGGAAACTTGATACATGTGTGAATACAAAGACAAAACAAAGTGTCCCTAGTATGCCTCGACTTGACTAGCTCATTAATCAATGATGGTTAAGTTTCCTGACCATAGACATGTGTTGTCATTTGATGAACGAGATCACATCATTAGGAGAATGTTCTGATGGACAAGACCCATCCGTTAGCTTAGCATAATGATCATTAAGTTTTATTGCTATTACTTTCTTCATGACTTATACATATTCCTTTGACTATGAGATTATGCAACTCCCGAATACCGCAGGTACACCTTGTGTGCTATCAAATGTCACAACGTAACTGGGTTATTATAAATATGCTCTACAGGTGTCTCCGAAGGTGTTTGTTGGGTTGGCATAGATCGAGATTAGGATTTGTCACTCCGAGTATCGGAGAGGTATCTCTGGGCCCTCTCAGTAATGCACATCATGATAATCCTTGCAAGCAATGTGACTAATGAGTTAGTTGCGGGATGATGCATTGTGGAACGAGTGAAGAGACTTGCCGGTAACAAGATTGAACTAGGTATGAAGATACAGACGATCGTATCTCGGGAAAGTAACATACCGATGACAAAGGGAATAACGTATGTTGTCGTTACAGTCTGACCGATAAAGATCTTCATAGAATATGTAGGAACCAATATGAGCATCCAGGTTCCTTTATTGGTTATTGACCGGAGAGGTATCTCGGTCATGTCTACATAGTTCTCGAACCCGTAGGGTCCGCACGCTTAACGTTTGATGACGATTTGTATTATATGAGTTATGTGATTTGGTGACCGAATGTTGTTCGGAGTCCCGGATAAGATCACGGACATGGCGAGGAGTCTCAAAATGGTCGAGAGGTAAACATTCATATATAGGACGATATTATTCGGACACCAGAAATGTTCTGGGGGTACCGGGTACCAGAAAGGAAATGGGGAGCAGGAAAGGAAATAGAGGGAATAGGATTTCCCCTTCCTTTCCCCTCTCCCCTCTTTCCTTCCCCCCTCTGGAGATAAGGAAAGGGGGAGGCCGAATTGGAGGAGGCCCCCAAGAAGGATTCCTCCTACTTGGGGCGCTCCATGGCTGTCCCCCTCCCCCTCCCACCTATATATATGTGGGGAGGGGCGCCTAGAACATAGAAAAACATTGTTAGCCGTGTGTGACGCCCCCCTCCATAGTTTATGCCTCCAGTCATATTCACGTAGTGCTTAGGCGAAGCCCTGCGCAGATTACTTCACTATCACCATCACCACGCCGTCGTGCTGACGGAACTCTCCCTCGACACTTTGCTGGATCAAGAGTTCGAGGGACGTCATCGAGCTGAACGTCTGCAGAACTCGGAGGTGCCGTATGTTTGGTGCTTGATCGGTCAGAACGATAAGAAGTTCGACTACATCAACCACGTTAACAAACGCTTCCGCTTTCGTTCTACGAGGGTACGTGGAATTTTTTTTTTGCGTGATCGTAGGAATTTTTTTGAGATTGCATACTACGTTCCCCAACACTTACAACCAGCAAGAATTTACATATTCAATCACATGCATTATGATGTATCACAGTCTAGTACCATATTTTATCATAGTTAAATAAAAAAGCTAACAACAAGTTGCCCAACTGCATATAGCAAAGCCTGTAGAAATTTTCATAGAAACTAATATGAGAGTATTGATCATTGAGACCATATTATGGCACTTCAAAAATACTTGACAAAAAAAAGCTCAACTCCATCATAGCAACTTGGAATTAAGCTCAACTCTGTTAAGAATTGTCCTCATCTCCAATCATCTTCTTCACCTCGGCTAGGGCGGACTTGGCAATTTCAAAAACTGTCTCGGCGGCCCCGAGGGCTCCTTGCTCACTTTGTACAACAGCTTTGCAGCTTCTGGCTGCCCTCGCAGGATCAGGAGATCCTTCAGCGCCCTCGATGTATTGTAGAGCCTTCTGTGTGTCTACTAGGGTCCTCTCCGCATAGCTGAGCGCGAACATCGAGTATCCAACCAGCCTCGAGAAGACGTCCAGGGCTGTAGGAGTCGTAATGAAGCCCGTCGGCTCCTTCATCTGAATCGCAAAAGTTGACACTTAGATAAACCACATTTATACGAAAGCAATTTAAATAGAAACCCTCGATGTCTTTCTTCGGCTGGTACTTCGACTGTCGGTGACGGTCGTTCTTCACCTTCTCCTCCTCCTATATCAATGTATCATAGGAAGAGGAGGAGGCCTGAACGGCCCTCTACGACAACAGCCGGTTCATCTCCCAAGTGGTTGTATATATGATATACACTCAATATTATTTTGACTGATGATGAAATTCGTCCTTCACCTTCTCCTCCTACCTTACCAAGTTCTCAGACGAGGAGGAGAGGAAGGACGACCCCTATGACAAAAGTCGGTATCCTTCTCTCAAAATAACTCCCATCTCAGTATGTGGATTTTGAGTGAGAATTGCCCCCTGAACAAAGAATGTAACTAACAATATCAGTAGACTAATTAAGTATTACCTTAAAAACATTAAATAGATACATGATAATATCAACATGGCTACATTAAAATTTGGGCAAGAACTATGCTTTAAAATGGACATATTAAGTGCTAGAAATTTGGCGGAAAATAAATAAATCAACGTTTCGCCAAAACATTAGTTCTTATTATGAATCCCTATAAAGAAAGTTCCTATAATCTATGGTCTACGAATATGAATAAGAAAGTTCCTATACTCTACAAACAAAGAGTGTAACTAACAATATCAACATCAGTACATAGAAATTTGGGCATGAACTATGCTTTCAAATGGACATATTAAGTGCTAGAAATTTGGTGAAACGAAAATAAATCAACGTTCGCCAAAACACTAGCTCTTATTATGAATCCCTGTAAAGAAAGTTCCTATAATCTACGGTCTACGGTCTACGAATATGAATAAGAAAGTTCCTATAATCTACAAAAAAAAGAGTGTAAATAACAATATAAACATCACTACATAGAAATTTGGGCATAGACTATGCTTTAAAGTTCATATAATCTACGATGTACGATCTAAGAATATGAATAAGAAACTTCCTACAATCTACGAACAAATAATGTAACTACAATCTACGATTGTAGCGACCAGACCTCAAACAGTCTGATCTCTGTGCTCAGTGTCATCCCTGGATCAGTAATGCTGACACCACACAGTACTCGAAGGATTTATAACAGAGTAGCAATCACACACTTATTACACTCGAATGTCTAAAGAGAGAACTTAATAAAATAAATAAGGCTTAAGGCCATCTAATAACGATAACAGCGGAAGGCTTGGAAGAAAAGCGAGTCCATCAACTCCAACGGCATCACTGAGTATAGAACCACGACCTATGCACCTTACTCGTCGTCTGAAAAGTCTGCAACATAAACATTGCAGCCCGAAAACGGGTCAGCACATGGAATATGTTGGCAATGTAACACATAGAGAATAATGGAATGAATAGCCTATACTACATGCATATATGGCTGGTGGAAAGCTCTATGGTTACAGTTTTGCATAAAGCCAACTTTTCCCTACTGCAAAGGAATAAATTTATTTAACTATCATGGTGGTTGTGAAACATTGAGATTGGTTGACAGCATTCTCAATCCCAATTAAAAGTACTCATTAACAAACCCAACAATATTAATTAGAAGTAACATGATGAGATTCACATGATATCCAAGTACTAGATACTCAAGATGTCCATAACCGGGGACACGACTAACCATGATTAGTTTATACACTCTGCAGAGGTTTGCGCACTTTTTCCCACAAGACTCAATCGCCTCCGTTTGGTTTCTCGCACGTCATGGTGTTTGAGAGACGGATGACCGAGACATAGTTTTTCAGAAGCGCTAGCACCTTACATGTGGGTAGACCGTACCAACCTACATCCCCTACATCAGCTAGCCTACCCGTAAGAGTTCGCACAACTTAATCAACTATGCCAGAGCCCATAATGGCTTGTGGTTGCACACGGAAGTTTCTAGTTTGAATAATCTCATGATCCCTTTGAGCCTGGGTGGCGGTCCGAAGAAATACAGGCAAGTCCTGATAGAAACCAGGTGCCTCAATCCACCCAGATGTGTGTTTAAGTTGCCACCTTAAATAAACCATTAAATAACAATCGCACATCTGTCATGGATACACTCACCCAATCCATGTCTACTAGCATAGCATGGCATAATAAGCAAACGTAGAAGTAACTCCCAAGGGTTTATAATGAAACAGGTAATAGGTACTACCTCATCTACTTCCCATCCCACAATTTAATTAGATCCTAATCATGCAAGTGTTTGAGGGTAGATCTAATGCATAAAAACTGGGTATGAGAAGAGGTATGATCAAAGTGTTACTTGCCTTGCTGATGATCCGCGAAACCTAGAGACTCGAAGAAACAGGCGGCGCACTCTGGGTAATCTATCGCAGACAAACAAACAAGCATACAATAAGTACTCATCTAATGCACAGGTAAAACACGAATAGATCTAACCAGATAGTTCAACTTAAGAACTCCGGTTTGCAAAAAGAATCAAATCAAACGAAGCAACGAAAGTCAAACGGCGGAAGAAAACAGCTTCGTTCTACTAATCTGGATCTAGGTCAAATTTTACAGATGCAAAAACTTGTTTAAGTAGATTATTCAGAAAGAGGGTTTCGAGACGAAACTCCAGGCGCTTGAATCACCTGATTCCGATAAACGAGCGAAAAGTTATACTAAAACGAAAATCGGATCTGGAATCGCGATCAGAAAAATCGCGGATTAAATCCGAGAAAAAGAAAAACGACGAACGGGTTAACGAACGGACGTTCGTTAATTAACCGAAACCAAAAAAATAAAAAATAAAAATAAAAATAAAAAAATTAAAAAAAATAAAAAAAATAAAAAAAACCGAAGAAAAACCTCTCGGGTTTTACAAAAAAAACCGCACGAAATCGAGGTGGCCGAACCTCGGCGTCTTGACTCGCGGCAATGGCGCTAAAGGCGCGGGCTAGGGTTTAGGCGTGAGGGCGGCCGACTCGGGTGGGCTGAGGCGCCGGGTGGCCGCGCTTATATAGGCGCCCCCGAGCGGAGTCCCGCTCGGGTACGGCCCGGTAAGGCGGTGCGCGTTTTTTTTAAATAAGTAACTCGCAGAAAAAAATAAAAAGAAGTACCAAACAGACTCCAAAAATCCTGAAATAATTTTTCCCCGGCTTCTAAAATCAAGCCGGATTTAATGAACATTTATTTGGGGCCTAAATGCAATTTTGAAAAACGCGCATTTTTCCTAAATTCAAATAAAAGGCGAAAAACTCAAAAATAAAATCTTATTTGATTTTATTATTAAATCTTCATTATTTCTTTATTTTGGGAAAGTCATTTTATTCCCTCTCTCATATTTTGGTAATAGAAATAATTGAAGATAAAATAATTAAAATCAAATGATCCTATTTTCAAAATAAACTCAAATATGAAAATAACGAAAATCCCCAACTCTCCCCGTGGGTCCTTGAGTTGTGTAGAATTTCTAGGATCGAGCAAAATGTAATAAAAAAAATATGATATGCAATGATGCTCTATGTATAACATTCCAAATTGAAAATTTGGGATGTTACAAACCTACCCCCTTAAGATGAATATCGCCCTCGAGATTTGGGTTGGCTAGAAAATAGGTGAGGGTGGTCCTTAAGCAAATCTTCCTCTCGCTCCCAGGTGGCTTCATCCTCTGTGTGGTGGCTCCACTGAACTTTGCAAAACTTAATAACCTTGCTGCGGGTGACTCGGCTGGCTTACTCCAAAATCTTAACAGGTTTCTCCTCATAAGTCAAATCATCATTCAACTGAATCGCTTCTAGAGGCACGGTATCTCTCAGTGGTATATCGGCCATCTCTGCGTGACACTTCTTCAACTGTGAAACATGAAACACATCATGAACTCCTGACAATCCTTCGGGTAATTCCAACTTGTACGCAACTTCTCCCATGCGTTCCAAAACACGATAAGGTCCTACAAATCGTGGTGCTAACTTTCCCTTAACTCCAAAACGCTTAACTCCTCGAAGTGGCGATACTCGAAGATAAACTCTGTCTCCGACTTCGTATTCTGTCTCCTTGCGTTTTGAATCCGCATAACTTTTCTGTCTTGACTGGGCTACCTTGAGCCTATCACGAATCAACTTTACTTTCTGTTCAGACTCCTTAATCAAATCTGGTCCAAACAACTGGCGGTCTCCAACTTCATCCCACAACAATGGGGTCCTGCACCTCCTTCCGTACAAGGCTTCGAAAGGGGCCATCTTCAGACTGGTTTGGTAACTGTTGTTATAAGAAAACTCCGCATGCAGCAAGTTGTCATCCCAACTTGGTCCATAATCCAAGGCACAAGCTCTAAGCATATCCTCCAAAATCTGGTTCACCCTCTCGGTTTGTCCATCTGTCTGTGGATGAAAAGCTGTGCTAAATTCCAGCCTGGTTCCCAAAGTTTCGTGCAAGCTGCTTCCGAACTTTGAGGTAAATTGGGTTCCTCTATCGTCGATACTCCTCGGAACTCCATGCAAGCATACAATCCTAGTCATGTATATCTTAGCCAATTTGGCACTGCTGTAGGTAGTGTTTACTGGAATGAAATGAGCTACCTTCGTCAAACGGTCGACTATAACCCAAATCGAGTCATATCCCGAACGAGTCCTGGGCAATCCCGTGATGAAATACATACCTAGTTTATCCCACTTCCATTCGGGTATAGGCAATGGCTGTAACAATCCTGCTGGCTTCTGATGTTCTGCCTTCACCCTCTGACATACAACACAAACTGCGACGTACTCTGCAATATCCTTCTTCATTCCGGTCCACCAGAAAGTATTCTTCAAATCCAAATACATCTTGGTATTTCCTGGGTGAATCGAATATGGTGAATCATGTGCCTCTTGTAGAATCAACTTCCTGATCTCCGGGTCATTGGGCACATAAACACGGTCCTCAAACCATAGGGTATCATGCTCATCCTCACGAAATCCCTTTGCTTTTCCTTCGCTCATTTTCTCCTTTATAGAGGCAATCTCTTTGTCAGTCTTCTGAGCTTCCCTGATTTTGTTTATCAAAGTTGACTGAATCTCCAATGCTGCTACATAGCCTCTCGGAACTATTTCCAAACATAGCTCTCGAAGATCCCCGGCTAACTCCTTTGGTATTTCTCCCGTCATTAATGTGTTGACGTGACTCTTACGGCTCAACGCGTCTGCTACAACGTTAGCCTTCCCAGGGTGATAATGCAATCTCATATCATAATCTTTGATGAGCTCCAACCATCTCCTCTGCCTGAGATTTAGCTCCTTCTGCGTGAAGATGTACTTCAAACTCTTGTGATCCGTATACACCTCACAATGATTTCCAATGAGGAAATGTCTCCATGTCTTCAACGCATGCACTACGACTGCTAACTCCAAATCATCGTAGCATAATTTAGCTCATGAGGCTTAAGCTGTCGTGAAGCATCTGAAACAACTCTTCCCTCCTGCATAAGCCTTTGCTCCAAGTCCTCGGCGTGAGCGTCATAATACACCTCATAATCCTTGGTGCGATCTGGCAGAATTAACACTTGGTGAGGTAACCAAGCGTTTCTTCAGCTCTTGGAAACTAGCTTCACACTCCTTAGTCCAAATGAACTTGGTATCCTTCTTTAATAATTCTGTCATAGGCTTCGCAATCCTTGAGAAATTCTCAATGAATCTCGATAGTATCCTGCTAGTCCAAGGGAACTCGGATCTCTCAACCGTCGTTGGCGCTTCCCGATTTATTCTGGTGACAACTTTAGTGGGGTCTCTGCTATACCTTCTCCGGATATAACATGTCCAAGAAATCCAACTTCCTTCAACCAAAACTCACACTTGCTGAACTTGGCATATAAGCGGTGTTCTCTCGAGCTTCTCGAGTACCAAGCATAAATGCTCCTTATGTTCCTCTTCATTCTTGAGTAAACCAAAATATCATCAATGAACACCACGACGAACTTATCCAAAAACTCCATAAACACTTTGTTCATCATGTTCATAAAATAGGCAGGTGCGTTAGTCAGACCAAATGACATAACGGTGTACTCATACAGCCCGTACCTGGTGGTAAAAGCCGTCTTAGGTATATCCTACTCTCGAATCTTCAATTGATGGTACCCTGATCGCAAATCGATCTTGGAAAACACCTTAGCTCCTTGCAACTGGTCAAACAAGTCATTGATCATCGGCAACGGGTATTTGTTCTTAATGGTCATTTCATTCAATCCTCGATAATCAACAACCATTCTTAATGATCTATCCTTCTTCTCCACTAGAAGTACTGGTGATCCCCAAGGCGAAGAACTTGAGCGAATAAAACCTTTATCCAGTAACTCCTTAATCTGCTTCTTAATTTCCTCCAAATCTTGGGCTGGCATCCTATATGGTCTCTTAGATATCGGCCCGATGCCTCACGATAGTTCAATCGAAACTCAATGTCTCTATCCGGTGGCATGCACAGCAACTCTTAGGAAACACGTCAGGAAATCCCTTACCACTGGTACTTCCTCCTGCACAACTCCTGATAAGGAATTTACATGTGTTCTCCTCGGCTCATGCCGTGATACATACTTGATTCTCCTCCCTTCTGGGGTGGTAAGAAAAATTGACTTACTGGCGCAATCTATGTTCCCTCCATACTTCGATAACCAATCCATGCCTAATATCACATCCAATCCTTGGGATTCTAGAACTATTAGGTCCGAGGGAAATACATAGTGTCCAATCCTTAATGGCAGTCGATCAGACCATATACTAGCCATGTATTCTTCTCCGGGTGAGGTTACTAGCATGGGTGACCTAAGGGCTTGGGTTAGTAATTTATACTTATCCACAAATCCCCTTGATATGTATGAATGCGATGCACGGTATCAAAAGAACAACTACTGATAAATGACTTAACCAGAAACTTACCTATTTCGCATCGGTGAGCTTCAACCTCCTCCACGGTAGCGTGGTTCACTTATCCTTTGTTGAAAGGATTGGCTTCTTTCTGAGCTTCCATTGCCATTTCCATTACGGCCTTTTGGATAATCGTTTGCATAATGCCCGATCTTGCGGCACTTAAAGCAAGTGATGTGGCTCAGTCTACCTTGGATGGTGTTGGCGGGTTGGTGCGGTTCGTCCATTGCTTCCTCCATTCCCGTCCAATTCTTGGTGCCATTATGGTTGTGCGAGCTACCTCCTCCATGGGTATGCTGAAATTGTCCTCCGGCTTTGGGGTAAGCGAAGTTTCTGCTGAGCTCGAGTTATTCTTCCCTGTCCATACTTCCTCTTGAGATAGTCAATCTGCTGCTGCTTCCTTCAATCATAAGCGCACGATCTACCAACTCTGGTAGTTATTGAAGGTGGCTACCATCAACCGCATGCTCAGCTCATCATTCAGTCCTTCTATAAACTTCTCTGCTTAGCTGCATCCGTAGTAACGTCATCGGGGCATAACATGCTAGCTTCTGAAATCATCTACATCTTGCCAACTGTCCGTCCTCCTTGGCGTAAGTTCGAAACTCACACTTCTTCATGGCCATAGCTCTGTTGAAACATGGGCAGTTCGGAAAGCTTCTTGAAACCGATCCCATGTGGCGGTGTCTCTGAGGTAAGTGGTGTAAATTCTCCCACCATCTTCTGCTGCGGGTCCTTCAAGCTGATGTGCGGCAAACTTCACCCTTTCTCCATCTGTACATCCTGCAGTGGTCAACTCCTCCCTATCTTACGGAGCCAATCATACGCAACAATCGGCTCGGTGCTATTGGAAAATACCGTGGATTCAGCCTTAAGAAAGCAGGTCAAATGGTCAGCGGTGGTGGTTGTGGTGGGTTGTTGTTGTTGTTGTTGTTGCCTTGGTTACGTACCAATGTTTGAATCAAGGCATTCTGCTGCTGAATCAACTGAGTGATCTCTAGTGGGAAAACAAATCCGGGGTCGCGTCTCGGAGGCATCTGAGGGGTTTAAGAAAAGACGAGATTTAGAATAGAATGAGGTCTAGAGAGAAACACTACCCATATGCACATGAGACAAATCACACAATATCACTCCAATCAATAAAAACAAGGGCATACAACGGTCTATCTATCGTTACAAAGTGTTGAAACTAAACCTAATATAACATGGGGGTAATCTACTACTGTTATGGTGGTCAACTAGAAAAACTGCTCCGATGAAGACTCCATGATATCTGCTCCAGCTTCATCTTCGAAATCATCATCACTAGGATCGGAATCGGTATCGTTGATGATGATGTAGTTCTCTGGCCAGGTGCTATCTTCATCTTCTCCTCCGGGTGCTGAATTCCCCATGAGTTCTTCAATCTTCTCCTTAAGATCGCCATTTTGTCCCTCTAGAGCTACAATCTCCTCCATGTAGTCCTTGCGAGTGGCCTTCAGTTCTCCTTCTAGTTCGATAATGTTGGCTTTTGCTGTCTTCAACTCCATCATGTCTGCGCACATCTAGTTCTCCTGACGTCAAATGTGCTGGTTTAACTCCTGGATGAAAGCTGCAATGGATCTATCCTTCTTAGTGCCAACTATCTCCCATTGTTCATCTCGGCGCCCGCAAATCTGGTAGATAGTATCCTTGAGGTCTTCTTTATAAACTTCTCCAATCGTCCCATGGTTATGTGAGCTGCCATGCTCTTTCCTGGACTCGAGGTTGGTGCATTGAAAACACACTCTATGGGCTCCGTGATTGGCGCAAGCGTCCTTAGGGAACTTGAGCTTGAATCTTCAGCGCTCCTCTTGGGTAAAGTGGAGTTGTAGGTCCGGTGAAGCTTGGTAATCCGATGTTAAGGTACTTAGTGACTTCCTTGAGGTGTCGTCCAGCGGGTTTATCTTCATCCGGTGAGTGAACTTGATCCTCGCTTAGTCATCCTAAAAGAGTAGAAAAGATGAGGAGTCGAAATGAGAAGAGAGAGTAGTGATCTAGGGCTTTAGCTTAATGGTGGTGTCCTACATCGGCGTGTGCTCTAATACCATCTTTGTAGCGACCGGACCTCAAGCGATCGATCTACGTGCTCAGTGTCATCCTGGATCGATGTCTTGACACCACACGATTACTCGAAGGATTTATAACAGAGTAGCAATCACACACTTATTACAATCGAATGTCTCAAGAGAGAACTTAATAAAATAAATAAGGCTTAAGGCCATCTAATAATGATAACAGCGGAAGGCTTGGAAGAAAAGCGAGTCCATCAACTCCAACGGCATCACTAAGTATAGAACCACGACCTATGCACCTTACTCGTAAATGCGAAAAGTGCAACATAAACATTGCAGCCCAAACGGGTCAGCACATGGAATATCTTTGGCAATGTAACACATAGAGAATAATGGAATGAATAGCCTATACTACATGCATATATGGCTGGTGGAAAGCTCTATGGTTACAGTTTTGCATAAAGCCAATTTTTCCCTACTGCAAAGGAATAAATTTATTTAACTATCATGGTGGTTGCGAAACATTTAGAATGGTTGACATCATTCTCAATTCCAATTAAAAGTACTCATTAACAAACCCAATAATATTAATTAGAAGTAACATGATGAGATTCACATGATATCCAAGTACTAGATACTCAAGATGTCCATAACCGGGGACACGGCTAACCATGATTAGTTTATACACTCTGCAGAGGTTTGCGCACTTTTTCCCACAAGACTCGATCGCCTCCGTTTGGTTTCTCGCACTTCATGGTATTTGAGAGACGGATGACCGAGACATAGTTTTTCAGAAGCGCTAGCACCTTACATGTGGGTAGACCGTACCAACCTACATCCCCTACATCAGCTAGCCTACCCGTAAGAGTTCGCACAACTTAATCAACTATGCGAGCCCATAATGGCTTGTGGCTGCACACGGAAGTTTCTAGTTTGAATAATCTCATGATCCCTTTGAGCACAGGTGGCGGTGCGAAGAAATCTGAGCAAGTCTGATAGAAACCAGGTGCCTCAATCCACCCGGATGTGTGTTTAAGTTGCCACCTTAAATAAACCATTAAATAACAATCTCACATCTGTCATGGATACACTCACCCAATCCACGTCTACTAGTATAGCATGGCATAATAAGCAAGCGTAGAAGTAACTCCCAAGGGTTTATAATGAAAGCAGTAATAGGTACTACCTCATCTACTTCCCATCCCACAATTTAATTAGATCCTAATCATGCAAGTGTTTGAGGTAGATCTAATGCATAAAAACTGGGTATGAGAAGAGGTATGATCAAAGTGTTACTTGCCTTGCGATGATCCATGAAACCTAGAGACTCAAGAAAGCAGTGGCGCACTCGGGTAATCTATCGCGAGACAAACAAACAAGCATACAATAAGTACACATCTAATGCATAGGTAAAACTCGAATAGATCTAACCAGATAGTTCAACTTAAGAACTCCGGTTTGCAAAAGAATCAAATCAAGCGAAACAGCGAAAGTCAAGCGGCGGAAGAAAACACTTCGTTTTACTAATCTGGATCTAGGTCAAATTTTACATATGCAAAAACTTGTTTAAGTAGATTATTCGGAAAGAGGGTTTCAAGACGAAACTACAGGCGCTTGAATCGCCTGATTCCGATAAACGAGCGAAAAGTTATACTAAAACGAAAATCGGATCTGGAATCGCGATCAGGAAAATCGCGGATTAAATCCGAGAAAAAGTAAAACGACGAACGGGTTAACGAACGAACGTTCGTTAATTAACCGAAACCGAAACAATATAATAAAAATAATAAAATAATATAAAATAATAATAAAAAATAAATAAATAAGCGAAAAAAACCGAGGAAAAACGCTCGGTTTTTATAAAACCTTGAAATCGAGGCGGCAAACCTCTAAGGCGGCGTCTTGGCTCACGCCAATGGCGGGCGGCGCTAAGGCGGGCTAGGGTTTGGGCGTGAGGCGGGCGGCTCCGGTGGCTGGCGCCGGGTGGGGCGCTTATATAAGCGCCCGCGGAGTCCGCTCGAGGTGCGGCCCGATAGGCGGTGCGTTTTTTTTAATAAATAACTCGTAGGAAAAGAATAAAAAGAAGTACCAAACGGACTCCAAAAATCCCGAAATAAATTTTCCCCGGCTTCTAAAATCAAGCCGGATTTAGTGAACATTTATTTGGGGCCTAAATCTAATTTTGGAAAAGCGCATTTTCCTAAATTCAAATGAAAAGCGAAAAACTCCAAAATAAAATCTTATTTGATTTTATTATTAAATCTTCATTATTTCTTTATTTTGGGAAAGTCATTTTATTCCCTCTCTCATATTTTGGTAATAGATATAATTGAAGATAAAATAATTAAAATCAAATGATCATATTTTCAAAATTTGAGAAAACTCAAATATGAAAATAACGAAAATCCCTAACTCTCCCCGTGGGTCCTTGAGTTGTGTAGTATTTCTAGGATCGAGCAAAATGTAATGAAAAAAATATGATATGCAATGATGCTCTATGTATAACATTCCAAATTGAAAATTTGGGATGTTACAACGATCTACAAACCCTAGACGTAACCTGGCCCCTAACTCACGTACTCTAGCTCTAACCCTAGCTCCCCTACCAATGTGGGTGGAGGCCACGACCGCAGTTGTTGGTGTCGGTGACGACGATGGCGAGGGCGACAAGGTCGTACCAGATCCCGTGGCGACGGTGACGGCGAGGCCGACAAGGGCAGCGAACACGATGGCAGGGCTGACGGTGGCGGGGAACGGGACAGCGGCGTTGAGGGGGGTGCTCGAGAGGACGGCGGGTCTAACGGGGCCGATGAAGAGGACGGCGATGCATAGGCGACGATGGCGCCCAGAGCGAGATCCATGGGACAGTTAGGGCGAGTGAAGTGAGGGGGCGAAGTGCGGCGTGGGGATAAACGTGTTCGTCTTTGCGACGGCGGCAACTAGTGACCACCACAACTATGTTACGACAAAATAGGGCGGCTGGCAAGAATAACTAGTGGTGGTTGCTAGAAGTTGCACACCACTTCTAGGGCATCTGCCTGTGGCGGGCGCTAGGCACTACACGTCCCATCTAAGTTATGTAGACGAGTCCCGCCCGAGTGAACATACGTGTGGCGGGTGGTCCTCTGTGCCCGCCAAAGTTAGTCAGTTTACTGTGGCCGGCAGGTTTTGTTACCTGCCACTACTAGTTTTAAAAATTAGCCGTGGCGGGTGCCTCATCTCGCCAGCCGCTCATTGAGATTGACCTATATGGCTTTTCTCAATATTGGTCTATTCGTCCTGACCGACCTCCCATCTTTTTTTTGCGGAAAGCGACATTCAATTTGGATCAGGCCCAAACCTAGCCAAACGGGCCTGTTAATCGGGTCGGCACAATAGCCCGCGTGCCTGGCATGTCATGCGCCGGCACAGCACGAGGCTAAGTGGGTCGTGCACAGGTTGCTATCTTAGCACGCAGCGTGCCCGCCCGACGCACGCGCCTGATGTCACAATGGCGCGAGACGTGCTACATAAATGTGCAAGTGTGCTACTGCCTACTTGCTATGCTGCTATATGCTGCTTTTAAATTAAAAAGTACTAGTATCATGTTAGTACTTTTAATAAATAAATAAATGAGCAAGTGTAGCGAGCGAAACGTGCATGCATGCATGCAGCCCTGCTGCATCGATGTGCCTCGTGGGCACGCTCTGGCTGCGGCGGAAAACCCTACACGCCACTCAAAGCGTCAAAACGTCAAAATGTGACAGAACGAACAGGGAAAACCCCACATCGCTAGCAATGGGCTGGCCCATTAAACCAGAGCTAGCCATCTGGTTTTGGGAACCTCTAGAAGGTTCCCTGAACTGTTTTTTTTCCTTTTTGACCGTATTTCCTGTTTCTTCTTGGGGGGGTTTTCCTTTTTGTCTTTTGTTTTACTTTTTTCTGTTTTCCTGTTTCTTTTTCTTTTTTTTTCTGTGTTCCGTTTATTTTTACATTTTTTTGTTTCTTTTGAAACTGTTCAGAAAGTTCAAAATTTGATCGAGTTTCTAAAAAAGTTCCATATTTGAAAAATGTTCGTGTTTAAAAAAATTGTTCAAAATTAAAAAAATGTTCGCATTTTCCAAATATTGTTCGGGCATTTCAGAAATGTTCTTGTTTTTACACAATTTGTTTGGAATGTTTTTGTTCAAATGTTTTCACAATTTTTAGAAAATGTTCGTGTTTTAAAAAATTGTTCATGTTTTCATTATCTCAGGAGTTTCAGAAAATGTTCCGGTTTTAAAAATTGTTCACAAGTTTTTCAAAAATTGTGGTTGGAAATTTTGTTCACAAATTTGAAAATATGTTCACGTTTCCATTTTGAAATTTGTAAAAATGTTCTGGTTTCAAAAAAATTGCTCAAGATTTTCAAAAAAATGTTCTTGTTTTTCGAAAAATTTATAGTTTTTAAAAATTTGTTCACAAATTTGATAAGTGTTTGTGTTTCACGGAACATTCCATTTTTCTAAAAAATATTGCTTCCGAAATTCCAAACTAATTCGGATCTGCGCAGCTTGTTTGTTCTTTAAGTTCGATGCTAACAGTTAGATCAGCTGCAATGGGTAGCTCAGTTGGGAGTAACACATCATCTATAGCGGGGCATCATGTGTTCGAATCTGCTCTAACGCATATATTTTTTTTAGCTACAGTGCGCATTTGATTTCTGTTGCTGTCTTCGTGGGCCGGTCCAGTCGAAGTCCCCCATGTGGGAAACGACAACAACTTGACGCAGAGCGCGTCACATAGGAGGTCTGATGCGACCCTTTTTTATAAAAAAAATCAGGCCATCTCATGCCAGACGTGCCTACGGGGCAGCACGTTTAGCCATGGGTCGTGCCTGTGCCTCGAAGGGTAGCACGCGTGCCGGCCCGGGCACATCTTGAGTAGTTAGCGTGCCTGGTCGGGCTGTGTCCTGGCTGGCTCGATTAACCTAGTCCGGGCCATGCCAGGCCGGGCCGGCCCATCTGGTCAGGTTTGATCAGGCCCAACACGCCTGTATAAGAAGAAAATAGCCCTCCGTGACCTAGGTCTGCCATCGCCGCCTCCTCCTCCTCAACCCTAACACCCAAACTCAAACGTGTCACTGCCCACTGATGTTCATGGTCTACCACCGCGCCGCTATTGTCTCAACCCCATCCATAGTCTTTCGCCATTGGTAAGTTTTTCGTCGCCTCCCTGCACCTTCTTGCACACACAAACACTCAAACCCATACTCTGATTTATCCTTTTGATTTACGGTTCCTTTTTTTTGCAAACTCGATTTGTTATCAAGGAAAATAAGGCAATTTGATGGAGTGGTTGTTCTTATCTGGTTATGAGTGATAGTAGGAACTACTATAAATATCTAACTTTTAGAGAATCTAGAGTTGCTCTTACAATCTAATTTTTTAACTACACATGATGGATTTTGGAATATGAGATCTCCCCATTTTATCCTTCTTCTCTCATCTTCCTTTTCCGATTCCTCTCCTGAGTCCTGGCCGACGTCTAATCTAGATCGGAGAATTTTGATTTATTTAACTTTTAGAGAATCTCCAGTTGCTGCAGCCATCGAGATTTATTTATCTACATATGATGAATTTGGGAAGAGTGGATCTCGACAGTTCACCCTTCTCCCCCCCCCCCTTCCTTTTCTGTTTCCGCTCTCGAGTCCTGACCAACCTCCAATCTTGATTGAGGATCTAGATTTATTTATTTAACGAATCCAGAGTTAGTTTAACGATATAGATTTATTTAACTGCACACAACATATTTTGTAGCATGGGATCTCCGCAGTTCACCCTTCTCCTCCACCTTAGTTTTCTAATTCCTCTTCCCAGTATTAACGATCCTTGAATCTAGATAAGATACAACATGGCTCTATAGCATCCCCTTCCACGAACTAGATCTATCATCACCTCCACCTCAACCCCAACACCCAAACTCAGGCGCATCGCCGCACATAATCGTTCCTATTCACCTGTGGCATTGCTGCTATCTTAACCCAGTCAACTTTTATCATTGCTAACTTTTTTTTCATCCAATCACTATCTAAACCTTACAAAATTCCACAAATTAACTTTGGGTGTGCCGTTCACAATGAGCACACAATCTAGATCCGATGTTCACCGACGTAAACCCATGCTCTTATGTATCATTCTAATCAACGGTTTCATTTTACGGTTCTTAATAGAAGCATAGTCGGTTTATTTATCAAGGAAAATATGACAACTTACTATGGCTATTCTTAATTGGTTATGAGGGATAGTAGAAACTATAAATGGAATGGAATAGGGTAGCATTTTGTTGTGATGTTTACATGGGTTCCGACCTTCCAGGTTCATTTACTTGATATATTCATACTTACCCTGGCATCATTTTCATGTAGAATCAAAATGGGCAGCGATCTAAATGGCTCAAGAAAAAGACATAGGCATTCCTACGAATCCTACCGAGGAACAAATTTTAGGAAAAACAGAGCAAAGGTTCAGTTTGCAGACCTTTCTGAGGATCTACTGTCTACGATTCTATCAAAACTGCCGCTAAAGGACGTTGTAAGGACTAGCATTCTATCAAGTAAATGGAAAGATAGGTGGAAGATATGCCCCAAACTAAGATTTGATGTTCTCACAGTGTCCAACGATGTGTTTTATCAGCGACAACACACTCAGAAATTCATTAAGACTGTAATGCAGTCATGCAACAACATCAGGGCACATTTCTTGAAGAGCTCATGATCAAATTTGGATATGACAACAGGCTAGTGAATCATATCAATACTTGGGTTGCTTTTGCTGTATCGGCCCTGACAAAGAGTCTTGCCCTTGATTTACCGCCAGGCGATTTGTTGGTACCGCAAGTGGATCAATACAGATTTCCTGTCAATCTTTTAGATAACAGAAGCATATTTTGGCTTCGTCATCTGCAACTTATTTTTGCATCATTTGAACTACCTCCTCAATTCAACGGTTTCCCGAATCT
The DNA here is from genome assembly GCA_021605205.1 of Aegilops longissima. NCBI lineage: Eukaryota > Viridiplantae > Streptophyta > Magnoliopsida > Poales > Poaceae > Aegilops > Aegilops longissima. Next base: position 154,091,213 of record CM038682.1, read on the forward strand.
GAGAACACTTGACTTGCTCTTGTTACGTGTCATTCGGAAGGATCTTCAAGATTTGCTATCAAATTGCATTAATCTTGAGTGGTTCAGTATGGTTAGATGCCACTTGAATGACGAGCTGACAGTGGTTCGTCCATTGTCAAAGTTATTATACTTGCGTGTTGGGCACTGTAAGATAACAAAGATAGTAGTAAATGCGATGAAACTCAAAACATTCATGTTCTATGGGCGGCTGTATCCTATTGACCTTGGGGATGTTGCAGACCTAAAACATGCATTTCTTGATTTATATACCCCAATGACTCTTGAACATGCCTTGTCTGTACTTCCCAAAGTGCTTCCAAGTGTTCAAGATCTGACATTGCGTGCATCTTTTGAACTCAAGGTTTGTTATCTTACACTCCACTCTAATATGTAAGTTGGTTTTGCTAGGTTTTTTCGGCAGATGCCCTTACTTATAGTCAAGGCATGTTGTTGTGTAGTTTACAAGGATTTATGTGACCATTTATATTATCTACTTTTCAGATGCCCTTGTGGATGAAAACCCCTTTCAAGTTCTCCAACTTAAAATGTTTAGATTTGAGGTTGGATTTAAATGACAAAGAAGATGGCAATATTTTGTCATTGGCCTCTTTTTTGAGCGTTTCTCCTTTCATTGAAAAGTTAGCGATTTATGTGAGTATACTCCTATCTCCTATAGACTTCTCTTTGCTATAAGTATATTGACTCGTGAATCGTGAATTATGCCATTGCTTACCATATTTTCTCTCTCAAACTATTGCAGTTTCATGTTTTTGGTTTCCCACATCATGTTTCAGAGCCAATTAAGAGTGTTCTCCGGTGTCCACATAATCGTCTAAAGAACCTACATATTACATGATTTTCTGGAACAACAACACATCTTGAATTTCTAGTGCATGTTGTTGAAAGTGCCCATGCCCTGGAGATTTTGACGATTAAAGGATCTGACATAGTTGGCCGTCGGGTGGACCATAAATGGATAATAAAATTCCTTTCCTTATTTAGAGAACTGGAGAGAAAATATCTTCATGAAATAATTTCACCAAATGTGAAGCTCTCCATTATCTCTCGGGAATATAGAATGCTGGAACTAGAGAAAAACATGAATTTTCTGGCAGAAATCCGAGCTGCCTCATTGCGTTATGCAGCTCGTCAACGAGGAGGCCAAGATTTGGGTAATCGCATGGATGAAGCACTTGAGTAATTTGATGTTGGGAGAGTAAAATATTTGTTGTATTCCAGACTGTTATTGTAATGCTCCTTTTTCAAATATTATCCTAATAAAGTCCCTTCTTAATAAATGATGAAACAAATCTTTTGCCTCTGTTTCAAAAATATATATACTATACGTAGCGACCCGACCTCAGACGGTCAAGTCTCTGTGCTTCAGTGTCATCCCTGGATCGGTAATGGTGACACACACAGTACTCGAAGGATTTATAACAGAGTAGCAATCACACACTATTTACATCGGATGTCTCAAAGAGAACTTATTACAATAAATATGGCTTAAGGCCATCTAACACGATAAGAGCGGAAGGCTTGGAAGATAAAGTGAGTCCATCAACTCCAACGGCATAGCTAAGTGCATGACAAATGACCTACGCACCTTACTCCTCATCTGAAAAGTCTACAACATGATACGTTACAGCCCGAAAACGGGTCAGCACATGAAATATGTTGGCAATATAACATAGTAAAGCAATGAACGGATAAATGCTATAACTACATGCATATATGGCTGGTGGAGGCTCTATGGTTATAATGTTTATGCGAAAAGCCAATTTTTCCCTACATCAAAGGAATAAATCTTATTTAACTATCATGGTGGTTGAAACATTGAGAATGGTAACCCCATCTCAATCCCAATTAAAAGTAATTATCAACCCAACAAATTAATTTAGAGTGATGAGGTCAAATCAATAATTCAAGTACCGGATACTCAAGATGTCCATAACTGGGGACAAGGCTAACCATGATTAGTTTATACACTCTGCAGAGGTTTGCGCACTTTTCCCCACAAGACTCGATCTCCTCCGTTGGATTTTTCGCACTACATGGTGTTTGAGAAACGGATGACCGAGACACAGTCTTTCAGAAGCATTAACTCTTTATTCTGGGTGTACAGTTACACCTACTTTCCCTCTACACCTGCTAGCCCACCACTGAAAGAGGTCACACAACATACTCAACTATGTCAGAGCCCATAATGGCTTGTGGCTGCACACGGAAGTTTCCAGCATGAATAATCTTATAATCCCTTTGAGCCTAGGTGGCGGACCGTAGGAGGATCACACGGTATATCCCCGGGATCTCCTAGGACAACACTGGATTCCCCAGGTGCCCAAAAACAAACAATCCACCCAGATGTGTATTAAAGTTGCCACCTTAAGTTGAACCATTAATTAACAATCTCACATCTGTCATGGATACACTCAAACCCAATCCACGTCTACGAGAATATCATGGCAATATAAGCATAACGTAGAAGTAACTCCCATGGGTTTGATAATAAAACACGGCAATAGGTTCTACCTCATCAACTACTTCCCAAACCCACAAGTTAAACACATCCTAATCATGCAGTGTTTGAGGGTTGTATCTAATGCATAAAAACTGGGTATGAAAAGAGTATGATCAATGTGTTACTTGCCTTGCTGACGATCCGCAAAACCTAGAGACTCGTAGTAGCACGCTTCGCACTCCGCAAACAAACAATAGCATACATAAGCAATCAAGCAAAGATGCATGGGTAAAACTCAAATAAGAAGATATAACCAGAAAGTTCAACTGAAGAACTCCGGTTTGCAAAAAGAATCAAAACAAACGGAGCAAGGAAACTCAAACTGCGAATGAAACAAGATCCGAGTACTAATCTGGACTAAAGTCAAATTTTACAGTACCAAAATCTTGTTCAAGTTGGTTAAATAGAAAGAGGGCTTCAAGACGAAGACCTAGGCACTTGAATCGCCTGATTCCGATAAAGGAGCGAGAAGTTATACTAAAACAAAAAATCAAGGCAGAAATCACGATCAAAAATAATCGCGAAAAACCCTGGAAAAAGAAAAACTGACGAACATGCTAATGAACGAACGTTCGCTGTCTGTGACTAACGGACGAACAACGTTCGTTAAAATGAACGTGTAGACGAACGTCAGCAAAATAAATAAACCGACAGAAAACCAATTTTAAAAAATAAACCGGAAACTAAAAAAACCGGATCTAGATCTAGGGTTTACCGCAATAAACCGATGAAGAAAAAAAAACGGCGGCGGCACCGGCGGCTAACTCGATGGTGGCTTGGAGGCGGCGGCGCGGGCGGGAAGTGGGCTGAGGGGGGCGGCTTATAAAGGCCCGGGTGGAGGTCTCCGGCTCGGGCACGGCCCGGAAGTCGGTTTGAACTCTTTTTTTTAATATTCCGACCCGCAGAAAAACGAAAAAAAGAAATACTAAACGGACTCCAAAAATCCCGAAATAAATTTTCCCTGTCCTCTAAAAATAGACCGGACGATGTGAACATTTATTTGGCCCGACAATGGAATTTTGAAAAACGTGTATTTTTCCAAATTTGAAATAAAATTGCAATAAAATCCAAATAAATTTATTTGATTTTAATATTTTTCCTCCAATATTTCATCTATTTTGGAGAAGTCATATTATCTCCTCTCATGTATTTTAAATTTGAAATATTTTCGCAGAGAAAAATTAATTAAAACCAAAATGATCCTTGTTTCAATATTTGATAAAATTCAAATATGAAAAATCGTGAAATCCCCAACTCTCTCCGAGGGTCCTTGCATTGCTTAGAATTTCGAGGATTGAGAGAAGAAAAATGCAATAAAATATGATATGAATGAATGACCTATGTATAACTTTCCAAATTGAAAATTTAGGATGTTACACTATAGTATGTTGGTATGCAACTTTTTTGTCGTAAATTATGTGTAACCTCCCAAATTTTCAATTTGGAATGTTATGCATAAATCATCATATACACATCATATTTTATTTCATTTTGGTTTTGGATCCTAAAAATTCTAAGCAACTCAAGGACCCACGGAGAGAGTTGGGGATTTTATTATTTTCATATTTGGATCGAAAATAGGATCATTTTGGTTTTAATTATTTTATCTCGAAATATTTCAATATAAATAATTGAGAGGAGATAATATGACTTCTCCAACAAAAAGAAATATTGGAGGAAAATGTTAAAATCAAATAAATAATTTTAGGACATTTTTTTAAATTACCTTTTGGGACAAGAAAATGTTCACTATGTTCTAAATATTTTATTTAGATGGTGAAAATTGTTTTTGGCATTTTTTAAAAAAATTATATTTATTTAGGATTTTGTTTTGGCGGAATTCTATTTATTTATTTATTTAAAAAAAGTCACGTCGCCTCGATCGGAATAACGGCCCACCGAGCAGCTGACCCACCCGGCCGCCACCGCCTCCTCAATTGGATCCGCCGCCGCCGGCCATGTCTGAGGCGGACACGCCTCCCGAGGCCCCTCAACCAAGTCAACGCCGCCCCTCCCCCTCGTCCTTATAAGCCACCACCCCGCCCCCCACTTCGCCACCCAGTCGCAATGAAGAAGCAAGAAGCGCCACTCGCCGCCGCCGAGCCAGCCGCTCCGCCACTTTGCCCTGCAGCCTGCCGCCCGTCGCCAGCGTCGCCCGCTGCCCACCGCCGTGCCGCCGCCCGCCGAGCCAGCCGCCTCGCCGAATTCTCGCTGCCACTGTCGGATCCGCCGCCGCCGGATTTTTTCGGTTTTAGGTACAAAACCGCCGATTTTCTCAAAACCCTAGGTTGGTTTATTTATTTATTTTTAGATCGGTTCGGTCTTTCTTCGGTTTAGTTATTTAGCGAGCGTCCGTCCGTTCGTTCGTTTTAACGAACGAATTCGCCCGTTTGCCTCTGTTAGCGGATGTTCGTCCGACAGGTTTTTCTTTTTCTGTTTATTTTTTCGGACAGGGACCTATCCGCAATTATTTTTATCGCAGATTAGCCCCTGATCCTCAAACGCTCGCAACTTTTCAACCGTTCGTCCAAATCCAGTGAAACCAACGCCAAAATCTTTGTCTCGAGCCCCTCTTTCTGTTTAATCAACTTGAACAAGGTTTTGACAATTTAAAATTTGGTTTCAAGCAGATTTGAATTTGAAGTTCTTTTGACCGTGATAACCCACAAGTATAGGGGATCAATTGTAGCCTCTTTCGATAAGTAAGAGTGTCGAACCCAACGAGGACCTAAAGGTAGAACAAATATTCCCTCAAGTTCTATCGACCACCGATACAACTCTACGCACACTTGACGTTCGCTTTACCGGAAACAAGTATGAAACTAGAAGTACTTTGTAGGTGTTTTTCGATAAGCTTGCAAGAAATTAAAGAGCACTCAAATAAAGCTAGGGGTTGTTTAAGTAAAGACACAACTAAAGTAAATATGGCAAGTGTAGAAAATTGGTGGTAGGAGTTGTGGAATTGTCCCTAGGCAACTGACTACGTTACTAGACCGATAATCACTATTGCAATTCTATTTGAGGGAGAGGCATAAGATAACATACTTTCTCTACTTGGATCATATGCACTTATGATTGGAACTCTAGCAAGCATCCACAACTACTAAAGATTCATTAAGGTAAAACCCAACCATAGCATTAAAGTATCAAGTCCCCTTTATCCCATACGCAAACAACCTACTTACTCGGGTCTGTGCTTCTCTCACTCACGCCACCCACCATAAGCAAATCATAAACATATTGCAAACCTTACAGCGGGAATCCCTCATGCTTGCGCGACACGGAGGGCACAATAGGACAGCACCAATAATAAAACATGCAATTCAAACCAATCATAGCAATTCATCAATCACCGATAGGACAATAGAAATCTACTCAGACATCATAGGATGGCAACACATCATTGGAAAATAATATGAAGCATAAAGCACCATGTTCAAGTAGAGGGTACAGCGGGTTGCGGGAGAGTGGACCGCTGTAGATAGAGGGGGGAAGGTGATGGAGATGTTGGTGAAGATGAAGGTGGTGTTGGTGAAGATCGCGGTGATGATGATGGCCCCCGGCAGCGCTCCGGCGCCACCAGAAGCAAGGGGGAGAGATGCCCCCTTCTTATTCTTCTTCCTTGACCTCCTCCCTAGATGGGAGAAGGGTTTCCCCTCTGTTCCTTGGCTCCCATGGCTTGGGAGGGGCGAGAGCCCCTCCGATATTGGATCTATCTCTCTGTTTCTGCGTTCTGTTCTGGCTCTGTTTCACCGTTTTGCGTATATATGGAGATCCGTAACTCCGATTGGTCTGAAACCTTCGCCGTGATTTTTTTTCCGAATATTAGCTTTCTTGTGGCAAAAGAAGAGCGTCAACCGCCTTTCGGTGGGCTCACGAGGGTAGGGGCGCGCCCCCCTTCTTTGTGAACACCTCGGGCACCGCCTCGCGTGGATTTTTCTTCCGGAATTTTCCATATTTTCCGAAAATAAGCTCCGTCCGTTTTTATCCCGTTTGGACTCCGTTTGATATGGATATTCTGCGAAACATAAAACATGCAAGACGATGGAACTGCACTGGGCCTTTGGATCAATATGTTAGTCCCAAAAATAATATAAAAAGTTGCCAAAAAGTATATGAAAGTGAATAATATTGGCATGGAACAATCAAGAATTATAGATATGACGGAGACGTATCAGCAGCCCCAAGCTTAATTCCTGCTCGTCCTCGAGTAGGTAAATGATAAAAAAAAGAATAATTTTTTATGTGGAATGCTACCTAGCATAATCTTGATCATGGCATGAATATTAAGACACGAGTGATTCAAGGCAATAGTCTATCGTTTGACATAAAAAACAATAATACTTCAAGCATACCAACCAAGCAATTATGTCTTATTGAAATAACATAGCCAAAGAAAGCTCATCCCTACAAAATCATATAGTCTGACTATGCTCCATCTTCACCACACAAAATATTCACATCATGCACAACCCCGATGACAAGACAAGCAATTGTTTCATACTTTTGACATTCTTAAACCTTTTCAACTTTCACGCAATACATGAGTGTGAGCCATGGACATAGCACTATAGGTGGAATAGAATATGATGGTGGGGGTTTTGTGGAGAAGACAAAAAGGGAGAAAGTCTCACATCAACGCGGCTAATCAACGGGCTATGGAGATGCCCATCAATTGATGTCAATGCGAGGAGTAGGGATTGCCATGCAACGGATGCACTAGAGCTATAAGTATATGAAAGCTCAAACTGAAACTAAGTGGGTGTGCATCCAACTTGCTTGCTCATGAAGACCTAGGGCATTTGAGGAAGCCCATCGTTGGAATATACAAGCCAAGTTCTATAATGAAAATTCCCACTAGTATATGAAAGTGACAACATAGGAGACAATCTCTATAAAGAACATGGTGCTACTTTGAAGCACAAGATATTAGACTCACTACATGAAGAACATGGTGCTACTTTGAAGCACAAGTGTGGAAAAAGAGATAGTAACATTGCCCCTTTTTTGCGGGCTTCTTTGGCCCCATTTTTTTATTTAGGCTTCTTTGGCCTCTCTTTTTTTTGATGGGGCAATGCTCTAATAATGATGATCATCACACTTTTATTTACTTACAACTCGATACTAGAACAAAGATATGACTCTATATGAATGCCGCCGGCGGTGTACCGGGATGTGCAATGATCTAGCGTAGCAATGACATCAAAAAACGGACAAGCCATGAAAACATCATGCTAGCTATCTTACGATCATGCAAAGCAATATGACGATAAATGCTCAAGTCATGTATATGATGATGATGGAAGTTGCATGGCAATATATCTCGGAATGGCTATGGAAATGCCATGATAGGTAGGTATGGTGGCTGTTTTGAGGAAGATATAATGAGGCTTATGTGTGACAGAGCGTATCGTATCACGGGGTTTGGATGCACCGGCGGAGTTTGCACCAACTCTCGAGGTGAGAAAGGGCAATGCACGGTACCGAAGAGGCTAGCAATGATGGAAAGGTGAGAGTGTGTATAAACCATGGACTCAACATTAGTCATAAAGAACTCACATACTTATTGCAAAAATCTATTAGTCATCGAAACAAAGTACTATGCGCATGCTCCAAAGGGATAGATTGGTAGGAAAAGAGCATCGCTCGTCCCCGACCGCCACTCACAAGGAAGGCAATCAATAAACACCTCATGCTCCGACTTCGTTACATAACGGTTCACCATACGTGCATGCTACGGGACTTGCAAACCTCAACACAAGTATTTCTCAATTTCACAATTACTCAACTAGCATGACTCTAATATCACCATCTTTACATCACAAAACTATTGCAAGGAATCAAACATATCATATTCAGCGATCTACAAGTTTATGTAGGATTTTATGACTAACCATGTGAATGACCAGTTCCTGTCATCTCTCTAAATAGATATAAGTGAAGCAAGAGAGTTTAATTCTTTCTACAAAAGATATGCCCAAGCTCTAACAAATATAAGTGAAGCAAAATAGCATTCTACAAATGGCGGTTGTCTATGAAAAGAGAAACAGGCAATCCAAACTTCAAATGATATAAGTGAAGCACATGAAGCATTCTATAAAGCCATACTCAAAAGATATAAGTGAAGTGCATAGAGAATTCTATGAATCAACCAAGGACCATCTCATACCAGCATGGTGCATAAAAAGAAAAATAAAAACCTAATTGCAAAAGACACTCCAAGACTTGCACATATCGCATGAACGAAACGAATCCGAAAACATACCGATATTTGTTGAAGAAAGAGGGGATGCCTTCCAGCATCCCCAAGCTTAGACGCTTGAGTCTCCTTGAATATTTACTTGGGGTGCCTCGGGCATCCCCAAGCTTGAGCTCTTGCCTCTCTTCCTTCTTCTCACATCGAGACCTTCTCGATCATCGAACACTTCATCCACACAAAACTCCAACAGAAAACTCGGTAAGATCCGTTAGTATAATAAAGCAAATCACCACTCTAAGTACTGTTGAAAACCAATTCATATTTTGTTTTTGCATTGTGTATATTGTAATATAACTTTTTCATGGCTTAATCCACTGATTCAAATTGATAGTTTCATCAAAACAAGCAAACTATGCATCAAAAACAGAATCTGTTTAAAACAGAACAATCTGTAATAATCTGAAAATTCACCATACCTCTGGTACTTGAAACATTCTGAAAAATTAGGAAACATAAACAATTTGTACATAAATACAGTGCAAAAAAATCTGAACCATTTGACGTTCCAGTAAAAAATTAAAATTCGCGCACTACAGCCAAAGTTTCTGTCCTGCACCGTACAAACCAACAAGCATTGTAAACATCCTAAAGGCAAACCTTGGCACATTATTTTTATAATACAATGGAATTGTACAAGGGGATAATTATTTTTTTTGAAAAGTTTCTGTAATCAAGATTCACAAAGTTGCCGTGAGCATGAACAAAGTTCAAGGAGCTCTCCCACTTCAACAATGCTTGTCTTTCTCACTTTCACTTTCCTTTTTCAAAAAGTTTTGGGTTCCCCTATTTTGTTTTGTTGTTTTTAAACTATATGAAAGCACTCAACAGAAATAAATGACTCTCTAAAACTTCCGGGTTGTCTCCCTGGCAGCGGTTTCTTTAAAGCCATTAAGCTAGGCATATAGTGCTCAAGTAGTGAATCCACCCGGATCCCAAGGTATATCAAAGCCAGTTTTAATTAGCAATGATTTGTAATTAAGTAGTGAGCACAAAGTAACATATATCATGCAATAACAAAGTCTATCTCTCTTCCTATGCATCGGCATGTCATAAAAGAACAATTCATGCACACAAAGTAAAGGCCAATGCATAGTATAAACAGTTTCTTGCAATTCTATCGTGTGGGAAACATGGTGGAGATATAGTTCCTCTCTCATAATAATTGCAAGTAGGAGCAGCAAGCACATGCATATTATATCTATCAAAATCATCATGTGCAACGGTAAAAGGCAACCCATCAATATAATCCTTAATAAGTGCAAACTTCTCCGATATAGTATAATCGGGAGAATTCAAAAAGATAATAGGACTATCATGCGTGCGTGCAATAGCAACAATTTCATGTTTAACATAAGGAACTATAGCAAGTTCATCTCCATAAGCATAATTCATATTGGCATCTTGGCCACAAGTATAGCAAGCATCAACAAAAAGGGATATTTCAAGAGAATCAACGGGATCATAATAGTCATCATAGCAATCATCCTTCGGTAAGCACGAAGGGGAATTAAACAATGTATGAGTTGAAGAGTTACTTTCATTAGAAGGTGGGCACGGGTGATCAATCCGCTCTTCCTCCTTTTGTTCTTTGCTCTCCTCCTCATCTTTTTCATCCAATGAGCTCATAGTTTCATCACTTTCTTCTTCCATAGATTCCTGCAAAATATTAGTCTCTTCTTGGACAGCGGAGACTTTCTTAATAAGTGCATCAATATAGGCATTATATTCATAATTCTCATAACAATATTTAAGGATAGCTAAATTTTCAGATCTATAACAAGCATCATCAAAATCCTCAAACTCTTTAAACATGGATTCAATTTCATAAGCACCCATAAAAGCAACAAATTCTTCTATTTGTTCCACATCATAGTAATCGTATATACCATTAGCATAAGAAGCTAAGGTTTCATTATCATTAAATTTGCATGAAAAGGGAAGGTGTGGAGCATTCGTCCTAGAGCAACACGTATAATCATATTCTGAGCATAGTTGTCTAGCATACCACTTCAATATATAAATTTGATCCCATAATAGTTTCCCTTTTTGAGTTAAATGATAATCCCTAAAGTATTCACGTTGATCCAACGTTACTCCCATTACCAAATTGAATGAGGTTTTCTCAGGATTATCAAAGTGGTACATAATATTTTTCACATATTGAGCATCGAGGGTTTTAGGAGGTTCCTCATCTCCATGAGTAGCAAGTACACCTAATTTTTTTGGTATTTCGTGTTCCATATCCATAACTAAAGATAGAGAACAAATAAGAACAGCAAATAAAAATTACTTAGTGATAAAGCAAACAAGCACACACGAGAATATTCACCCCACGCTATTGCTCCCCGGCAACGGCGCCAGAAAAAGGTCTTGATAACCCACAAGTATAGGGGATCAATTGTAGCCTCTTTCGATAAGTAAGAGTGTCGAACCCAACGAGGAGCTAAAGGTAGAACAAATATTCCCTCAAGTTCTATCGACCACCGATGCAACTCTACGCACACTTGACGTTCGCTTTATCGGAAACAAGTATGAAACTAGAAGTACTTTGTAGGTGTTTTTGGATAAGCTTGCAAGAAAGTAAAGAGCACGTAAATAAAGCTAGGGGTTGTTTAAGTAAAGACACAACTAAAGTAAATATGGCGAGTGTGGAGAAGTGGTGGTAGGAGTTGTGGAATTGTCCCTAGGCAACTGACTATGTTACTAGACCGATAATCACTATTGCAACTCTATTTGAGGGAGAGGCATAAGCTAACATACTTTCTCTACTTGGATCATATGCACTTATGATTGGAACTCTAGCAAGCATCCGCAACTACTAAAGATTCATTAAGGTAAAACCCAACCATAGCATTAAAGTATCAAGTCCCCTTTATCCCATACGCAAACAACCTACTTACTCGGGTCTGTGCTTCTCTCACTCACGCCACCCACCATAAGCAAATCATAAACATATTGCAAACCCTACAGCGGGAATCCCTCACGCTTGCGCAACACCGAGGGCACAATAGGAAAGCACCAATAATAAAACATGCAATTCAAACCAATCATAGCAATTCATCAATCACCGTTAGGACAATAGAAATCTACTCAGACAACATAGGATGGCAACACATCATTGGAAAATAATATGAAGCATAAAGCACCATGTTCAAGTAGAGGGTACAGCGGGTTGCGGGAGAGTGGACCGCTGTAGATAGAGGGGGGAAGGTGATGGAGATGTTGGTGAAGATGATGGTGGTGTTGGTGAAGATCGCGGTGATGATGATGGCCCCCGGCAGCGCTCCGGCGCCACCGGAAGCAAGGGGGAGAGAGGCCCCCTTCTTCTTCTTCTTCCTTGACCTCCTCCCTAGATTGGAGAAGGGTTTCCACTCTATTCCTTGGCTCCCATGGCTTGGGAGGGGCGAGAGCCCCTCCGAGATTGGATCTATCTCTCTATTTCTACGTTCTGTTCTGGCTCTGTTTCACCGTTTCGCGTATATATGGAGATCCGTAACTCCGATTGTCCTGAAACCTTCGCTGTGATTTTTTTCCGAATATTAGCTTTCTTGCGGCAAAAGAAGAGCGTCAACCGCCTTTCAGTGGGCACACGAGGGTAGGGGCGCGCCCCCCTACCTCGTGACCACCTCGAGCACCGTCTCGCGTGGATTTTTCTTCCGGAATTTTCCATATTTTCCAAAAATAAGCTCCGTCCGTTTTTATCCCGTTTGGACTCCTTTTGATATGGATATTCTGCGAAACATAAAACATGCAATGCAGGAACTGCACTTTGGGCAATTGGATCAATATGTTAGTCCCAAAATAATATAAAAAGTTGCCAAAAGTATATGAAAGTGAATAATATTGGCATGGAACAATCAAAAATTATAGATACGACGGAGACGTATCAGACCGTAGTATCAGTTTCATAGCTCCAATTCGATTGATTCTTTTTGCAAATCGAAGCTCTTCAGTTGAACTTTCAGTTTGGATCTTATTATTTGAGTTTTACCCGTGCATCTATACTTGAGTGCTTATGTATGCTATTGTTTATTTGCGATAGAATTCCCGGAGTGCGAAGCATGCTACTACGAGTCTCTAGGGTTTGCAGATTGTTAGCAAGGCAAGTAACACATTGATCATACTCCTTTCATACCCAGTTTTTATGCATTAATTTCAACCCTCAAACATTGCATGAGTAGGATTGTTAACATGTGTGTACTAGGAAGTTGTTGAAGAGGTAGAACCTATTGCCCTTTTATTATCAAACCCTTGGGAGTTACTTCTACGTTATGCTTATAATGCTATGCTATGCTCGTAGACCTGGATTGGGTTTGAGTGTATCCATGACAGATGTGAGATTGTTAATTAATTGTTAACTTAAGGTGGCTACTTAAACACACATCTGGGTGGATTGGTTGCGGGCACCTGGGGATATACCAGTGTTGTCCTTTTGGTTTGCCACCCAGGCTCAAAGGGATCATAAGATTTATTCATGCTAGAAACTTCCGTGTGTAGCCACAAGCTATTATGGGCTCTAGCATAGTTGAGTATGTTGCATGACCTCTTTCACTGGTGGGCTAGCAGATGTAGGGCAAAGTAGGTGTAACTGTCCACCCAGAGTAAAGAGTTAATGCTTCTGAAAGACTGTGTCTCGGTCATCCATTTCTCAAACACCATGTAGTGAGAAATCCAACGGAGGAGATCGAGTCTTGTGGGGAGAAGTTCGCAAACCTCTGCAGAGTGTACAAACTAATTGTGGTTAGCCGTGTCCCTAATTATGGACAATCCTGGGTATCTGGTTCTTGGATTATCATGATGATCTCATCACTCTAAATTAATTTGTTGGGTTGTTAATTACTTGTTTAATTGGGATTGAGATGGGGTTTTACCATTCTCAATGTTTATCAACTACCATGATAGTTAAACAAAATATATTCCTTTGTTGTAAGGAAAAATTGGCTTTTCGCAAAACATTATAACCATAGAGCCTCCACCAGCCATATATGCATGTAGTGATAGCATTTACTTGTTCATTGCTCTACTGTGTTATATTGCCAGCATATTCCATGTGCTGACCCGTTTCGGGCTGCAACATATCATGTTGCTGACTTTTCAGACGAAGAGTAAGGTGTGGTAGGTCGTTGTCGTGCACTCAGCTATGCCGTTGGAGTTGATGGACTCACTTTATCTTCCAAGCCTTACGCTGTTATCTTATTTAGATGGTCTTAAGCCATATTTATTGTAATAAGTTCTCTTCTGAGACATTCAATGTAATAAGTGTGTGATTACACTCTGTTATAAATCCTTTGAGTACTGTGTGTGTCAGCATTACCGATCCAGTGATGACACTTATGCATAGAGATTTGACCGTCTAAGGTCGGATCGCTACACGATGGTATCAGAGCACACGCTGATTGTAGGACATGACCACTAAGTTAAGACATAGGTCGCTCCTCTCTACTCATTTCTGACTCTTCTCCATTTTCTACTCTATAGGGTGGCAGAATCAAGGAACAAGTATGCACAACCGGATGAAGACACCCCTTTTGGACGACACTTGAAGGAAGTCACTAGGTACCTGAACATCGGAATACCAAGCTTCATCGGGACCTACACCGCCACTTTACCAGAAGAGGAGTGTTGGATGATTCGAGTTCAAGTTCCAAGAAGGACATTCACGCCAGTCACAGTGCCCATAGAGTTTTCCTTTGATGCACCAACCTGGAGTCTAGGTAAGAGCATGGCAGCCCACATCACCATGGGACGCATCGGCGAAGTTTACCACAAGGATCTTAAGGACACCATCTACCAGATATGTGGGCGCCGAGATGAGCAATGGGAGATGATCAGCACCAGGAGGGACAGGTCCATTGCAGCTTTCATCCAGGAGTTAAACCAGCACATTCGCCGCCATGAGAACCAGATGGGCGCAGGCATGATAGAACTGAAGAAGGTGATGACCAGGAACATGGAGCTTGAAGAAGAACTCAAGTCTACGTGCGACGGATACGAGGAGGAAATCGCAATACTAGTGGAAAAGAATGACGACCTGACCAGGAATCTAGGAGTGTCAATGGGAGACCCCGCGCCAGGAGGAGATGACGACCATCCCGATGGCATTCATTCTGAAGACAACATCATCATCGACGACACCGACTCCGACCCGGATAGCAGTGATGATGACTATGAAGACGAAGCTGGAGCGGATATCATGGAGTCTTCCACCGATCAAAATTTCTAGTAGATCACCATGTTATTAGTAGTATTTCCCCCATGTATATAGTAGTAGTCCGAGCACTGTAATGATAGTTAGATCGATTGTATGCCCTTGTTTGAATTGATTTTGGTGTGATATGAATGTGTTTGTCTCATGTGCATATGGGTAGTGCTTTCTCACTAGACCTCATTCTATTCTAATCTCTCCCCTCTAAACCCATCAGATGCCTCCGAGACGTGACCCCGGATTTGTCTTCCCACCGGAGCTCACTCAGTTGATCCAACAGCAGAATGCCTTGATGCAGCTACTAGTCCAGAACCAACGCAACAACAACAACAACCACCCAATGCCCCCACCTCCAGTTGACAACAACCACCCAATGCCACCACCTCCAGTTAACAACTTAGCCCGTTTTCTGAGGTTGCAGCCGCCGGTGTTTTCCAGTAGCACCGAGCCAATAGTTGCTGATGACTGGCTACGCATGATTGGAAGGGAGTTGACCACCGCAGGTTGCACAGATGCTGAGAAGGTGCGTTTTGCCGCACATCAATTGGATGGACCCACAGCCTCATGGTGGGAGAATTACATAGCCACCTTTCCTATAGCCAATGTCACCTGGGAGCAGTTTCAGCAAGCATTCCGCACTGCACATGTCTCAACTGGAGCTATGAGCATGAAGAAGCGTGAGTTTCGCAACTTACGTCAAGGAAACCGTACTGTGGGGCAGTACGTGGATGAGTTCGACATGTTAGCTCGCTATGCCCCGGATGATGTGGCCACAGATGCCGCTAAGTAGGAGAAGTTTATGGAATGGCTGAATGATGAGATGAGTATGCAGTTAATGGTGGCAACATTTAACAACTATCAGGAGTTCATAGACAAGGCTCTTCTGATTGAAGGGAAGCAGCAGCAGATTGAGAGCCGCAAAAGGAAGTATGGACAAGGGAAGTACAATTCAGGAGCTCAGCATAAGCCTCGTTTTACCCCAAACTTGGGAGGATATACCCATAACCATGGAGGCCATACCCATAATGGAGGAAGTTCGCATAACCACAGTGGCCCCAAGAATGGAAATGGGAATGGAGCAGGCAGTAATCAGAACCGCTCTAACCCAGCCACACCCGCCAAGAAGGACCAATGTCACATTACTTGTTTCAAGTGCGGGAAGACTGGACACTATGCCAATGAGTGTCCCGAACCAAAGAATGGAAATGGCAATGGAAGCTCTGGGAAGAAGCCCAACCCTTTCAACAGGGGACAAGTGAACCACGTGAACGTGGAGGAGGTTGAAGAGCAGCCAGATGCAGTTATCGGTAAGCTTTTGGTTAAGTCATTTACTGCAATCGTTCTTTTTTATACTGGTGCATCGCATTCATACATTTCAAGGGGATTTGTGGATAAGTATAAGTTTCCCACCAAGGTTTTTAGGACTCCTATGTTAGTAAGCTCACCAGGAGCTGAGTATATGGCAAGCCAAGGATGTTTTCAGATGCCATTAACCATAGGTAGGCATGTTTTCCCCTCAGACCTGATAATTTTGGAGTCACAAGGATTGGATGTGATACTAGGAATGGATTGGCTATTGATGTATGGGGGAAACATCGATTGCGCCAGTAAGTCAATTCTGCTCACCACACCGGAGGGAAAAAGGATCAAGTATGTATCCAGGCATCCGCCAAGGAGGGCCCAAGTAAATTCTCTCTCCGGAGTTACTCAGGAGGAAGTGCCTGTAGTGAAGGATTATCCGGATGTATTTCCAGAGGAGTTACCAGGCATGCAGCCGGATCGAGACATTGAGTTTTTGATAGAGCTGTTGCCAGGCACCGGACCAATATCGAAGAGACCATACCGGATGCCCGCAAATGATCTGGAGGAAATTAAGAAGCGGATTAAGGAGTTATTGGAGAAAGGTTACATTCGACGAAGTTCGTCACCATGGGGAGCCCCAGTGCTCTTGGTTGAGAAGAAGGATGGATCTTTGAGAATGGTTGTTGACTATCGTGCGTTGAATGAAGTGACGATCAAGAACAAGTACCCATTGCCGATGATCAATGATTTGTTTGACCAGCTGCAAGGAGCTAAAGTATTCTCTAAGATCGACCTACGATCAGGATACCACCAGCTAAAGATTCGAGAACGGGATATACCTAAGACAACCTTCACCACAAGGTACGGGCTATATGAGTACACGGTTATGTCATTTGGAATTACTAATGCCCCTGCATATTTCATGAGTATGATGAATAAGGTGTTCATGGAGTTCTTGGATAAGTTTGTTGTGGTGTTCATTGATGATATTTTGGTGTACTCGAAAAATGAAGAGGAGCACAAGGAGCATTTGCGTTTAGTTCTCGAGAAGCTCAGGGAACATCAGTTATACGCCAAGTTCAGCAAGTGTGAGTTTTGGTTGCAGGAAGTTGGATATCTTGGACATGTTATATCAGGAGAGGGTATAGCAGTAGACCCTATGAAGGTTCTGTCCGTAACTGATTGGCTAGCACCCGCCTCAGTAGGAGAGATCCGCAGTTTTCTTGGACTCGCGGGATATTATCGGAGATTCATTGAGAATTTCTCTAAGATTGCAAAGCCCATGCCGGAGTTGTTGAAGAAGGACACCAAGTTCAAATGGACAGATGAATGTGAGGCAAGTTTTTAGGAGTTGAAGAAACATTTGGTTACAACCCTAGTGCTGATTCTGTCTGATATACGCAAGGGTTTCCAAGTGTATTGCAACGCTTCTCGCTTAGGACTTGGAGGTGTACTTATGCAGG
Organism: Aegilops longissima; assembly: GCA_021605205.1. Lineage (NCBI taxonomy): Eukaryota > Viridiplantae > Streptophyta > Magnoliopsida > Poales > Poaceae > Aegilops > Aegilops longissima. Next base: position 154,108,984 of record CM038682.1, read on the forward strand.
ACGGAAGAGTTGTTTCATATGCCTCACATCAGCTTCGACCGCATGAGTTAAATTATGCCACGCATGATTTGGAGTTAGTAGCTGTAGAACATGTGCTCAATACCTGGAGACATTTTCTTATTAGAAATCGTTGTGATGTGTACACGGATCATAAGAGTTTGAAGTACATTTTCACACAGAAGGAGCTTAATCTCAGGCAAAGGAGATGGTTGGAGCTTATAAAATATTATGATATGAAGTTGCACTATCATCCGGGCAAGGCCAATGTCATAGCAGACGCTTTGAGCCGTAAAAGTTATGCCAATACCCTCGTAAGCGGAGGATTACCAAAGGAGTTGGCCGAAGATCTCAGGGAGCTTCGTTTGGAGATAGTCCCTAGAGGTTTTATTGTAGCATTGGAGGTTCGGTCGACATTATTGGGAAAGATTCGAGAAGCTCATAAGGATGACAAAGAGATTGCCGAGATAAAGGAGAAAGTGAGCAAAGGAAAAGCCAAAGGTTTTCATGAAGATGAGCACGACACCTTGTGGTTTGAGTACCGTGTTTATGTGCCCAATAATGCAGAGATTAGGAAGTTGATACTTTAGGAAGCTCATGACTCGCCATACTCAATACACCCCAGAAACACCAAGATGTATTTGGATTTGAAGGAGCGTTTCTGATGGACTGGTATGAAAAAGTATATTGCCGAGTATGTAACCTTATGTGATGTATGCCAGAGAGTGAAGGCAGAGCATCAGAAGCAGCAGTATTACTGCAGCCTATGTCGATACCCAAATGGAAGTGGGATAAGCTTGGCATGGATTTCATCACCGGATTGCCCAGGACCCGATCGGGATATGATTCTATTTGGGTAGTAGTGGATCGTCAGACCAAAGTAGCTCACTTTATCCCAGTGAAAACCACATATACAAGTGCGAAATTGGCTAAAATATATATGACCAGGATCGTATGTCTGCACGTAGTTCCAAGGACCATCGTATCAGATAGAGGAACACTGTTTCCTTCAAAGTTTTGGCACCAGCTGCACCAGACTTTGGGTACCAGGCTAGAGCTCAGCACAACTTTTCATCCACAGACCGATGGACAGACTGAGAGAGTCAATCAGATTCTGAAGGACATGTTGAGAGCTTGTGCGCTAGATTATGGATCTAGCTGGGATGATAATTTGCCCTATGCGGAGTTCTCATACAACAACAGCTACCAAGCCAGCCTGAAGATGGCACCTTTTGAAGCTTTGTATGGAAGAAGGTGCAGGACACTGTTTATGTGGGATGAAGTTGGAGAACGTCAATTGTTTGGACCAGATTTGATCAAAGAGTCCGAAGAGAAGGTTAAGTTGATTCGAGATAGACTGAAGCTAGCTCAGTCTAGGCAGAAGAGTTATGTAGACTCAAAATGCAAGGAGGTAGTCTATGAAATCGGAGACAGAGCATATCTTCGTGTGTCGCCTCTGCGGGGAGTTAAACGTTTTGCAGTTAAGGGAAAGTTAGCCCCAATAATTGTAGGAACATACCGAGTTTTGGAACGTATGGGAGAAGTGGCCTACAAGTTTGGAGCTACCCGAAGGACTGTCAGGAGTTCATGATGTATTTCACGTTTCCCAGTTGAAGAAGTGTCATGCTGAGATGGTCGATATTCCCCTGAGAGATACAGTGCCCCTGGAAGCAATTCAGTTGGATAGTGATCTAACTTATGAGAAGAAACCAGTCAAGATTCTCGAGTTTGCCAGCCAAGTTACCCGCAGCAAGGTTATCAAGTTTTGCAAAGTTCAGTGGAGCCACCATACCGAGGATGAAGCCACCTGGGAACGAGAGGAAGATCTACGGAAAGACCACCCACACCTATTTTCTAGCCAACCCGAATCTCGAGGGAGAGATTCATCTTAAGGGGGGTACGTTTGTAACATCCCAAATTTTCAATTTGGAATGTTATACATAGGTCATCATATGCATATCATATTTTATTGCATTTTGGTTTTGGATCCAAAAAATCCTAAGCAACTCAAGGACCCACAGAGAGAGTTGGGGATTTTATTATTTTCATATTTGAATTTTCTCAAATATTGAAAATAGGATCATTTTGGTTTTAATTATTTTTCTCTCTGAAATATTTCAATATAAATAATTGAGAGGAGACAATATGACTTCTCGAACATAAAAGAAATATTGGAGGAAAAATGTTAAAATCAAATAAATAATTTTATTGGGATTTTATTGCTATTTTATTTGAATTAGAAAATATGCATTTTTAAAAAAATTGTATTTTAGGCCAAGAAAATGTTCACTGTGTTCTAAATATTTTATTTAGACGGCGACAATTGTTTTTGGCATTTTTAGAATTTTTTATATTTATTTAGGATTTTCTTTCGGCTGAATTTTTTTTAAAGTAGCGCCCGATCGGGCTAACGGACCACCGAGCCAGCCGCCCAACCGCCGCCACCGCCTCCCGACCGAGATCGGCCCGCCGCCGCCCGGCGTGTCCGAGGCGACACGCCTCCGAGGCCCTCGCCCAAGTCAACGCCGCCCTTCCCTCGTCCTTATAAGCCGCCCCGCCCCACTCGCCACCCCGAGCCGCCGCCGCCAGCAGCAGCGGCAGCTGCGCCGCTGCCCGTGGAGCCAGCCCCTCGTCGGATTCTCGCCGCCGGCGTCGGATCTGCCGCCGCCGGATTTTTCAGTTTTAGGTACAAAACCACCGGTTTTCTCAAAACCCTAGATAGGTTTATTTATTTATTTTTAGATCAGTTTGGTTTTTCTTTGGTTTAGTTATTTAGCAAGCATTCGTTCATTCATTCGTTTCAACGAACGAATTCGCCCGTTTGCCTCCGTTAGCGTACGTTCGTCCGATAGATTTTTATTTTTCTGTTTATTTTCGGCTAGGGACCTATCCGCGATTATTTTTATCGTAGATTAGCCCCTGATCTTCAAACCCTCGCAACTTTTCAACCGTTCGTCGAAATCTAGTGCAACCAACGCCAAAATCTATGTCTCGAGCCCCTCTTTCTGTTTAATCTACTTGAAGAATGTTTTGACAATTTAAAATTTGGTTTCAAGCCGATTTGAATTATAAGTTCTTTTGACGGTATTATCAGTTCCGTAGCTCCGATTTGATTGATTCTTTATTGCAAATCGAAGCTCTTCGGTTGAACTTTCAGTTTGGATCTTCTTATTTGAGTTTTACCCGTGCATCTATGCTTGAGTGCTTATGTATGCTATTGTTTGTTTGCTATAGAATTCCCGGAGTGCGAAGCGTGCTACTACGAGTCTCTAGGGTTTGCAGATCGTCAGCAAGGCAAGTAACACGTTGATCATACTCTTTTCATACCCAGTTTTTATGCATTAGTGTCAACCCCCAAACATTGCATGAGTAGGATTGTTAACATGTGGGTACTGGGAAGTTGTTGATGAGGTAGAACCTATTGCCCTTTTATTATCAAACCCTTGGGAGTTACTTCTACGTTATGCTTATACTGCTATGCTATGCTTGTAGACGTGGATGGGGTTTGAGTGTATCCATGACAGATGTGAGATTGTTAATTAATGGTTAACTTAAGGTGGCTACTTAAACACACATATGGGTGGATTGGTTGCGGGCACCTGGGGATATACCAGTGTTGTCCTTTTGGTTTGCCACCCAGGCTCAAAGGGATCATAAGATTATTCATGCTAGAAACTTCCGTGTGTAGCCACAAGCTATTATGGGCTCTAGCATAGTTGAGTATGTTGCATGACCTCTTTCAGTGGTGGGATAGCAGATGTAGGGGAAAGTAGGTGTAACTGTCCACCCAGAGTAAAGAGTTAATACTTCTAAAAGACTGTGTCTCGGTCATCCGTTTCTCAAACACCATGTAGTGCGAGAAATCCAACGGAGGAGATCGTGTCTTGTGGGGAAAAGTGCGCAAACCTCTGCAAAGTGTACAAACTAATCATGGTTAGACGTGTCCCCGATTATGGACAATCTTGAGTATCTGGTTCTTGGATTATCATGATGATCTCATCACTCTAAATTAATTTGTTGGTTGTTAATTACTTGTTTAATTGGGATTGAGATGTGGTTTTATCATTCTCAATGTTTATCAACTACCATGATAGTTAAACAAAATATATTCCTTTGTTGTAGGGAAAAATTGTTTTTCGCAAAACATTATAATCATAGAGCCTCCACCAGCCATATATGCATGTAGTGATAGCATTTACTTGTTCATTGCTCTATTGTGTTATATTGCCAGCATATTCCATGTGCTGGCCCATTTCGGGCTGCAACATATCATGTTGCAGACTTTTCAGACGAAGAGTAAGGTGCGCTAGGTCATTGTCGTGCACTCAGCTTTGTCGTTGGAGTTGATGGACTCACTTTATCTTCCAAGCCTTCCGTTGTTATCTTATTTAGATGGCCTTAAGCCATATTTATTGTAATAAGTTCTCTTCTGAGACATTCGATGTAATAATTGTGTGATTACACTCTGTTATAAATCCTTCGAGTACTGTGTGTGTCAGCATTACCGATCCAGGGATAACACTTATGCACAGAGATTTGACTGTCTGAGGTCGGATCGCTACATTGTGTCTAACAATTTGTCATTACTACCTTTTACTCTTTCCATCATCGATGTGTGCATGCAATTATATCATTTGCAAAACATTATATAGTACAACTCTGACAAGTTGTGTGAATGCTTGAAAACTAGGATACAAGCATTCTATGACATCGAGCACAAGCACATTCCAAATCCAAGAAAATGCAAATCAAGGACACCAAATAACTATTGTATGATTCATCAATGTGTACACAGAGGATAAGAAAAAGCCGGTACTACACAGACGACAAGAAAGAACTGGTTCTTGCACTGACTACTGTGTCATCTGACATTGACATGGAGTAGTGTGTCATTCTCCTTGATCCATGAACATGAGTATCTCACAGAAAGGTAATACTTACAAAGGCATTAGGAAATGAAATGGAAAATAGTTAACAAAAAAACAGGGCCTTCTTTATCTTCTCGGTGCTAATCAAGATTGATGTATAGTGGTCAAGGGTAAAAAAATATGTACTTCAAATGAAAATGACTACTTTACACCGCCTCCCCCACTTAAAGTATTCTCGCATCACTTCACTATCCAATTTTTCTGTCGCTCAAATCATCTCCACCATTAGGCACAATTACGAGAACATCACGGGTCAAGAGAACATTGAAGTTGCGGTGGATGATTGGAATGATGGGATTCTTGGTACGACACCGGTGAGGCCATTCGCCCTCAATATGGAGGCACTTGAGCTGTCAATCCTGGAGCTCTCTCACCTAGAACACCTAGTCACATATGATGAGATTGAAAAAGTGGTCAAAGATATGTTGTGGGATAAGGCGCCAGAGCCTGACGGATTTACGTGATGTTTCTAATCATCATGATGGAACATCATCAAGGATCATATTATGAGGGCGCTTGAGTATTTATATCATGGCGACATGCATGGTATGGATGTTATCAACAAGGCGCTTATGTACGTTCCTGCACACGAAAAAGGACGATGCAGTTGATCTTCATGACTTCCAGTCGGTGATCCTCGTTCATGGCACGATCAAGATTTTTGACAAGGTCTTGCCCATGAGCCAGCTGAGGATCTTCCCAGGCTGGTAGGCGTGCACCTGAGTGCCTTCGTGAGGGGAAGTTGGTGCATGACAATTTTACCATGCTCGTGCAATGCACGACCCGTTGCTTACATGCTCTTAAGCACTAGTACATGACCCCCTTATTAGCACTTAGAAGTGTTCGAAAGTGGATACTAGCAACGTTCGGCCGAAGCACTGCTACTATGATGCGGCTACTAATAGGTTACTAGTAGCGTTCAAACCAAACACCGCTAATAACCAGCTTACCAACAACATCATGTGATTGCCAACAGGATAATAATACGCAATTTTTCAAGGGGATAATAATACACAATTTTTCCAAATGATTGCCAACGAGAAACATAGGAAAAATAGGATCATACAACTTGAACCGTATGAGGGCATAATTGTTGGGCATGAGAACCTTAAGATGTATATTACCAACTTTTATTAAAAGTTGTTTGGGGCCTCAGTAGAGAACTATGTCTCACTCAACGAGGATATGGTGAGGACGTAGCACAACTGGGAGATGATGAGAATGAGGTTCTCACTAACCTTTTTTTTTACAGAAAATGAAGTGTTTGAGGCACTTTCGCAAATGAAGAATAACAAAGCACCTTGCCCAGATGGTTTTCCAGTAGAATTTTAAAAGAGGTGCTGGGATATTATTAAAGGCGGCTTGATGCCTATGTTCCATGATCTATTTAATGTCCATTTACAATTATTTAAAATAAACTTTGGGACAATTATGTTGTTACCAAAGAAGGAAGAGGCGGTTCACATTGAGCAGTTCAGACTGATATGTCTGCTCAATGATAGCTTGAAGATTTTTTACAAAAGTTGGAACGGATCTCCTTACACAGATTGCACATTGTGTGGTTTAGCTGACTCTAACGGTTTTCATGCCTGGACGACACATACTCAAGGGAGTGGTTGTTCTACATGAAACCTTGCATGAAATCCATACGAAGAAACTTGATGGAGTGGCTTTCTAGGTGGATTTCGGGAAGGCATATGATAAAGTCAAGTGGCCATTTTTACAGCAAGTCTTTCGTATGAAAGGTTTTGATGCGGTCTGGATGAAGCATGTCAAATCCTTTGTACAGGAAGGCAGTGCTGGAATCAAGGTAAATGAAAACATAGGTCATTATTTCAAGACACAGAAAGGATTAAGACGGGGGGGGGGGGGGTCTAGTGTCTCCTATGCTGTTTAATGTTGTCGCTGACATGTTGCTTGCTCTCATTAATAGAGCTAAAGAGGATGGCCAGGTAGGTGGTCTAATGGCGTATCTAGTGGATGGTGGGGTATCCAGGCGTATTAATGGCGTATCTAGTGGTTGTTGCCAACCCGCTGAGGCCACCGGACGCCGCACCACTGCATGAGCCTTCACCGCACTGCACATGCTCCTCTTGTTGAGCGAGGAAGAGGCGGAGCGCAGCCTCCCATGCCTCACGCCCGAGCCCCAGCATCCTCATAGGTTTCGATCCAGGAGTGGATCGAGCCGCCACCAACCGCCAGTTCACGCCTGACCTCGCCGGAGCAGGCCGACGCCGGCTGTGACCCTCTCCCATCCGACGTGGCGCCTCCCTCTCCTCTTTCCTCTCTCTTTCTCCCTCTTCTCTTTCCTTTTTCTCCCTCTCATCTTCTCTCTCTCTTGCAGATCGAATTGAGTGCCGCCGGCGCCGGGGAAGCTCACCTCCGCGTCAGCACAACCCGGATCCCGGGGTGGATGAGATGCGGGAGGGTGGAAGGGGCACGACTGACGCGGGAGGATGGAGAGGAGGAAGCAAGCGTGGATGCAGCTAGGGTTCGAGCGATGATTGGTCTTTTTCCCCGCTGCCCGCTCGCTCCCCTTGCGAACGGAAGTGCCTAGAAACCCTCTCTTTTTTTACTCGCGCGGCGCTCTTGCTGCACTGCTGATAGTAATGCGCTGGCTGCACTATTCATAGCGGCTATACGGAGCGAACACGGCTGCCTACCACCCCAGCATCCTTTAGAGCAAGTATAATAGGTCCTACTCAGCAGGCTATAAGCCATTCCAAGTCAGCAAATTCCCATCTGGAAGAAAGAGAAGGGAGAAAAGAGAATGCAGCCGGCGCTTTGCTAATCGCCCGGCTATAGTGCAGTGTACAAGAGAAAGGAGCTGCATGCAGCCCTTAAAAGCTGGCGCTGGTTCTCCCCTCCAATCAGGTGTGGCTCCCTCCTTCTTCATGCATGCAAAAATTAATTACTATAGCCGGCGAGCCGCTCCTCTACAACTAGCCCTATTATATCAAACTTTTTCTTTGAAGACTATAGGTGACATGGCATTAGTATAGAGCCCGTTGCCGGCGAAAAATGCGAACAGCGGCCGCGCTGCAGGCAGGCCGCTATCAAGGCCGTCACAGCACCATATGGATCCGTGCTGCCAGTGTGTATCTCATGTATTTGATTTATTTTTGGCCCGTATTGAAGCAGTCAGGCCTCACGCACATGCAAAAGGACCTAGCCCTCTGACGCCAAGCTGACATGTACGTCGCTGGAGAACTGTGCGTCCTTGTTCGTGGGGACCTTTACGTCATGTGCATGCATGCCATGGAGCAACGTTGGCTAGCGAAACCAGTTTGTCAAGTGCGGACGTGGAGCATTGGCGGCCAGCGAACACCCAAGTTTGTTCACATTAGCTATCATTTCACTAAGCAAGTTTAATCTGTTTCATGTTAATTTGTCTATCCGTTTTGACTAGCAAATGCAGCACTATCGTTGTGTTTAAAAACCATCACCACTAACCTGGCCCTTCAGTTTTATCTGCTCCACATGCTAGAAAATCAGAACAGCTTAGCCACATGTGCTTTGTGTGACAGAGTAAAAGTCTTCCCTAATCACGCAACTGTGGCATGCTCACGCCTAATGGTCAATTAGCATTAGCGAGTTAACTTTTACGTGAGACGCTCGCTCCTGTGCAATGCACGGCGTTGCACCGCGCAATGTGGTTCACTTTCCACCGTCATGTCACGTCAGAAAACAGGTAAGTTCGTTCACCACTGGCCATCATTCGTTAAGCAAGGCAAGACAGTTTAATATTCACCCGCAAAAAAAGAAAAGACAGTTTCATAGTAATGTGATCACTCCGGCTGCACCAACAAAACGCACCAAGGTTAGACTGTTTTGTGTTTAAACACCATTACGTGGAAATCGATTTTAACTGTTTGACACGTTAGTAAATCGGCGTAGCTTGGGCACATGAGCTCACTAATGAAAGCACCTGATAGAGCAGACAATTCTTAAACATGCATTTAGTTTTGACTTATCACGCCACAGCGGCACGGTCATGCTCACAGTGAACACTTCTAGTTGGGTGGAACAGTTGTGCGAGGTGCAGCGTCTTGTCACATCTGCGAATTTACTACGCATCCTCTCTCATGGATTCCTCCAGGGAGAGCGAGAGCGAATGCAATGCACACTCTCCCAGTCCCACATGGCTACCCATCTCCTAGGCATTAAATTCAACTGTGACCTTGTCCATGGCAAACTACCTTGCGAACGCTTGCCCCAAGCATGCTAGCCGCAGTTGTTGTCAACTCACCTGCATGCAGCTACAACGTGCAAACGTGCACTGCTAGGCATGGGCACTCACACTTCTCTCCAGATCCACAAACCACTTTCCTAATCAAACGACCAAGCCAAAATCTTGGCACCATGACAACTCAGCAAAAAACTAACAGGAGCACCCCTCCAGCAAAGGAGGGCAGTATTTAACATCACAATTCGGTACATGAAAAAATGCAGCGCCAGAATACAAAAAAAAATGCATAAGGTACATTCAATTGAAACATAGCAATCGGCTCACAACAATGACAATTTTTCACCCAACCAGCAGTGTTCAACAAACTGGTCCAAGTCCAATGTAAAATCAGATCACACAGTTCGCGATTACATGAAAAGGCACATAAATAAGAAAGGAATTCCTGAGAGTTGAAAACTCTTTGACCAACAGCAACAACCATCTAAAAAAAGTTACGCTCAAATGGTCCAGTGTCCTTACAACACACAATTCGGCGGTGTCCAAGAACACCACATCCGAACATTTAGGCAATTTCCTTGGCACCTTCGGCAAATCTCCTCTATAAAGACATGTTGATGTTGTGCTTTTGTTTCATTGCATTCTACAAATCTTGCAAAAGCGCGACCTCTTCAAATGCTGCTCATAAGGCGGTTTAATCCTAACCCTGTATCATATTTTGAACAAAACAGACAAGCAAGCGAATCAAAGGTGGGACCACAGGACTAGTTGCCAACACACACATCCTTCACAACGGGCGCGGCGTGCCCCCGCGCCTCCGCCTACTAGTGTATGTTCATGGGCGTTCCATTCATCATCACCTACTGAGAAAATGAAAAAAAAAATATTATGGCTAATCATAAAAACATAACTACAAGTGAGGCAACTAAAAACAGACTACAACTAAAAGAAAGCTTCATATTTGCATTCTGAAGATGTGCAGAACAAAAAGAAACTTCATTGAATTTCCAGGCTAGCGGCGCATCCTAAACACTGCCTTTTCTGTTTAAAATAAATCTAACATTTTTTAGTTCCAAATACACAACCAACTACCCATGATTAATTCAACAATGAGAGGGTGGACGGAACAATAGATCAAACTTCTCTAGATATACTGCACATGACCGGTGAATCCAAGTTCGTCGCTGACAAGTACATCACTGGATCTAAAGCCGTCTGGTTTTCCACCACGGCATTCAACTAGACCAAAGCAATTCATAAGAAAGTGTTTCGAACACAACCGCAGTGCATCATGCCTAATCACAACTAGCTTGAGATCCACTTCGGATATTCCTGACCACCCTAAAATCAGTGTGCCATGACCATTTCAACATACATCACGTACAAAATAAAACAAAATCCAGAATGTGATGCATCTCGTAAAACTACACAGCACAGGATGAGGGCAATCAATCTGACTAAATTGCGTACTGATTTTAACCAAGACACGGCAAGGCTATGAATTCTGCATTTTTTTCTTCAGACATGCCAAAAACTGAATCGCATGGTAAAGCAAGAATCAATCCACCAAAAAAGAACCACAATTGTTGGTTTTGGCCAAGAAACGTTTGTCTCAGAAACATGGGCGTCTAGCATTATCTGGGAAAGCAAACTGCACCATACGGTACATGAGAGAGTTTTAGATTCATAATTACCTTATGGTCCCGCCACTAGTGGCTTCTGAGCAAACGTCAAAGCCGGCGTCCCCGCACAGCTGTGTGTCCTTGCCGCCGCTGCCCAACTGACAATCGACGATATTGATGAAATCTCATGACTCCACGGGGAGGACATCAATTCTTTTCTTTAATGGATCATTTTGCATTAATCATTTTGTCAAACGTTATTCTTTAATCTTTTTTTTAGTTTTGTTTCACTAACCATCCGTATATTGTTTCAGCTCGGTGGAAACCCAATTCTTTTCCTCAGGAATGAGCTTTGCCATCCCAACACGGATCCTGCAGAAAAGGGGGTGGTGACGCAAACAAATTCAAATTGATAGAACGGGACGCGGATCTAAACGAAGCCATGAGGGGCGGTCAATAAGAAGACGAACCCATGGCACTCAACACAAATTGAGCACATCTCGCCATAGATGAACAAAACAAAAAGCACAAGTACAGGATGTGTTCCAACCTGACAACGGAAACAATGGAGAAAATGATTTCCCCCGGCCAGATCCATGGACGAGGACCGCTTCCTCTACAGATCCGGTGTTGCGCAAGCTCGAGGTGATCTGGTCGCCGGAGTGGAAGACGACGTGGGATCCAGGTGGTTTGGCCGCCGGAGTGGAAGAGGACGAGTGCTCCGCCGTCGCTTCGTTGCAACGCGCACAGCCGGCGGCGCCAAACGCGGCGTTTGGGACGCTCATCGAATCATGAGACTCCATTGGGAAGACGGAACTGAGAAATCCCCAAAATCTATGGCGATAATAGGGAACTTGGTACCAAGTAGGGTTGGGCGGAGGTGGAAGAAAACATACCCGTTGATCTCGACGCCATTGACATCTTGCCGGAGCAGCACAGTCGCCGCTGTTCGCCAAAGTGATGTAGATTGGGAGGGAGGAGACGACCAGCTGCGTGGCTCTCGCGTATTCCACGCAGCTCCGTCGTGACAAGATTCTCTGGCCTGTGCTGTTTCGAACGAGTGGTCATGGGCCCTGATTTCGGTCTAGGCGAACGACGCGCGGGCACAGATGCTGGTGATGGGCCACACACAATACACCTACCCTAGGCGTATTCCCCTGCATAGGCCTGCCACCCACTGACAAATTCCAGATCTCCAGGCCCAAAAGGATGCCCAGGATAGCGGCCTGCCTGGTGCTCGTCTGCTGAAAATTCACACTCCCGTTGCTGGCTCTTCTATTAGCCATGCTAAGTAAAATGCTTGGACGACAGGCTGGGCATCAGGTTCAAATATGAACATGCGAATTGCTTCTTTGGACGCTCAGCTGACAAATAAAATAACATTTACAAAAAAGAGTAACAAATGAAGACCGGAAGAGCCCATGGGGCAAAGCCAGTATAATTAACGATTCCAATATACGAACAACACAGTGACAATGTATGATTCCAATATAAACAAATTATGCAAGTGAAGCCACAAATCCTAAAGCACCATCTGATTGTCATATTCATAAATTATCACCATCGGTCACAGATAATCATCGCACACACCTTCTTCAATTACCAAACATTAGCTAACCAGGGGCACTTAATGGAGCACCTGCTCCACACAGCTTAGAGCCGCAACATGGTGTTACCAAATAAGAGTTACAGTATACATGCCAAAAACCACAGTAATTAGCCAACAGTAGTTTCCTAAGATTGCCTACTTGGTTTTACATACCATAAACAGAGTGCACCCACAAGCTTTGGACCAGTTGTTTTGGGCCGCTTAAAAAATAAGCTGCCTCTCTCAAGATTAATAAATAAACCGTCCCCTAAATTTGCTGAGACTTCTAAATTAGTTATCCAATAACTATTTTAAAAGCCCTAATGAATAAGAGAGACGGCTTATGGGAAAAGCTGGGGAGGATGCAGCTTATATTTTAAGCTGCCAATAGATCTGTCCCCTACTCTTGGCAAATTCCTTTTGGTACCTATTCATTTCATATTTCACACCCACGACGAAACCAACAGCAGCAGATGCAATAGCGAGCAGCCGTCTAATCCTCTTCCATTTTGGTTCATTCATGTGCTCCCTGTAAAAAGGATTTGCATGATGTATTAATGCTAGGATCATTTCATTTGATTATAACAAATCAAATAAGTTGTAGTGCCTCGGAATTAATTACCTTGCAGCATCAGCTTGGATTCTACCTATCCCATCACCAATAATACTAGTTATCTTGCCATCTATCTCCACTCCCTCCTTTTCTAATTTTGCCAACAAATGATCAGCCTCCTGCTTCGTCTTCCTAGCAACATCAGCTCTGGCTCCATTGCTGGATCCACCCTGGTAAGATTAATTAGATAATTATGAGCTAGTGATACATGAGTGAAAGCAGCTAGTCCTGCGTGTTAGTAGATGCTAATGACAGAGCATGCATGGCTGCAAATAGTCCTTCTAGAATCCATACTAATCAAACTTTCAGAAGATTGGTCACCAGTATGTCTAAAGCTACCAAATTTATACTACTGGAGTGGGTTTGGGAAATGGTTTAACAACAGTACAGCAGAAGAACCACAAAAAGTCACCAAGGGAAACTAAAACGTAAGGATGGCATACTCTTCTTCACTCAAAGTAAATCAAACACCCACATATCATGGGATTAACGGTTCATCATATCCACTGTGTAGTCAATGTGCGAGCGGGGCCAGGGCTGAGCCCAACCACTACAGATTGCTTCAGTAAAACTACTCTACTCTGCAAAAGCACCAAAATTTTCAAACTGCTCCGCAAAAGTACCAAAATTTTCATCTTAGATTTATGTGCATATAAAAGGGGTTCATCATATCCACATTGTAGTCAATGTGCGAGCGGGGCCAGGGGCCAAGCCCAACCACTGAGTAATTATCACCACTTTTTCAAGCAAAAGTAACAAATTTAGCACATAAATCAAATATAGACTCTGCAATCCGGCACTTAGGCCCTGTTTGGAATCTCTCTGCTCCTCTCCACTCCGCGAAGCTGCAGAGCTCGGTTTGAGCAGCTCCATAAAAAACTGCAGTAGCCTGCTCCGCTCTGGGAGCTGAGTCACGGGAGCGGAGAGAAACCGAACAGGCTCTTATTGAACACATTTCAGTGGCAATATTCACCATTATTAAGCAAATTTATATCTTTGTTACTGTCTGGGAAAAAGGTCAGGGCGCATCATATAATTTAATTTGTTACTAGCATAAAAACCGTTTAATGGGGTTAATTTGGTGATAAAAGTCAGAACAAGGCAGTCGGGCAGCGAATTGTAGGCATAGTAGGTGGATCGAATGAACGAGCGCGGAATTAGGTACCTGAGAGGTGGGAGGCAGAGAGTCCGCCGGCGGCGAATAAGGGGGTCCCAGATTCCGCCGCGAAGTGCTGGAGGGAGAACGCAGCGCCATGGCACCAGCACGTCGCACGCCGCAAGAATCGGAGAGGAGGAGGAGGAGGGGACGTCGGCTAGGGTTTGGGTGCAGTTGCTTGCTTCCTCGATCGATCCGGGGCCTCGTCTTTGTTGTGAAAGCCGAGAGCCGCTGCCTTTTATTTCTCTTCTTGGTGGACGGACTCGGATGGGCTGGCCGCCCGGCCTCTTGGGCCTGCTTCACACCAACCAACAACAACAACGGGACGAAAGAACGTCGTCCCGAGTGTTTTAAGGCCCACACCACAAAAGAAGCCTGAAATCTCAAAAATCACTACCCAAGGAGTACTTCTTGTTTTTATCAAAAAAAAAGTACTTCTGGTAAAGATCACTCCATCTTCCGTGGTTGCGACAAATGATGCACATGTAGTGAATCACTTGTCGTAACCTGGGTGTTTTTCCTTTTTTTCGTAGATTTTTTTATTTAAAACATTTTTATCCGCGCGTCTAAATTTTGAACCGTTTTCACCGTTGTATTTCTCGCGTCAAGATCTTTGAAACTTAATACCATGTTAATAGGTTTTGATGGCCTTTTTCACGAAAAAAAAACAAAGAAAAATCAGACGGAAAAAAATTGAATCGGAAGCATGGTTCTGGCATAGTTGTGCCTCTCATGGAAGCAAACTTGTCCCTCCACGGAAGGCAAATATGTGCCTCTCGCGGAAGCAAAGATACACTTTTTTTTTACTTTCTCGGAAACAAATTTGTGCCTCTCGCAGAAGGAAAAACACGTTTTTGTTGAAATATGCCCTAGAGGAAATAATGTTGTATTATTTTATTTCCATTTTCATAATTAAGAGTTTATATTTCATGTTATAACTGCTATGATTCTGGAATATGTAATTCAGTGGAAAACTCATATGCATGTGTGAAATGATAAATACTCAAATGTTGTTGTTGATCATGTTTTTGACGTGTGAAACTCATATTAGGGAGTAGTAAATAATAGGTTCCTAGTCTTGCCTCTAAGACTGGCTCAAGTGTTGTTGACGATTATTTTTTTCGGATCTTATGATATCGTCAAGTGTAACGATATGATGGAAATATGCCCTAGGCAATAATATGGTATTATTATATTTCCATTTTCATAATTAATAGTTTATATTTCATGTTATAACTGCTATGATACTGGAATATGTGATTCAGTGAAAAACTCATATGCACGTGTGGAATGATAAAATAGTAAAGTATAGGCTCCCGGTCTTGCCTCTAGGACTGGCTCAAGTGTTGCTGCTAATCATGTTTTCTGGATCTTAGGATATTGTTAAGAGTAACGATAGTCCTAAGACAACATTGAGAGTATGATGTTAGAAGAATGATCATATTGAATCAACCCAATCTTGTTTGTTATACTTTGAGATAATATCGGCTGAAATCAATTGTTATAACAAAGAGTGTTAGCATGTGTTTTTAGTTCCTCAGACCATGAAGTATTGTAGTCACTTCCTACCGTACGGTGGACTTTGGGGTTTCTCAAATGCCATCTGTAACACGGTGATCATAACGACAACTTATGAGTTCATCAAAAAGTTTGACAAGGGACTAGATAGATCGAGAGTGGAATTTGTTCCTCTGACGACGGAGAGATATTCTTAGCGCCCTCTCGGTGTGATGGCATCTATAATCTTCTGGCCAGACACAGGTGACTACATCACGGGGATGTTGGAACACTTTAACAAGAAAATAGAACAAAATTGGTAACGAGGATAACGGTATAGTGAGCATGTGATGACTCGGGAGGATACCGATGCTCCCTGTCGTAGAATTGTCACGGCAGATGTCCTTAGTGTCAGGACTTAGTCGCGAGGCTAACGCATCTATGTGGTAGCTTGAGAGGGGTTGGGCAGAATCGAGAGACGCAACACAAGACAGGGATTTAGACAGCTTTGGGCCCCGGGAAACATCATCCGGTAACAACCCTATATGCTGTTTGAGGCTAGGTCTCATTATGCTAATGAGAGAGTCGCCGCATAAGCCGGTTCCCCCTTTGTGTCTAGCCCTAGATATTGTTTCTTGTTGCTTGTTTCTCTTGGGGTGCCCTGCCCCTCCTTATATAAGTTGAAGGGGCGGGTTACATGTGGAGTCGTATTAAGATTAGGACTAGTCTATTACAAGTGGAATCCTAGTCTGCCCCCTTAAGGGAAAACTCCTTATGCCTTTCCTCGTAAACCGTCCCACCATAACATGAGCAGGCCTTCTGGGCCTTGGGCCTAGTCTTCTATCTAACCCGCCGTTAGGGCCATCTGTGAGTCGCCAGGCTCGTGAGTCGCCACTCCGACGGGTTACCAATGAAAACGCCAAGCCCGGCCGGGTCATACCGCGGGGTATATCCCCGACATTAGCCCCCAGTTTAATTTGGATTTATTCATGTTAAACTGATCCTGTAAAATAAACACAAGGACAAACTTGATAGGATGCACTCCGGGTTAAATATTTTCCTGACCCAGCACCTGATCATCTTTAAGTCCTTATTATTTCCTCCTGGATGCATACTCAAGATCTTATAGCAAATCTCCTTTAACAGATATGTCCAAACCTTGCCAATGCAAAAAATCCAGGCACTTCTCACTACAACAAGAACCCCAACGCATATCTACCAACGATAACAAACTATGCGTTGTTTAGTTAAACCTCCCACCTCCCCACTTAGCGCTGATCTCCTCGTTCCCTTCAAAATAGCAGCTAACTTCCACGTGCCCACCTCCATATTTACCTCCTCCGTCCAAACATTGTTAAAAAAACAATTTTCCTTATCCATCTCTTCCCCCCTCCCTCGATTCCTCTCCTACCAGGGCTCCATAACCACGATGCCGCGTCCGCCGCCGCCGTCGCCTCCTATGATTTGGGCGAGCTCCGACGGTCTGCCGCGGCATAGCTCGCCGGCCCTGCTCCCCTTAGTGCTCCCGCCGATCCTCCACCACCGCGACGTCCTCAACACTCTGCCCGTGCCCCTGCATCAACCTAGTCGCCACGGGTCGTGGTCGCAGCTCCTGCCCCTCCGGTTGGTCGGCTCACTACCCCCCGCATCTCCGGACGCGCGGTCGCTGCCATAGGCTAGATGGCGCTGTTCCGCCACGTCTACCTCGTCTCCGGCGCCAATAGTTTAGTGAGACCCTTCTCCCCTATGTTCTTATCCTCTCTGGTGCTTTATGTGGCATGGCTACCAAGGGTTTGTCGTCGTGGCGTTGTAGATGATGGCTGGATATACAAATAATTACGGCCGCTCTCTCCCAGGGAGGCTGCCATGGTCACCTACTGCCTACCTCATCGCTCACCTGGATTATCTCCCTGAAGAACGTGACAATTATATTATTTCCACTAATCTGTTCCCCCCGATTTAACAACAGGGTGGCTTCTATAATTCCATTGGAATTTGATTCCCTATCTTCTCTAACCTTCCACTCGTGCTATGGGTGGACCATTTACTTTAGTTAAATTATGGCTAGTGTTCTCTTATTTTTGTTGTTGAAGGAAACCTGATCCTCTAATTTTGCTATGCAGGTTTCTGCTGGTGATCTTCTGCTTTAGTAGTTCAGACCATAATCGTATTTGTATATCTATATGTACTTATTTCTCTAGATGTATATCATACTCTAGAGTGCTAGATTACACTGCAGAACAAAGCAATTATTTTGCCTCGGATGACTATTGTCCACCAGTCTTGTTTATATCAATGCTTGCATCCTCTTGAGGCTTATCAGGAGAGAATCTAGTTTTCCATGGAAACAAGAGTGATCACGCATTATTTATTCACTCATGTTACTAAAGCTTCTGTCGTCAAGAAGGCAGTAATATTCGAAGTGCATAACTACTTCTTATTCAGTAATATTAAGCATGATTATACAAACCTACATATTAAAAAGGTATATGAATCATTGTCTAGACATCTCACACTTGCTAGCATGCGTAAGTGTGCATGTAAATTTGATCGATTTGATGATTTTGTTTAACTTTAGGTACTTCTAAATTCTCATATGTTAGTATTTATTCGCATGTTATGATGAACTGCAATCTTTTTTAGATCAGAAGGATGCATCACAACAAAAAATGCTTCACGAGATGCCACTTCACATCTTTTATTCTCACTAGAATGTGAATTTTAAGTTGTTACTTAGTGAACTATAGTCTTGCAGGTTTACACATAATATTAAAGATATAAATATACCTGAGGTAATCAGATTGCGCATTTGAATGAGTGCTGCAAGCTGGGAAGGTAAATATGACCAGTGATGATGGCAGTACGTCAATGACATCATGTAGGTGTGGTGTTCATTGATCCCTTCTCTCTTTTTGTTTGTGCAGACGGCGTGTGTATATGGATTCATCTTTATATGTCATGTTAATTGTTCATGTAGATTGATCTCTCTCTCTCCCAGAACGTTTACCCCATGTATTTGATATCATTTTAGAAAAGATTGATTAGTTTGGTGCCAACTCTTTCTAGATTATTTCAGATGTGATTTCTCGATTAGAAAAATAATATCACTAGAGGTAATTTCTATTTTAATTTGTGTATGTGTTTTTCAATGTGTTTTTCATGTTGTGCAATAGTATTTTTTTTCTCTTTCTCTTTCTCAAGAATCTTGATTATTGATGCATATGATTGTAGGATAATTAACTGTAACAACTACTCTGTGCCTGTGCCTATGCTCTGACTTCGGAAGTGCAAACCAATAAAAAGGTAAGCTCCAAAGTAACATTGAGCCTTTTCTAATTTGTATTTTGTTTCCTACAATTTCTGATTGTATAAATGTGAACATGACCCAGTATTTACAAGCATAAGTTGTGGTTAGCTTTATCATCTCTTCCGCATTTAGCACAATCTGTTCACCCATTGCAGTCAACATTATTAATTGAATATGTGGCTGGGCATTCACTTTACCAAATTTACAGGAATATTGCTGCAATTATTTTTTGTTACTTGCATGTTTTTCCTTTGCTTATATTGTGCGAATCTAAATTTTTACATAACTCCAAAGGGATAACCTCGAAATAAGAAAGAAATTCTTGGCTGGTACTTGCACCTAAAGTCATCGAGAACTTATTATTACCCAAAGTACTATATTAACTGTTCGTATTTCATTCATTGCTAGCAGAGAGATGAAGCATATGCAGTTTACTATAGCTGCAATTGGCATGAACTATCTTCAGGATATGGAGTTATGGATGCCAGGAGAAACTGATGATTTTGGTTTTAGTTAATGAAGGTTGAATATGTCAGTCTAGATGCTCATGTGATGAGCTTAGTTTTTTTCTTTCCTTCAAGGAAGCTTCGACCTGTTTCTGTATAGAGTGCACATGTTCTTGTAAAACACATGTGTACAAGCTGATGGTGTTCTTTGTAAAGCAACAATGTGTTCTTTGTAAAACAACATTGTTGATTTAATATATGAGGTCTTTCTTACTATATTACATCTCCTGTATACTAGCAGCATTACTAAAATATATGATGTTTTGGTCGTCATATATTTAGGAACGGAGGGACTATGTAGCAACTAATTCGGGAGTTGCAATGATTTATTTTCGCCAATTGAAAATCCATCTATGCAGGGTAATCACCAACGCATATGTTGTGTTGTTAGTCTTTAGTTTATATGTTGCTATCTTACAACACTTATACACACCAGTTACCAACGCATGTGTATACATTGTTGTAGACTCTTCCAACGCCACCAACGGCAACGCATATAAATCCGTTGGTGTAGACATTAGCAACGCCTATATGGACAAAAGGCAACACATCGATGCGTTGCTGAAGGGGGGTTCTTGTTGTAGTGTCTTCTAAAAAATCCGGGTCAATAGGCCAGCTTCATAACCAATTTGCTGACATTGGCTCTTGTAGAGAAATATTATAAGAAATAATCCATTTGAGTCGGCCTTCAATGCTCTGATTTGAACAAAATATTGGTCTTTAAATATTCAACTGATATCAGCCGGTTTGAAAATGTAAAACTTGCTGGTTTATCATTGCCAAAATTGCCGGGTTATAAAAACTGATGATCCCGGGTCATGACCGTTTATAGATGCCGGGTTATGATTGTTGCCAACGCCGAGTCACACAATTAATCTTCCTGATTTGCCCAAAACTGAGAATTTGAAGATGTTCCTCCTTTATATGCATATTACCTGTAGCCCCCAAGTCTTAAGAGGAGAACATAGTGATAGCTTAAGACTTGTTTCAATATAAATGTTGCAACCTTAAAGAAATCCAGATTGTTCATCTCAGCAGTGGCGGAGCCAAGAAGCGGCAGGGCCTGCCCCCCTAACGATCGACAAATACTCAGAAGCTACGAGTAATCAGCGACCGGATTTGGTGAATATATAGGTACTTGGCCCCCCTTAACTCCAACGGAGAGTATAAAATCTGAAAAGAAAAAGGCCCATCAGAGAGCCCACGCATGGTCACGGCCTGCCTCCTTCCGCTCTCCAACCCGCTAGACCCTCTGTCGTTCCTTAAAAAAGGCCTCGACATGATTAACGTGTGACCTGAGGCCATTAGCGCTGCCGGCGGCCGCCGCCTCTTGCACTTCTAACTCACAAGGTCGATTAAATCAGTGGAGATCCTCAACAAAAGAAGAAGATTAAATCAGGGGGCACCAGCTGCGCGACAGGCAAATCGTCCTACAGATAGAACCTGACAATTCTCTAGTGGTTCAGCTCCAAGGTTAGCACTATCAAACTGTCTACTAAGCCCTCTGAATTCTCGTTTAATATGAGTTGAAATTGCACATTCAATTTTAATTATTTTGATGGTGTAATTTACAATGCTAATTCATTTGTAATTTCCTTTGATTGTCTGATCTACGATGTGGTAACGAAGAGTAAAACTAGGTTATCTTCTGATGAAATTATTTATATTTCGATCTTATTGGCAATTGTAAAGGCAAATTTGAATTGAATTAATATCAATTTAGCTATGTTTTAGTAGTGTTGACACAAAACAGTACTATAGTACAGGGGAACCTTTTTTTGCGTTGCACGATTTGTTTTTGCTAACTTGGCTTGGCCCCCCCTATACCTAAATCCTGGCTCCGCCCCTGCATCTCAGTCACTAGTCACAACTGAATATTCCATATTATGTAGCCCCCAAGTGCCGGGTTATCATGCTTGCAGCAACCTAGGACTTGTAATTGCACGATGCCCATAAAAGCTTCAACCAGTGTAGCCCTCAAGGGCCGGGTCATTATGCAATAATGAGCAGGGACTTTATAAATATGAACATGTAGACTTGAACATCAACGTGCAGCCCCGAAGGGCAGGCTCAGTAAGATAATATTGAGCTGGGAATTTATATATACTTCTTTGAAAAGAACATCATATGATGTAACCCTCATCATGGGGCTTGAACCCACGTCCACAAGGTTAAGAGCTTTGCGCTTTACCAACTAAGCAGTGGACCCTTCAATATAATGGATTAAGACTTGTGTACCTTGAATTGTTGACAAGAGCAATTGGTAGCCCCCAAGGGCCGGCTCATTTAGAATGTGATGAGTCGGGTCTTCAATAAGTTGAGCAAAAAATGACTTTTCCATTAGCCCCCAAGTGCTATGGTGCATGCTGGCAGGGACATGGGACTTGTATATTTGATGTAATCTCAATTTAAATAATGTAGCCCCCAAGTGTCGGGTCATAAGCCTGTAGCGACTCGGGACTATTCCTTCCATTGTAGAATAAATCATATCATTTGATAAAATAATAGCCATTGCGCTGAAGCGACTTTGAAAACCTCAATCATAATATTTAGTTACTGATAACCATAATAAAAATACAGCCATGTTGGCTATTAATGATTTGGATAACACGGTTTGGAAACCTCAATCATTCAATATCGTAATGAAAATCCAGCCAAGTTTGGCTATTTAAATATTCAAATACCTTATCTGTTGACAAATAAATCCGGAGTTTTAAATACCCAGCGGCTCTTGGCCGATGGCGATTTAATACGCCTCCATTGCAAGCCGGAATTTTTATAACCCGGCTATTTATAGCCTTTGAGAAAATCCAGAACGGATAATCATTTTGAAGCATCAATTTTAATGATGAGCTTGGACTTAAGCATTTATATAAGTCATAGTTCTGCAAATCCTGCACAGAGTTTAAACAACATATGCCCTGACGACTTAGCGTCAAAAGCCAGGGTCGGCTTAAACATAATCATGTATAAACAATATCATACCCATGATATTGAATCGTACTGCCGGCTTATGATACCTGTGCAGTAAGAGTGATAACCCAATCTTTAGAAGCCAAAACTTCCAAATGTTTATGATTGTCATATACTGGCGACTTATCGTCCAAAGTCAAGCCGGGTTAAATAGAAACCACTCATATATGCTTCATAGGTGGACGGCATATTCAGCCACGGAGGCGATGACGGCAGCCGGCGGCTCAGAGGCGGAGACGGAGTAGAGGCAAGTTGTAGTGCAGAGGTGAGTTTTGGAAACGACTTGGAATCAGCCCGCCCCCATGACCAAATTCTTCCCTGATTTGTTGTTGGTTTGACTTTTCTTCTTGTGCTCATGGATCAATAGATGGATCACTCGATGACTGTGACTTGGATGGCCTCGTGGGCAGCTCTCAATGGAGATGATTTGTAGAGGCAGCTCAAGGCCGCGGTGGCATGGCAGCTCACCGGAAGGGTAAGATGGCGGTGGAGACGTGAGGCGCCGAGTGGCCCAACGAGGCGGTTTAGGCAGGCTGTGGCTCGGCTCCGCTGCGGCTGAGAGGGGAGCTGCTCGTGGCGCGGTCGGAGAGGCACGAGGCGAGTCAAGGGGCGCGACGGCGACTACCAGCCCGGAGGCGACGGGAGGCCGTAGCGGCTCGGAACAGGCGGGCGGTTCGAGGCGAGGGCGCAGGCGCAGAAGATGGATGAGCCTGGGTCGTGGATTGTTCCACTTCACTGCTGGTCCATATGCATGAAGTTTTTAGCCTTGGTCTGTTGAGAAGTTGGTAGCGAGCCTAGGGAGGCACACCATGCAAGTGTTGGAATTTGAAACGTGGCCGCTTTCGGTGTTACCCTGGGACTTGTATCCTTGAGAGTTTTTGCTCTTCTGTGTAGCAAACAGAGATTAAAAAACTGATTTGAAGACCTTAGAGCATGAGTAGTCTTCGGACTTGCTTTGATTAAACCGCAGATTATGCGTACGCCGGCTGTCTGTCTTTGGTTGTTGCGACCAAAGAAAAACTGGGAACGGACACGGCCACATGCAGAGATAGAAATTTTTGTTAGTCTCACGCGGCTTGCCATAACTGCTGTAGCATGAAATCCAATCGGTGTCGACAACTTTGCGGCGGCTCAACCGACAACCAACGCAACCCTAATCCTCTTGATCTTTCTCGGTCTTGATCCAATCTTGTACATGCCAGCTCCAGGCTAATCACGATCTTGATCAAAAAACGATGAATTTGCAGGCTCTATCCATGGTTGTCCTTTACCGGTCTTTCCCGTGCGATCTTTCCGCTCCTTCTTGGGCCATTCTCTTTTCTTCATCGGGTTAATCGCGAGCTCCTCGATCCTAGGGGTGATCCCTTCAAGAACTCAACACCACCATGCGCAAGCCCCACGGTGGGCGTTAACTGTCGTAGAATTGTCACGGCAGATGTCCTTAGTGTCAGGACTTAGTCGCGAGGTTAACGCATCTATGTGGTAGCTTGAGAGGGGTTGGACGGAATTGAGAGACGCAACACAAGACAGGGATTTAGACAGCTTCGAGCCCCGGGAAACATCATCCGGTAACAACCCTACATGTTGTTTGAGGCTAGGTCTCATTATGCTCATGAGAGAGTCGCCGCATAAGCCGGTTCCCCCTTTGTGTCTAGCCCTAGATATTGTTTCTTGTTGCTTGTTTCTCTTGGGGTGCCCTGCCCCTCCTTATATAAGTTGAAGGGGCGGGTTACATGTGGAGTCGTATTAAGATTAGGACTAGTCTATTACAAGTGGAATCCTAGTCTGCCCCCTTAAGGGAAAACTCCTTATGCCTTTCCTCGTAAACCGGCCCACCATAACATGAGCCGGCCTTCTGGGCCTTGGGCCTAGTCTTCTATCTGACCCGCCGTTAGGGCCATTTGTGAGTCGCCAGGCTCATGAGTCGCCACTCCGGCGGGTTACCAATGAAATCGCCAAGCCCGGCCGGGTCATACCGCGGGGTATATCCCCGACACTCCCCGAGTTTTGTAAAGTACCATTGCTACTTCTTGAGCTTGCGTTGGTTTTTCCCTTGAAGAGGAAAGGGTGACGCAACAAAGTAGAGATAAGTATTTCCCTCAATTTGAGAACCAAGGTATCAATCCAGTAGGAGAAGAATGCACAAATCACCTAATACCTGCACAAACAATCAACACTTGCACCCAATGCGATAAAGAGGTTGTCAATCTCTTCACGGTCACTTGCAAAAGTGAGGTCTGATGGAGATAGATAAAACTAAATAAAAGATAAAGTAAATATTTTTGGGTTTTTTGGTTTATAGGTCGGAAAGTAAAAGATTGCAAAATAGTAGATCGGAAACTTATATGATGGAAAATAGACCAGGGGGCATAGGTTTCACTAGAGGCTTCTCTCAAGATAGCAAATAATACAGTGGGTGAACAAATTACTCTCGAGCAATTGATAGAAAAGCGTAAAGTTATAACGATATCTAAGGCAATGATTATGAAATGTAGGCATCACGTCTGTGTCAAGTTTACCGACTCCTGCCTGCATCTACTACAATTACTCCACACATCGGCCGACTCCTGCCTGCATCTAGAGTATTAAGTTCGTGAAGAACAAAGTAACGCTTTAAGTAAGATGACATGATGTAGAGGATTAACTCAAGCAATACGATGTGAACCCCATCTTTTTATCCTCGATGGCAACAATACAATACGTGCCTCGTTGCCCCTTCTGTCACTAGGAGAGGACACCGCAAGATTGAACCCAAAGCTAAGTACTTCTCCCATTGTAAGAAAAACCAATCTAGTTGGCGAAACTAAATCGATAGTTCGAAGAGAATTACAAAGATATCAAATCATACATAAAAGAATTCAGAGAAGATTCAAATAATATTCATAGATAAGCTGATCATAAAGATCTCGACAAACACACCGCAAAAGAAGATTACATCGGATAGATCTCCAAGAACATCGATGAGAACATGGTATTGAGAATCAAAGAGAGAGAAGAAGCCATCTAGCTACTAGCTATGGACCTGTAGGTCTGAGGTAAACTACTCACGCTTTACCGGAAGGGCAATAGAGTTGATGTAGAAGCCCTCCGTGATCGAATCCCCCTCCAGCAGGATGCCGAAAAAGGCCCCAAGATGGGATCTCACGGAACAGAAGGTTGCAGCGGTGGAAAAGTGTTTTCATGGATGCTTCTAGAGGTTCTGGAATATATGTGAATATATAGGAGGCGGAACTAGGCCAAGGGGTCACCGTGGGAGAGCGCAGCGCCATGGCACCGGCACATCGCACGCCGCAAGAATCCGGAGGAGGAGGAGGGGGCGTCGGCTAGGGTTTGGGTGCAGTCGCTTGCTTCCTCGATCGATCCGGGGCCTTGTCTTTGTTGTGGAAGCCGAGAGCCTCTGCTTTTTTGTAGCTCTTCTTGGTGGACGGACTCGGATGGGATGGCCGCCCTGCCTCTTAGGCCTGCTTCACACCACCACCACCACCACCAACAACAACAACAACAACAACAACAACAACAACAACAACAACAACAACAACAACAACAACGAACGAACGAACGAACGAACGAACGAAAGAAAGTCGCCCCAAGTGTTTTAAGGCCCACACCACAAAAGAAGCCCGAAATCCCAAAATCACTACCCAAGGAGTACTTCTTGTTTTTCTCACAAAAAAAGTACTTCTTGTAAAGACCACTCCATCTTCCGAGGTTGCGACAAATGATGCACAGCGGTGAGTCACTTGTCGCAACATGGGTATTTTTTTCGTAGATTCGTTTATTCAAAACATTTTTATCTCTTAAACCGTGCATATAAATTTTGAACCGTTTTCACCGTTGTATTTCTCGCGTCAAGATCTTTGAAACTAAATACCATGTTAATAGGTTTTGATGGCCTTTTTCACGAAAAAACAAAGAAAACTCAGACGGAAAAAATTGAATCGGAAGCATGGTTCTGGCATAGTTGTGCCTCTCATAAGTATTAAAAACATGTCCCTCGAACGCTTACTCGACATTCTATAAATACTTTTCAACATTGTAATACTTATTCTACATTTTTCAAATACATGTTCAACATGTTTCATATACTATTTCAACATTTTTTAATACTTATTCAACATTTTCAAATATTTATTCTAAATTTTCAAATACTTGTTCAACATTTTTTATACTTATTCAACATTTTAAAATAATTGTTCAACATTTTCAAATACTTGTTCAACAATTTTAATACTTATTCAACATTTGTCAAATACTTGTTCAACATTTGTCAAATACATGTTCAACATTTTTGAACTTATTCAAAAAATGAATACATGTTCAACATTTTTAAATACTTGTTCAACATTTTTAATACTTACTCAACATTTTTCAGCTACTTGTTCAACATTTTTCAATATATATATATATATATATATATATATATATATATATATATATATATATATATATATATATAATATTTTAAACTATAATGAAAAGTATGAAAATAAAGCGAAAATGAGAACAGAAAACAAAAAGAAAAAAAACAGGTCATGGCCTCCCACGCGGCTGGGCTGCCCATCTGGCTCCCTCGACGCGAGCCATCCACATGCGTTTCACGACAATGAGAAATAGGGGTGCCCATGGAATAGCTTGCTCTTGTTGTAGCCTATGCGGTAACCGGATGACCGTTTAAGATGCTTTGTTCCAAATGTTCACCACAAAAGCTCCGGGACCGGATGGTTTCCCGGCGCACTTCTTTCGGAGACATTGGGATTTATGTGCTGATGAGATCACTGGTATGATCATTAGATCACTCAATGGAGAGGAATTGCCGGAGGAGATTAACCGCACGTTCATCGTTATGAATCTGAAGATCACGAGTCCAAAAATCTTAGGACAGTTTCGGCCTATAAGCCTTTGTAATGTAATCTACATGATTGCTTCGAAGGTCTTAGCAAACAGGTTGAAATCAATTCCTCCGGAGATAATCTCGGAAGAGCAGTCGACGTTTGTCTAGGACGTCTTATTACGGACAATTTTATAACAGCTTATGAGTGTTTGCATTACATGAAAACAAAAAAAGTGAAGAGCAATTTAGACTTGAATGGTCCTATTTGAAAGCGGTGATGCTTAAGCTGGGCATTAGCCCACGATTCACGGATACCGTCATGAGGTGAGTGACTTCAGTTTCTTTTTCGGTACTGTTCAATGGTGTAAGGTCTGGATGCTTTCAGGCTGTCCAATGTTGGAAATATGCCCTAGAGGCAATAATAAAAGTGTTATTATTATATTTTTTTGTTCATGATGATTGTCTTTTATTCATGCTATAACTGTATTATCCGGAAATCGTGATACGCGTGTGAATACATAGACCATAACATGTCCCTAGTGAGCCTCTAGTTGACTAGCTCGTTGGTCAACAGATAGTCATGGTTTCGACTATGGACATTGGATGTCATTGATAACGGATCACATCATTAGGAGAATGATGTGATGGACAAGACCCAATCCTAAGCATAGCACAAGATCGTAGTTCGCTTTGCTAGAGTTTTTCCAATGTCAAGTATCTCTTCCTTAGACCATGAGATCGTGTAACTCCCGGATACCGTAAGAGTGCTTTGGGTGTACCAAACGTCACAACATAACTGGGTGACTATAAAGGTGCACTACAGGTATCTCCGAAAGTGTCTGTTGGGTTGACACGGATCGAGACTGGGATTTGTCACTCCGTATGACGGAGAGGTAACTCTGGGCCCATTCGGTAATGCATCATCATAATGAGCTCAAAGTGACTAAGTGGTTAGTCATGGGATCATGCATTATGGTACGAGTAAAGTGACTTGCCGGTAACGAGACTGAACAAGGTATTGGGATACCGACGATCGAGTCTCGGGCAAGTAACGTACCGATTGACAAAGGGAATTGTATACGGGGTTTGATTGAATCCTCGACATCGTGGTTCATCCGATGAGATCATCGAGGAGTATGTGGGAGCCAACATGGGTATCCAGATCCCGCTGTTGGTTATTGACCGGAGAGGCATCTCGGTCATGTTCAGATATCTCCGAACCCGTAGGGTCTACACACTTAAGGTTCGGTGGACGCTAGGGTTGTAGAGATATTAGTATGCAGTAACCGAAAGTTTTGAGTCCGGATGAGATCCCGGACGTCACGAGGAGTTCGGAATGGTCCGGAGGTAAAGATTTATATATAGGAAGTCCAGTTTCGCAACCGGAAAGTTTTGGGGTCACGGTATTGTACTGGGACCACGGAAGGGTCCCGGGGTCCACCGGTGGGGCCACCTATCTCGGAGGGCCCCATGGGCTGAAGTGGCGTGGGAACCAGCCTGGTGGGCTGGTGCGCCCACCCAAGGGCCCAAGGCGCCTAGGGTTGGAAACCCTAGGGGACCGTTGCTTCGAGGGGCATGCGCCCCTGGTTGAAACCCTAGGGGTTGTTGTTCTCGAGGGGCATGCGCCCCTGGTTGAAACCCTAAGGGGCCGTTGCCCCGGGGGCCGCCGCCCCCCATCTAGATGGGATCTCCAGGGGCATCGCCCCTAGCCCCTATATATAGTGGAGGGAGGAAGGCAGCAAGACCCGCATCTTGGCACCTCCTTCCCCTTGCTACACCTCCTCCTCCCGCAGACGCTTGGCGCAGCCTGCGGATCCTGCTGCATCCACCACCACGCCGTCGTGCTGCTGGATCTTCATCAACCTCTCCTTCCCCCTTGCTGGATCAAGAAGGAGGAGACGTCACGCTGACCGTACGTGTGTTGAACGCGGAGGTGCCGTCCGTTCGGCGCTAGGATCTCCGGTGATTGGATCACGACGTGTACAACTACCTCAACCCCGTTCTTTTGAACGCTTCGCTCGCGATCTACAAAGTGGTATGTAGATGCATCTCCCATGACTCGTTGCTTAGATGAACTCATAGATGGATCTTGGTGAAACCGTAGGAAAAATTTTAATTTTCTGCAACGTTCCCCAACAGTGGCATCATGAGCTAGGTCTATGCGTAGTTCTCTTTGCACGAGTAGAACACAATTTAGTTGTGGGCGTGGATCTTGTCAACTTACTTGCCGCTACTAATCTTATCTTGCTTCCGCGGTATTGTGGGATGAAGCGGCCCGGACCAACCATACACGTACGCTTACGTGAGACCGGTTCCACCGACTAACATGCACTAGTTGCATAAGGTGGCTGGCGGGTGTCTGTCTCTCCCACTTTAGTTGGAGCGGATTCGATGAAAAGGGTCCTTATGAAGGGTAAATAGAAGTTGACAAGATCATGTTGTGGTTATTCAGAGGTAAGAAAACGTTCTTGCTAGAACCCAATTGCAGCCACGTAAAAGATGCAACAACAATTAGAGGACGCCTAACTTGTTTTTGCAGCAATTGACATGTGATGTGATATGGCCAAGTTGTGATGAATGATGAATGACATATTGTGATGTATGAGATCATGTTCTTGTAATAGGAATCACGACTTGCATGTCGATGAGTATGACAACGGCAGGAGCCATAGGAGTTGTCTTTATTTTTGTATGACCTGCGTGTCATTGAAGAACGCCATGTAATTTACTTTACTTTATTGCTAAACGATTAGCCATAGAAGTAGAAGTAGTCGTTGGCGTGACAACTTCATGGAGGCACAATGATGGAGATCATGATGATGGAGATCATGGTGTCATGCCGGTGACAAGATGATCATGGAGCCCCGAAGATGGAGATCAATGGAGTTTTATGATATTGGCCATATCATGTCACTACTATATAATTGCATGTGATGTTTATTATGTTTATACATCTTGTTTACTTAGAACGACGGTAGTAAATAAGATGATCCTTACAACAATTTCAAGAAGTGTTCTCCCTAACGTGCACCGTTGCTAAAGTTCGTCGCTTCTAAGCACCACGTGATGATCCGGTGTGATGGATTCTTACGTTCACATACAACGGGTGTAAGACAGATTTACACACGCAAAACACTTAGGGTTAACTTGACGAGCCTAACATGTACAGACATGGCCTCGGAACACGGAGACCGAAAGGTCGAACACGAGTAGTATAGAAGATACGATCAACATGAGAATGTTCACCGACGATGACTAGTCCGTTTCACGTGATGATCGGACACGGCCTAGTCGACTCGGATCGTGTATCACTTAGATGACTAGAGGGATGTCTAATCTGAGTGGGAGTTCATTGTAATAATTTGATTAGATGAACTTAATTATCATGAACTTAGTCTAAAACTTTTGAATGATATGTCTTGTAGATCAAATGGCCAACGCTCATGTCAACTTGAACTTCAACGCGTTCCTAGAGAAAACCAAGCTGAAAGATGACGGCAGCAACTATACGGACTGGGTCCGGAACTTGAGGATCATCCTCATAGCTGCCAGGAAACAATATGTCCTAGAAGGACCGCTAGGTGACGCTCCGTCCCAGAGAACCAAGACATTAGAATGCTTGGCAGTCTCGTCTTGATGATTACTCCCTCGTTCGATGCGGCATGCTTTACAGCTTAGAACCGGGGCTCCAAAAGCGTTTTGAGCATCACGGAGCATATGAGATGTTCGAGGAGCTGAAACTTGTTTTCCAAGCTCACGCCCGGGTCGAGAGATATGACATCTCCGACAAGTTCTACAGTTGTAAGATGGAGGAAAATAGTTCTGTCAGTGAGCACATTCTCAAGATGTCTGGGTTGCACAACCGTATGACCCAGCTGAATATTAACCTCCCTGATGAGGCGGTCATTGACAGAATCCTCCAGTCGCTTCCACCAAGCTACAAGAGCTTTGTGATGAACTACAATATGCAGGGGATGGTAAAGACCATTCTGAAGTATTCTCTATCTTGAAGCCAGCCGAGGTTGAAATCAAGAAAGAACATCAAGTGTTGATGGTCAATAAGACCACTAAGTTTAAGAAGGGCAAGGGCAAGAAGAACTTCAAGAAGGATGGCAAGGAGGTTGCCGCACCGGTAAGCAAGTTGCCGGAAGAAGTCAAAGAATGGACCCAAGCACGAGACCGAGTGCTTTTATTGCAAGGGAAGGGTCATCGAAGCGGAACTGCCCCAAATACTTAGCGGACAAGAAGGCCGGCAACACCAAAGGTATATTTGATATCCATGTAATTGATGTGTACCTTACCATTACTCGTAGTAACTCCTGGGTATTTGATACCGTGCCGTTGCTCATATTTGTAACTCACAGCAGGAGCTGCGGAATAAGCGGAGGCTGGCGAAGGACGAGGTGACGATGCGCGTCGGGAATGGTTCCGAGTCGATGTGATCGCCGTCGGCACGCTACCTCTTCATTTACCCAGGATTAGTTATAAACCTTAATAATTGTTATTTGGTGTCAAGTTTGAGCATGAATATTGTATCCGGATCTCGTTTAATGCGAGATGGCTACTCATTTAAATCCGAGAATAATGGTTGTTCTATTTATATGAGAGATATGTTTTATGGTCATGCTCCGATGGTCAATGGTTTATTCTTAATGAATCTCGGCGTAGTATTACACATGTTCATAGCGTGAATACCAAAAGATGTAAAGTTGATAACGATAGTCCCACATACTTGTGGCACTGCCGCCTTGGTCACATTGGTGTCAAGCGCATGAAGAAGCTCCATGCTGATGGACTTTTGGAGTCTCTTGATTATGAATCATTTGACACATGCGAACCATGCCTCATGGGCAAGATGACCAAGACTCCATTCTCGGAACAATGGGCGAGCAACCAACTTGTTGGAAATCATACATACCGATGTGTGCGGTCCAATGAGCGTTGAGGCTCGCGGAGGATATCGTTATGTTCTCACTCTCATAGATGACTTGAGTAGATATGGGTATGTCTACTTGATGAAACACAAGTCTGAGACCTTTGAAAAGTTCAAGGAATTTCAGAATGAAGTAGAGAAT
This sequence comes from Aegilops longissima, assembly GCA_021605205.1. Classification (NCBI taxonomy): domain Eukaryota; kingdom Viridiplantae; phylum Streptophyta; class Magnoliopsida; order Poales; family Poaceae; genus Aegilops; species Aegilops longissima. The sequence continues at coordinate 154,141,263 of CM038682.1, forward strand.
CAACGTGACCGAAAGATAAAATTCTTACGATCGGATCGTGGAGGAGAATATTTAAGTCACGAATTTGGTACACACTTAAGAAAATGTGGAATCATTTCACAACTAACGCCGCCTGGAACACCTCAGCGTAACGGTGTGTCCGAACGTCGTAATCGCACTCTATTGGATATGGTGCGGTCTATGATGTCTCTTACTAATTTACCGCTATCATTTTAGGGATACGCTCTAGAGATAGCTACATTCACTTTAAATAGGGCACCGTCTAAGTCCGTTGAGACGACACCGTATGAATTATGGTTTGGGAAGAAACCTAAGCTGTCGTTTCTAAAAGTTTGGGGATGCGATGCTTATGTCAAGAAACTTCAACCTGAAAAGCTCGAACCCAAGTCGGAAAAATGCGTCTTCATAGGATACCCTAAGGAAACCGTAGGGTATACCTTCTATTTAAGATCCGAGGGCAAGATCTTTGTTGCCAAGAACGGATCCTTTCTGGAAAAAGAGTTTCTCTCGAAAGAAGTAAGTGGGAGGAAAGTAGAACTCGATGAAGTACTACCTCTTGAACAGGATAGTAGTGCAGCTCAGGAAAATGTTCCTATGATGCCTACACCAACTGAAGAGGAAATTAATGATGATGATCAAGGTACTTCGGATCAAGTTGCTACTGAACTTCGTAGGTCCACAAGGACACGTTCCGCACCAGAGTGGTACGGCAACCCTGTCCTGGAAATCATGTTGTTAGACAACAATGAACCTTCGAACTATGAAGAAGCGATGGCGGGCCCAGATTCCAACAAACGGCTAGAAGCCATGAAGTCCGAGATAGAATCCATGTATGAAAACAAAGTGTGGACTTTGGTGACTTGCCCGATGATCGGCGACGATAGAAAACAAATGGATCTTTAAGAGGAAGACGGACGCGGATGGTAATGTCACCATCTATAAAGCTCGACTTGTCGCTAAGGGTTATCGGCAAGTTCAAGGGATTGACTACGATGAGACTTTCTCTCCGTGGCGAAGCTTAAGTCCGTCGAATCATGTTAGCAATTGCCGCATACTATGATTATGAGATATGGCAGATGGACGTCAAAACAGCGTTCCTTAACGGATATCTTAAGGAAGAGCTGTATATGATGCAGCCGGAGGGTTTTGTCGATCCTAAGAACGCTAACAAAGTATGCAAGCTCCAACGATCCATTTATGGGCTGGTGCAAGCATCTCGGAGTTGGAACATTCGCTTTGATGAGATGATCAAAGCGTTTGGGTTTATCTTGAGACTTATGGAGAAGCCTGCGTTTACAAGAAAGTGAGTGGGAGCTCTGAGCATTTCTCATATTATATGTAGATGACATACTTGATGGGAAATGATATAGAATTCTTGGACAGCATTAAGGCCTACTTGAATAAGTGTTTTTAAATGAAGGACCTTGGAGAAGCTGCTTATATATTAGGCATCAAGATCTATAGAGATAGATCGTCGCCTCATAGGTCTTTCACAAAGCATACCTTGATAAGATTTTGAAGAAGTTCAAAATGGATCAGTCCAAGAAGGGTTCTTGCTGTATTGCAAGGTGTGAGATTGAGCTCAGCTCAATGCCCGACCACGGCAAAAGATAAAGAAGAGATGAGTGTCATCCCTATGCCTCAGCCATAGGATCTATTATGTATGCCATGCTGTGTACCAGACCTGATGTAAACCTTGCCGTAAGTTTGGTAGGAAGGTACCAAAGTAATCCCGCAAGGAACACCGGACAGCGGTCAAGAATATCCTGAAGTACCGAAAAGGACAAAGGACATGTTTCTCGTTTATGGAGGTGACGAAGAGCTCGTCGTAGCGGGTTACGTCGGCGCTAGCTTCGACACAGATCTAGATGACTCTAAGTCACAAACCGGATACGTGTATATGTTGAATGGTGGAGCGAAGCTGGTGCAGCTGCAAGCGAGCGTCGTGGCGGGATCTACATGTGAAGCGGAGTACATGGCAGCCTCGGAGGCAGCGCATGAAGCAATTTGGGTGAAGGAGTTCATCACCGACCTAGGAGTCATACCCAATGCGTCGGGGCCGATCAAACTCTTCTGTGACAACACTGGAGCTATTGCACTTGCCAAGGAGCCCAGGTTTCACAAGAAGACCAGGCACATCAAGCGTCGCTTCAACTCCATCCATGAAAACGTTCAGGATGGAGACATAGAAATTTGCAAAGTACATACGGATCTGAATGTCGCAGATCCGTTGACTAAACCTCTCTCGCGAGCAAAACATGATCACCACCAGAACTCTATGGGTGTTCGATTCATCACAATGTAACTAGATTATTGACTCTAGTGCAAGTGGGAGACTGTTGGAAATATGCCTTAGAGGCAATAATAAAACTGTTATTATTATATTTCTTTGTTCATGATGATTGTCTTTTATTCATGCTATAACTGTATTATCCGGAAATCGTGATACACGTGTGAATACATAGACCATAACATGTCCCTAGTGAGCCTCTAGTTGACTAGCTCGTTGGTCAACAGATAGTCATGGTTTCCTGACTATGGACATTCGATGTCATTGACAACGGGATCACATCATTAGGAGAATGATGTGATGGACAAGACCCAATCCTAAGCATAGCACAAGATCGTGTAGTTCGTTTTGCTAGAGCTTTTCCAATGTCAAGTATCTCTTCCTTAGACCATGAGATCGTGTAACTCCGGATACCGTAAGAGTGCTTTGGGTGTACCAAACGTCACAACGAATCGGGTGACTATAAAGGTGCACTGCGGTATCTCCGAAAGTGTCATTGGGTTGACACGGATCGAGGCTGGATTTGTCACTCCGTATGACGGAGAGGTATCTCTGGGCCCACTCGGTAATGCATCATCATAATGAGCTCAAAGTGACTAAGTGGTTAGTCACGGGATCATGCATTACTGCACGAGTAAAGTGACTTGCCGAACGAGACTGAACAAGGTATTGGGATACCGACGATCAAGTCTCGGGCAAGTAACATACCGATTGACAAAGGGAATTGTATACGGGTTTGATTGAATCCTCGACATCGTGGTTCATCCGATGAGATCATTGAGGAGTATGTGGGAGCCAACATGGGTATCCAGATCCGCTGTTGGTTATTGACCGGAGAGGCATCTCGGTCATGTTCGCATATCTCCGAACCCGTAGGGTCTACACTTAAGGTTCGGTGGCGCTAGGGTTGTAGAGATATTAGTATGCAGTAACCCGAAGTTGTTGAGTCCGGATGAGATCCCGGACGTCACGAGGAGTTCGGAATGGTCCGGAGGTAAAGATTTATATATAGGAAGTCCGTTTCGCCACCGGAAAGTTTTGGGGTCACGGTATTGTCTGGGACCACCGGAAGGGTCCGGGGTCCACGGGTGGGGCCACCTATCCGGAGGGCCCCATGGGCTGAAGTGGCGTGGGAACCAGCCTGGTGGGCTGGTGCGCCCACCCAAGGGCCCAAGGCGCCTAGGGTTGGAAACCCTAGGGGACCGTTGCCCAGAGGGCATCGCCCCTGGTTGGAAACCCTAGGGGGCCGTTGCCCCCCGAGGGGGCATGCGCCCCTGGTTGGAAACCCTAAGGGGGCCGTTGCCCCGGGGGCCGCCCCCCCCATCTAGATGGGATCTCCAAGGGGGCATGCGCCCCCCTAGCCCCTATATATAGTGGAGGGGAGGAAGGGCAGCAAGACCCTGCATCTTGGCACCTCCTTCCCCTTGCTACACCTCCTCCTCCGCAGACGCTTGGCGCAGCCTGCGGATCCTGCTGCATCCACCACCACGCCGTCGTGCTGCTGGATCTTCATCAACCTCTCCTTCCCCTTGCTGGATCAAGAAGGAGGAGACGTCACGCTGACCGTACGTGTGTTGAACGCGGAGGTGCCGTCCGTTCGGCGCTAGGATCTCCGGTGATTGGATCACGACGTGTACAACTACCTCAACCCCGTTCTTTTGAACGCTTCCGCTCGCGATCTACAAAGTGGTATGTAGATGCATCTCCCATGACTCGTTGCTTAGATGAACTCATAGATGGATCTTGGTGAAACCGTAGGAAAAATTTTAATTTTCTGCAACGTTCCCCAACATCCAAAGGATTGCGGCAAGGGGAGACTATATCCCCATATCTGTTTCTTCTAGTTGCAGAAGGGCTGTCATATTTGCTCAATAATCATAATGATAGAGTGCGGGGTATCAAGGTGGCTTCTTCTGCACCCAAGGTGAATCACCTCATGTTTGCGGACAATAGCCTCATATTTTTTGAAGCAACAAGTGAGAGTTCAGTTCGTATCAATGATCAACTACAAAGGTATTGTAATGCTTCCAGCCAAAGAATCTATGTTGATAAGTCCTCGGTTTATTTCAGCAAGGGAGTGCCTGATATTTTGAGAGCTGATATTAAGAATATCCTGGAAGTACAAAACGAATCACTATCTGAGAGATATTTAGGTCTCCCTGCTGATGTTGGCAAGGCAAAGGAAGGGTGCTTTAGATACTTGAAAGTAGAATTTGGAAGGGTTAATTAGATAAATGCCACTCCAATTATGGCGATTCATAAAAATGCCACTGCAATTTCCAAACTTTGAAAAATTCCATTGCAATTTTTGCAAACTTTGAAAAATGCCACTCCAGACTTCGAAAAATGCCACTGGAAATGGCATGAAACGGCATTTTTCAAAGTTTGGAAATTGCAGTGGCATTTCTCAGAATCGCCAGATTTGGAGTGGCATTTATCAAATTAACCCAATTTGGTAACATGTCCAAGGTTGGATGGAGAAGTGCTTATCTTCGGGTGACAAAGAAGTTTTAATCAAATCTGTGGCACAAGCAATTCCAACATACTCCATGTCATGCTTCAAGCTCCCGCGAGGTCTTTGTGAACATATAAATGGTCTTCTCGGGAAGTTTTGGTGGGGGAGTAGAAGGGGTGAGAGGAAGACGGCGTGGGTGTCATGGAAGACCATGTCTAAACCCAAATTTGTGGGAGGAATGGGTGTCCGAGACATTGAACTTTTCAACCTATCTTTGTTGGCGCGTCAAGCATGGAGGCTTATGCAGGAGCCGAACTTGCTAAGTGCTCGCGTTTTGAAGGCACAATATTATCCTGACTAGTGGTTGGGGCGCCACCCTATGGCGCCGCTTGAGAAAAAACTATGCGCACGTTTTCATTAAAAGAAAATTCATAGAGTCCTCGCCGCTATCTAAAAAAGTTCTCTGGAAAAAAAAATCCTCACCTTCATCTAAAGAAAAGTAAAAATGAAAAAAGAAAAAAATTACCAGAGGTCCTCCTCCATCGAAAAAATACATTTAAAAAATAATCCACACCTTTAGCTAAACAAAATTCCAAAAGATTTCTTACCGCGGCCAACTAGCTTGCGCCACGTGGCATAGCTAGTTGGCCACCCTTCATGCGTAGCTTAATAGGTTTAATTGTGATTTGCTTGTAGCACCATTGGGCTCAAATCCGTCACAAGTGTGGCGATCGATCAGAGAAGGTTGTGAGGTCCTGTCACTGGGCCTCATAAAAAGGATAGGGGACAAAGCGAGCACAAACATCTGGTTGGACATTTGGCTGCCTAGAGATTATAAACTAAGGCCGATATGTGTGTGATCACGGAACCCCCCGACCATGGTTGCTGAGCTGATTGATGCAGCGACCAAAACATGGAATCAACAAGTCCTAGCTAAGCATTTTATTGCGCAAGATATCTCAGTTATATTAAACATCCCCATCAGCTCAAGAGTTCAAGATGATTTTTGGGCATGGCACTATGATAAAAGAGGCTGTTTCTCGGTCCGGTCGGCATACCGGGTGATCACGGGGATTAAAACTCAGAGGGAAGATTGGCTTGAGAATCGGCCGAGCCATTCAACCAAGAAGACAAGAAGAAGGAGTGGTCTTGACTTTTGAAAGTGAAAGTGTCATCCAAAGTGCGTGTGTTCGTATGGAGGTTAGCTCACACATCCTTACCAACAGGGTCAGACACAACAGAAATATGGATACTACACCGATTTGTACCATTTGCAATGTGGCGGAAGATACTTGGCGTCACTCATTGCTAGAGTGTTGAAAAGCGAGATGCGTATGGGCACTAGGCGACAAGGAGGTAGTGGAGCATGTGATATCAAACCAGTCTGAAGATGCACACATTTGGTTATTTTCTCTCTTTGATTCACCGAACCAGCAAGATTTAGCTCGAGTTCTCGTTACTCTATGGTCGATCTGGTGGGCAAGGAGCAGGGCGATCCACGATAATGAGTTCTAGAGCCCACTGACAATGATGAGCTTTATCACGAGATATCTAGCTGACCTTGAAATAGTTGCTGCCAGGGTTCCAACAACTGTGCCCTTAACAGTCCCACGGCTGAGAAAATGGCTCACTCCGAAAGCAAATTCAGTAGAGATTAATATTGACGGAGGCATCTCTCGGCAGGGAAATGTGGGAGCAGCTGCAGCCATTTGCAGGAGACTGGGCGCATCAGCCATGGTCTTTGACGGTCTAGTAGACCCATGGTGTCTAGAATGTCATGCTTGTAATGAGGCTTTGGCCCTCGCCTATGATCTTAACGAGAAAAGTGTTTAATGGGTTCAGATTGCATGGAGATCATCACAAGTATCAACAGGGAGCATCAGCTGTATATGCTCCGATTATCAACGAGTTAAAGCACAGGAAGACAGAGTTTGATGAAGTCTGCTTCAGATTTGAACCTCAGCTAAGGCTGCGTCCTTGCTTATTTTTGGACGCCATTTGTGGCGATATAGTCCCAGACATTATTTGTATTCCTAGGGCGAAAAAGAGCCCCACAAGGGTCGAACCCGGGTTCCTAAGATGGGGGCAAGTGCTTCTAGCAACTGCACCACAGTCGGGTTCACGTTAAAATAGCACAGGCGAACTACTTGAGGAAAAACGCTGGTTTTTTTCTTCTATTTTCTCTTCCTTTTTGGTTTTATGTTAGTTTTTTTATTTCTTCTCCATTTTTTCATTTTATTTTTATCTTTTTCTATTTCCGGGTTTTTTAATTTCTTCAGTTTTTTCATTCTCTCCATTTTTTTTCTTTTTGTTTCTTCTTATAGTTGTTTTCGTTTTCACTCTACATTTTTGTATAATATGTAAAAACAATTTTTAAATAAATAATCAACATTTTTGTATACACATTCAACATTGTCTGAGCGCTTATTCAACATTTTCAAATATTTGTTCAACATTTAAATAATTATTCAAAAAATCAAATCGTGTTCTATATTTTTAAATACTTGTTCTACATTTTTAAATATTTCAACATTTTAATACTTATTCAACATTTTCAAATACTTTCTCAACATTTTCCAAATATGTTCACCATTTCTTAATATTTATTAAATATTTTTATTACTTATGCAAAATTTTCAAATACTTGTTCAATTTTTTTCAAATACTTGTTCAACATTGTTAGTACTTATTCAACATTTTTAAATAATTGTTCAACATTTTTTAAATGCGTTTCTGAAGAGTGTTTTTTGTATATATATGTATAATATTTTAAAACATAAATAAAAGTACAAAAATAAAGCAAAAAATAAAAAAATAAAAAAATAAACAGGCCTTTGCCTAGCGCACGGCTGGGCCGCCCCATCTGGGCTTCCCCGAGGCGAGGCGTCCCCATGTGCTCGCTTAAAGCGAGAAATACGGGCGCCCGGAACCCATCGGGTTTTGCTAGCTCAAACCCGTCTCACGAGAAAATCGCAGGCCTGTTCTCGTGCACTGGGCTAGTTTTTTGCCCGTCCCCTAAACCTGTCGGGTTTTCAAACCCGTGGAGAACACGTCCCTCGCGAGCAGTCAATGAAAACAACAGCTTTTGAAAGAAAAGCAGAAGCATATTACAGCAATAGCAGCAGCAAAAATCAACATATTTAATCAACAAACATAATATATTTCAGGAGCAGGAGCATAAGATAAGTCGTAGCAACAAAGAATAGCATTTCAGCAGCAAACATAGTATATTTCAGCAGCAAAAAGGAGCATATTTCAACAGTAACACTTGAGCAAATTTCAGCATAATACAATATAGTATGTTTCATCAACATTTCAGCAATAACAACAGCTAAACGGGGCATATGTCAGCACAATACAATAGCGCATTTTAGCAACAAAGATGAGCATATTTCAGCAACAAGAAGGAGCATATTTCAGCCATACATGGTTCAACAAGATGTCCAATTACACAAGTTCTGAAATAGAATTCATGGCTTACTAATCACGAGCACAAATCAGACGAAATGGTCCAATACATAAGTTCTGAAATAGAATTCATAGTTCACAAAACACTTTAAAGTGAGCATCATAATGGCATCTTTCACATCTCCAAGCCTCCAAAAGACCATCTTCAAAGCTTTCAATGTCAAATCAAAGTGACGAGTCCTAGAGAGGAGCAAAATTCGCACAAGCTAAAGTCAAACATGAAAAATATGTAGATTGCTATATGAAATGTGCAAGTATTTTTTACTCCAAAAGCTTTGTCCTTGTTCATTGCCAACATCTATAAGAATCAAATAAGTAGTAATGAACCTCTAATGAAACATTGTAGCAATATAATGATAAACTATATGATGATATGTAAAGAAAAACACACCTTTATATTTATTTCTTATCCAATCGTGTGAGCACATCAAGGTCTCTAAGATTTCAGGGGTAAGACGACTATGGTGGTCACTTAGAACTCTACCACTTGTGTTGATGTTGATTCTGAGGGAACCGTGTTGACTGGAGTTGCAAAAATATCACATGCTAGCAACCACAAAGTTCGATAGTGTGATCCACCAAGTTTCCACCAATCTAACTAATATGTCTCCAACGTATCTACAATTTTTTATTGTTCCATGCTATTATACTATCAATCTTGGATGTTTATTATGCAATTATATATCTAATGATGTTTGCTAAGACTACGTCGGTGTTTCCCCTAAGAGGAGAGGATGATGTAGCACAGCAACGGTAGGTATTTCTCTCAGTAATGAAACCAAGGTATCGAACTAGTAGGAGAACCAAGAAACACAACGTAAATAGCCCCTGCACACAAATAGCGGCCACTCGCAACCCGACGTGTTAAAGGGGTTGTCAATCCCTTTCGGGTAACGACGCCAAAAGGCACGAAGACGGGAGAAAATTATAATAGATCAAAATAATAGATCACAAATAAAATAAAGTGCAGCAAGATATTTTTGTATTTTTAGTTTAATATATCTGAATAAAAATGCAAAGGAAAAGTAGACCGCAAGGCAAATATATGAGAAAGAAGACCCGGGGGCCGTAGGTTTCACTAGTGGCTTCTCTCGAGAAAAATAGCAAACGGTGGGTAAATAAATTATTGTTGGGCAATTGATGGAACTTCAAATAATCATGATGATATCCAGGCAATGATCATTACATAGGCATCACGTCCAAGATTAGTAGACCGACTCCTGCCTTCATCTACTACTATTACTCCACACATCGACCGCTATCCAGCATGCATCTAGTGTATTAAGTTCATGGAAAAACGGAGTAATGCAATAAGAACGATGACATGATGTAGACAAGATCCGTTTATCTATATGGCGGTAGATATAGATCTCGTCTTTTTATCCTTAGTAGCAACGATACATACGTGTCGGTTCAATTTCTGTCACTGGGATCAAGCACCGTAAGATCGAACCCACTACCGGGCACCTCTTCCCATTGCAAGATAAATAGATCAAGTTGGCTAAACAAAACCCAAATATCGGAGAAGAAATACGAGGCTATAAGAGATCATGCATATAAGAGATCAAAGAAACTCAAATAACTTTCATGGATATAAAAAAGATACAACTGATCATAAACTCGAAGTTCCTCAGATCCCAACAAACACACCACAAAAAGAGTTACATCATATGGATCTCCAAGAGACCATTGTATTGAGAATTCAGCGAGAGAGAGAAATCCATCTAGCTGCTAACTACAGACCCGAAGGTCTACAAAGAACTACTCACACATCATCGGAGAGGCACCAATGGAGGTGGTGAACCCCATCCGAGATGGTGTCTAGATTGGATCTGGTGGTTCTGGACTCTGCGGCGGCTAGATGAATATTTCGTCGACTCCCCTAGGGTTCTGGTATTTTTGGGGTATTTATAGTGCAAAGAGGCGGTCAGGGGCACCCGAGGTGGGCACGACCCACCGAGGCGCGCTGGGCCTCTGGCGTGCCTGGTGGGTTGTGCCCCCTCGGGCACCCCCAGTGCAACCAGGGTCCATTGCCTTCCTTCTGGCCCATAAAAAATCATCGTGGAGTTTCATGGCATTTGGACTCCGTTTGATATTGATTTCATGCGATGTAAAAAACATGGAAAAAACAATAACTGGCACTTGGCACTATGTCAATAGGTTAGTCCCAAAAAATGATATAAAATGACTATAAAATGATTATAAAACATCCAAGATTGATATAAAATAACATTGAACAATAAAAAAATTATAGATACGTTCGAGATGTATCAATATCATTTTTTGGACTAACCTATTAACCTAGTGCCAGTTGCTATATTTTGCACGTTTTTTTCTTTTTAGGAAATCAATATCAAAAAGTGTCCAAACGGAGAAAAAACTTTGGATTGTTTTTTTTCTAGACCAGATGGGACCCTAGAAGCATCGGGAGAAGACCTGAAGAGCCACGAAGAGGCGACAAGCCTGCCAGGCGCACCCCAGGGCCCCCCTAGGCTTGTGGGCCCCTTGTGGCACCTCTTGACCTTATTCCAATGCTATAAATGCCCAAATATTCCCCCTAGGTCAAAGAGCGACCCGAAATACTTTTTCCACCACCGCATGTTTCTGTTCTTGTGAGATCCCATCTGGAGGCCTTCGTCGGCACCCTGCTGGAGGGGGAATCGGTCATGGAGGGGCTCTACATCACCCTGTTGCCCTTCGGATGGTGTGTGAGTAGTTTTTCACAGACCTACGGGTCCATGGCTAGTAGCTAGATGGCTTCTTCTCTCTCTTTGATCTTCAATACAATGTTCTCCTTGATGTTCTTGGAGATCTATTCGATGTAATCACTTTTAGCGGTGTTTTGTTGGGATTCGATGAATTATGAGTTATGATCAGATTATCCATGAATATTATTTGAGTCTTGTCTGAACTCTTTTATGCATGATTATTATAGCTTTGTATTTCTCTCCGATGTATTGATTTGGTTTGGCCAACTAGATTGATTTTTCTTGCAATGGGAGAGGTGCTTTGTGATGGGTTCAATCTTGCGGTGCTCAGTCCCAGTGACAGAAAGGGACATGGCACGTATTTGTATCGTTGCCACTAAGGATAAAAAATAGGGTTTATTCATATTGATTGAGTTTACTTTTTCTACGTCATGTCATCTTGCTTAAGGTGTTGCTCCGTTCTTTATGAACTTAATACTCAAGATGCATGCTGGATAGCGGTCAATGTGTGAAGTAATCGTAGTAGATGCAGGCAGGAGTCGGTCTACTTATCTTGTACGTGATGCCTATATACATGATCATTGCCTTAGATATCTTCATGATTATTCGTTTTTCTATCAATTGCCCAACAGTAATTTGTTCACCCACCGTATGCTATTATCAAGAGAGAAGCCGCTAGTGAAAACTATGGCCCTCGGGTCTATCTAAATCATATATTAAAATCCAAAAATACCTCGCTGCAATTTTATTTACTTATTTTTATTTTGTCTTTCTATTTATCTATTATCACTACGAGATATAATCCTTGCAATTAACCGCCGAGGGACTGAAAACCCCTTGTTTGCGTTGGGTGCAAGTATTTGTTATTTTGTGTGTAGGTACTGCTAACGAGTTATTGTGTGGTTCTTCTACTGGATTGATCACCTTGATTTCTAACCGAGGGAAATACTTATCTCTACTGTACTGCATCATCCTCTCCTCTTCGGAGAAATCCCAAGGCAGCTCACAAGTAGCAGGAAGAATTTCTGGCGCCGTTGCCAGGGAGACTTCACCAACATCTATCGAGTACCTACGCATAAACTTTCATCTCCTTGCATTTACTTTATTTGTTATTTGCCTCTCGTTTTCATCTCCCCCACTTCTAAAACATTTTACAAAACAAATACAAAAATATTTTCTATTTGCCATTTTCGTGTTTGTTTGTCTGCTTGCTTAAAGTTGATACCATGTCTAAGTTTGAAAAGGGTAGTAATTCATTCGCCCATAGTGCGAGTTCTGTAGACAATCCGCCCGTGCTTTTAAAACTCATGAAAAATAAAAAAAGGGTCGTATGAAGTTTCTAAAGAAAAATTTGATAATCTTGCCAATGATGATCCTCATAAAGAAAAACCCACTATCATGCATACTAAAAGCTCCATGTAGGTAGTGGTAATATTATCGGGAAAGGTGTTATCGAGGATTTATTTACTTGTGCGGGAACGCTACCTATGCTAGGAGGGTCATTCATCTAGGCATAATGATCTCTTGGACATTCACCTAGTTCTTTTGTGCAAGTATGTAAAAAGAGCAAGCCATTGTTAAATTTGTGAACATGCTGACATAAGCCACTGTGAATTAATGGAAAATTGGTATATGTACTTATTTATGACTTGTAAGTATAACTATTCCAATCATTCCATTTGTGCACAGTCCACCCCTTGCTTTGCAAGAAGAAAGTCCTGATAAAACCGGGCGTTTATTCATTTCAACACTCCTCTGCTAAGCCTCACCTAAAACAAAGCATGGCTTTCTTTTCTATTGTTGTCTGCAAAACTTTGAAGCGATAACGTTTTTCACTGGACCAACTTGGAGAGAATTTGCCAAAGTATACATATTACAAGTTGGTATGAAGCTGTACTTCAATATTAGCACACATGGATATCAAATCGACGTGGAATTGGACAATATTCCAATGCTTTATCCTTGTAAGTGTTCTCAGACATACATACCTTGCTTAGGTAGACTTGCGTTTACTTGCCTGTTCTTAGTAGTCCTAAATATAAATATTTGTGCATGTTCTCATTCTTATTTATGTATATCTGCTCAGCTTACTATGTGATGTTAGAGGAAACAAAGGAGATAGTTTACAACATGGAACTCATTATTGGAACCACATGTACATGGAAAGACATGAGGTACGCCATCATTTTTGCTGACAATAGTAAAACTCTTATATGGTGGTACGCACATGAACCAAGTTCCGGACCGTACAAGGTACTAATGCACACTCTGACCGGGACCAACGTAAAGAAGAAACTACTGGTAATAATTTTATTTGTTTCACCATTCATTGTACAACATTTGTTATTTGAAATATGACATCATACCATGTAACAATTGTGTTAATGCAACAAAGACTCCCTAGTCATGTTATTCCTGATCAGATGGATCAACATGGTGACATGAGAATTATTATGTTTCCTAAAGCTGACATATGGTCATTATAATCGACGTCAGAAAAAGATGGACGCCTCATCGTAATGGATGGCTGGAAGGATTTACTTTCCTTGTCCAAATTAATTGGCAGTTGGAGACAGGTTATTCTTCGTGATCCACCACAGAGGTGATGAGGTTATCCTCCTTATCAAACCCATGACCGGGCAATCTATGTAATCTGCTGAAGAGTAGTTCTATGTTGTTGCTGCATTTCCTGTTAATGCTCGAACACTCGTACTCGTGATGCGTGATACTTTTGGGAATGATGTTGCTGATGTACCAAATGTGTGTTCCATATCTGAACTTTGTAATGCTATATTATTATTATCTTTGATCATATTTCCCTATTCATGTTTTATTTAAGAATTAGTTGGGGATCTCATAGTTCAGTAAAATGATAGCATAAACGAAAAGAATGTAATAGATTTCATTACGAACATCTCAACTAATATCCATTAGATAAACCCAAAACTTTGTTTACACCATTTTTCCTTTCCCAACATGTAGAACATCTCAACTAACACCCTGAAAATTTGATTCTAATATGTTATAAACTCTGCCATGGCAGAAATTATAAGGTACTACGTTTTGAACACCAACTCGCCATTTTTTAAATCATTTTTCTAACCAGTCGACCATTTTTGTTACACCAATCATTTTATTTGACACTACAAACCGTCCCAAAAAATGGACATGCATAGTGATGCCCAAATGCGTCGCCGAAAATCAGGCTAGAATGTCGCCAAAGTTGGCTAGGGCACTGCCCCAGGAGGAAACACACATCGTGACGGTGGACCGTCACCGAAAATGGTTTTAAGCGACGGTTCCTGTTTCATCACCAGGGTTTTGTCACTGAATAGAGCAAAAAAATTAGTGAAATCCTCAATACTCTCATCCTACTAACACTCAGCAGAACGTGATTACCTTAAGCTTGTTACCCCGTAGGTTCGGTAAATCATAGACATGAATGAAACCCCTTCGTTCAATGTCTGATAGAGTCGTGGACGTCCATATCGATCCTTCTGATTACACAGATGCCATTCGAGTGAACCTTTGGTTATCATGTGATGTTCCCTTTACTTCATGGTACTTTACAAAACTCGGGGAGCATAGATATCCTCCCGAGTCATCACATGCTCGCTATACCATTATCCTCGTTACCAGTTTTGTTCTCTTTTCTCGTTAAAGTGTTCCAACATCCCCGTGATGTAGTCACCTGTGTCTGGCCAGACGATGATGGATGCCATCACACCGAGAGGGCGCTAAGAATATCTCTCCATCTTCAGAGGAACAAATCCCCCTCTCGATCTATCTAGTCCCTTGTCAAACTTTTTGATGAACCCGTAAGTTGTCATTATGATCACGGTGTTACAGATGGCATTTGAGAAACCCCAAAGTCCACCGTACGGTAGGAAGTGACTACAATACTCTCATGGTCTGAGGAACTAAAAACACATGCTAACACTGATGAGGACATCAATACCATTGTTACACCCACAACCCCTACTACTACATATACTGGATCAATTACTAGAGCTCGCGCATGCCAATTAAATTATGAGGTACTTTCGTTTCTTGGTAATGATTCTAATGTTCATGAGAATATGATGCTGCCTAAATTGGATACATTTGTTTTTCTTACAAATGAAGGGCCTGGCATGGATAAGAGGGATGAACACTGGAGGAAGACCAAGCATGGAGATGATGGCATGCGCAAGGGGAACAAGAACGGAGTTACAAGTGATGATTTCAGGACTTTGAAGCCACCATAATGAGTGCATGAAGCCTTGGATGAAATATACAAGATGCCACTTCATAAATTTCTACCAGAGGCTATTATAGGTGTTGCGTCACCTTATTATTGGGCCAGGCCCATGTAATTTTGAAATACTTGAGTATAGGCTGTTTTTAGAGTCCGTATGTGTGGGGAAACAAGAGATAGGGTTGGTTTCGGACCCCTCCCCCAGGGGCCACGAAATTCCCCTCCTCTTCCTCCATATATACAGCCCTTAGGGCACCGTTTAGACTTTGGGTTTTGTTTAGATTAAAGTTCGCCATAGCTTCAACTTCGCGTACTTCGTTTGTGTTCAACGACCAAACAAAGGCATCACAGAACCCCACCTTTGATCAATAAAGCTTTCCTCTTATATTCGCAATATCCAGATTGCAATCTTAGTTTCGTGCTTGTTCTTCGTTTGCCTGCAGGAAATAGACCTTCGTGGTCAGGTTGATCGTGCTCCGGCGTGGTCAATAACCTCTCGGAGTTGGTTTAGCGATTGCTAAGGCGCGACGTCCTCGCACGTTCATAGTCGGATCGTCAAAGTCGACTTCCTCCAAAACGATAGCCACCATCTCATCGAAAGACAGTACACCTTTGCCTCTATCAAGTGGTATCAGATTTCCAGGTTGCTCGGTGAGATTTTACAGTTTTTCGTAGTTTAGATCTAGTCTGTTCTTCATACCTGTAGTCCATAAAAAGCTAAAAAAAATTAGGGTTAGTTCATCCTATCCGAACCAATCTAAGCCTTTGCATAATCTTTTCTTTTTTTGCTTTGTTGAATTTGCGGTTGCATCGTCGTGTCAAGTTGCTGGTCTTAGCGTCTAGTCCTTTAGAGTTTTGAGTTCTGTTCACAGGTCGTCACGTCGCCGCTGCCATATATCACCACCGCATCATCATCATCGTTGCTGCCATATACCACCACCGCACCAACTTCATCGCCACTGCCATATACCACCACCACATATTCACCGCCAATCCGAGTCCATATATGCCACCAAATATCAGTCGCCATCACGCCAATCCGAGTCCACCTACAACATATATCCGCCACCAGTCTGAGTTCCACCAGATTCATCTCCGCCACCAGTCCGAGATTCCACCAGATTCATCTCCGCCACCAGTCCTAGTCTGAGTCCAGTAATTGTTGCTTTGGTTTCAATTTCCAGATCACGCGATACTCCAAGTCGTGACAGAGTAGGACTCCCCAACTTCCGAGCCATCCGCAGAAGAAAAATAGTTCCAATTTAAAAAAAACTAAGTCTGGAAAATTCTGGCTAGGCAGTTTTTAGGACATTTGTAGACATTTTCGAAAAAAAATTGTTGCGGAGCAAAAAAAAAAGAGGAAAACAAGTGCAAAAAAATAAAAAAAATTCAGAGTGTGCTCCTCCCTTGTTTACGTGCAGTGTCGTGATTTTGTTAGTGTTCTAGGCTCGCGTCTCTAGTACGGTCTAGCCTAGGACCAGCACAATACCGTCGTTGAGCGTTTATTCAACTTTGCATATCTAAATTGATTATTGCTGACCCTTTTTGCTACCATATTATAAGCCTTCCCAGCTCCACATACATCTACATCGTGCGTTTTACTCTCCCTGGTAATCGTTCTATCCAAGCTTTGAGAGTTTTGACTACAACGGTTGCTGGTCACCGCCTGCTGCTTGGTAAGAACTGGTAAGAATTTGAGATTTGCTTGAAGGATTTGTGACACCCACCACCATCACCACTTGTTAGTAGTTTGTAGGATCATATTCTTGTGTGTTTATATTGCTGCTAACCATTCTAGGATCACAAGCCGAAGAGATTGACCGGGAGAATTTAATGAACAAGGAGCTTCATGATAAGTTTCAGCAAGTGATGACTGAATAGGTGCAAGATGCGCTGAACAATTTTGAAGAGGCCATGGAGAAGATCACAGGCCTTGAGAGGACATTCGAAACAAAGCTCGATAATAGATTTAATGAACTGCTTGCGCGTCTTCCACCACCGGCTGCACCTGCCGCACCTCTACAACAACAACAACAACAACAACGACTACCTCCACGTCGCTATTCCACGAGCACCCCTATTTCTCGCTGTCAGCGAGCACAGGTGGATGGCTTGCGTCGGCGGGGTGCAGATGGGCCGACCCAGCCGCGTGCGAGGCTGATACGTCTCCAACGTATCTATAATTTTTTATTGCTCCATGCTACTTTATCTACTGTTTTGGACTATATTGGGCTTTATTTTCCACTTTTATATTATTTTTGGGACTAACCTATTAACCGGAGGCCCAGCAAAGAATTGCTGTTTTTTTTGCCTATTTCAGTGTTTCGAAGAAAAGGAATATCAAACGGAGTCCAAACGGAATGAAACCTTCGGGAACATGATTTTCTCACCGAACGTGATCCGGGAGACTTGGACCCTACTCCAAGAAATGTGAGGCGGTCACGAGGTGGGGGCGCCCCTAGGCGCGCCCTGCCTCGTGGGCCCCTGTTGCTCCACCGACGTACTCCTTCCTCCTATATATACCTACGTACCCCCAAACAATCAGAACAGGAGCCAAAAATCTAATTCCACCGCCGCAACTTCCTGTATCCACGAGAACCCATCTTGAGGCCTGTTCCGGAGCTCCACCGGAGGGGGCATCCACCACGGAGGGCTTCTACATCATCACCATAGCCCCTCCGATGAAGTGTGAGTAGTTTACTTCAGACCTTCGTACCCCCAAATGATCAGAACAGGAGCCAAAAACCTAATTCCACCGCCGCAACTTCCTGTATCCACGAGATCCCATCTTGAGGCCTGTTCCGGAACTCCGTCGGAGGGGGCATCCACCACGGAGGGCTTCTACATCATCACCATAGCCCCTCCAATGAAGTGTGAGTAGTTTACTTCAGACCTTCGGGTCCATAGCTAGTAGCTAGATGGCTTCTTCTCTCTTTTTGGATCTCAATACAATGTTCTCCCCCTCTCTCGTGGAGATCTATTCGATGTAATCTTCTTTTTGCGGTGTGTTTGTTGAGACCGATGAATTGTGGGTTTATGATCAAGATTATCTATGAACAATATTTGAATCTTCTCTGAATTCTTTTATGTATGATTGGTTATCTTTGCAAGTCTCTTCGAATTATCCGTTTGGTTTGGCCAACTAGATTGGTAGTTCTTGCAATGGGAGAAGTGCTTAGCTTTGGGTTCAATCTTGCAGTGTCCTTTCCCAATGACAGAAGGGGCAGCAAGGCACGTATTGTATTGTTGCCATCGAGGATAACAAGATGGAGTTTTTATCATATTGCATGAATTTATCCCTCTACATCATGTCATCTTGCTTAAGGCGTTACTCGTTTTTAACTTAATACTCTAGATGCATGCAGGATAGTGGTCGATGAGTGGAGTAATAGTAGTAGATGCAGGCAGGAGTCGGTCTACTTGTCTCGGACATGATGCCTATATACATGATCATACCTAGATATTCTCATAACTATGCTCAATTCTGTCAATTGCTCAACAGTAATTTGTTCACCCACCGTAGAATACTTATGCTCTTGAGAGAAGCCACTAGTGAAACCTATGGCCCTCGGGTCTATTATCATCATATCAATCTCCATCACTTTAATACTTGCTTTGTTTTTACTTTGCCTTTTAATTTTCACTTTGCATCTCTATATCAAAAATACCAAAAATATTATTTATCATCTCTATCAGATCTCACTCTCGTAAGTGACCGTGAAGGGATTGACAACCCCTAATCGCGTTGCGAGGAGCTATTGTTTTGTGCAGGTACGAGGGACTTGTGCGTAGCCTCCTACTGGATTGATACCTTGGTTCTCAAAAACTGAGGGAAATACTTACGCTACTTTGCTGCATCATCCTCTCCTCTTCGGGGAAATCCAACGCAGTGCTCAAGAGGTAGCAAGAAGGATTTCTGGCGCCGTTGCCGGGGAGGCTTACGCAAGAGCAATTCAAGACTTGGACTCCTAACAACACGCCACTTCTGGCACCGTTAAAGTCTACATACCAAGTACCCATCACAATCCTTATATCCCGCATTACATTATTTGCCATTTGCCTCTCGTTTTCCTCTCCCCCACTTCACCCTTGCCATTTTATTCGCCCTGTCTTTCCCAATCTCCTCCTCTTTTTCCCGTTTGCCTTTTTCTCGCTTGCCTTTTGTTTGCTTGTGTGTTGGATTGCTTGTTTGTCGCGATGGCTCAAGATACTACCAAATTGTGTGACTTCACCAATACCAATAATAATGATTTCTTAGCACTCCGATTGCTCCTCTTGCCAATATTGAATCTTGTGAAATCAATACTGCTTTATTGAATCTTGTTATGAAATATCAATTCGCCGGCCTTCCTAGTGAAGATGTCGCTACTCATCTGAATAGCTTCGTCGATTTATGTGATATGCAAAAGAAAAAAGATGTCGATAATGATGTCGTTAAGTTGAAGCTATTTCCTTTTTCTCTTAGAGATCGTGCTAAAGCGTGGTTTTCATCTCTGCCTAAAAATAGTATTGATTCTTGGAACAAGTGCAAAGATGCTTTTATCTCTAAGTATTTTCCTCCCGCTAAGATCATCTCTCTTAGGAACGATATTATGAATTTTAAGCAACTTGATCATGAACATGTTGCACAAGCTTGGGAGAGAATGAAATTAATGATACGTAATTGTCCTACTCACGGTTTGAACTTGTGGATGATTATACAAAACTTTTTATGCCGGATTGAATTTTTCTTCTAGAAATCTTTTAGATTCGGCCGCGGGAGGCACTTTTATGGAAATCACTCTAGGAGATGCTACTAAACTTCTAGATAATATTATGGTTAATTATTCTCAACGACATACCGAAAGAT
The DNA here is from genome assembly GCA_021605205.1 of Aegilops longissima. Taxonomy (NCBI): domain Eukaryota; kingdom Viridiplantae; phylum Streptophyta; class Magnoliopsida; order Poales; family Poaceae; genus Aegilops; species Aegilops longissima. Next base: position 154,161,270 of record CM038682.1, read on the forward strand.
CTGCTAAAAAAAGTGCATGCGATAGAAGAAATTAATGTTTTGAGTGGAAAGATGGATGAAATTATGAAATTATTTGCTACTAGGGGTGTTTCTTCTGATCCTAATGATATGCCTTTATCTACTTTGATTGAGAACAATAATGAATCTATGGATGTGAATTTTGTTGGTAGGAATAATTTTGGTAACAATGCGTATGAGGGAATTTTAATCCTAGGCCTTATCCTAGTAATTCCTCTAATAATTATGGAAATTCCTACAACAATTCTTATGGAAATTTTAATATGATGCCCTCTGAATTTGAGACTAGTGTTAAAGAATTTATGAGTTCGCAAAAGAATTTTAATGCTTTGCTTGAGGAGAAATTGCTTAAAGTTGATGATTTGGCTAGGAACGTTGAAAGAATTTCTCTTGAAATTGATTCTTTAAAGCTTAGATCTATTCCTCCTAAGCATGATATCAATGAGTCTCTCAAAGCTATGAGAATTTCCATTGATGAGTGCAAAGAAAGAACTGCTAGGATGCGTGCTTCCAAAGATGCCTTTATTAAATCGTGTTCTTCCAATTCCTATGAAAATCAAGATGAAGATCTAAAAGTTATTTATGTGTCCCCCATTAAATATTTGTTTTGTAATATGAATCTTGATTAAACTGAATATGATATTCCTTTACCTAGAAGGCATTCTAAGAATTCGGAGTTTTAAGATCTTGATGATGAAATTGATAAATGTGGGATTGAAAGAAATAAAAACCTAGATGTTGCTAAACCCACTATATTGGATCTCAAGGAATTTAATTATGAAAATTGCTCTTTAATTGATTGTATTTCCTTGTTGCAATCCGTTCTAAATTCTCCTCATGCTTATAGTCAAAATAAGGCCTTTACCGAACACATTGTTGATGCCTTGATGCAATCTTATGAAGAAAAACTTGAGTTGAAGGTCTCTATCCCTAGAAAGCTCTATGATGAGTGGGAACCTACTACCAAAATTAAAATTAAAATTAAAAATTATGAGTTTCATGCCTTGTGTGATTTGGGTGCTAGTGTCTCTACTATCCCCAAAACCTTGTGTGATTTGCTAGATTTCCGTGACTTTGATGATTGCTCTCTAAACTTGCATCTTGCGGATTCCACTATTAAAAATCCTATGGGAATAATTAATGATGTTCTTATTGTTGCAAACAGGAATTATGTGCCCGTAGGTTTTATCGTTCTTGATATAGATTGCAATCCTTCTTGCCCTATTATTCTTGGTAGACCTTTCCTTAGAACGATTGGTGCAATTATTGATATGAAGGAAGGGAATATTATATTCCAATTTACCTTAAAGAAGGGCATGGAACACTTTCCTAGAAATAAATTAAAATTACCATATGAATCTATCATGAGAGCCACCTATGGATTGCCTACCAAAGACGGCAATACTTAAATCTACCCTTGCTTTTATGCCTAGCTAGGGGCGTTAAACGATAGCGCTTGTTGGGAGGCAACCCAATTTTATTTTTAGTTTTTTTGCTTTTGCTTCTGTTTAGGAATAAATAATCCATCTAGACTCTGTTTAGATGTGGTTTTATGTTTTAATTAGTGTGTGTGCCAAGTTAGACCTATAGGATCTTCTTGGTTGATAGTTATTTGATCTTGCTGTAATTTCCAGAATCTTTCTGTTCACGAAAACAATTGTTAAAAATCACCAGAACGTGATACAATACTGATTCCAATTGCTTCTGATCATCAAACAAATTTTCTAGGTCGTCCTATTTTGGTAGAATTTTTGGAGTTCCAGAAGTTTGCGTTAGTTACAGATTACTACAGACTGTTCAGTTTTTGACAGATTCTGTTTTTCGTGTGTTGTTTGCTTATTTTGATGAATCTATGGCTAGTAAAATAGTTTATAATCCATAGAGAAGTTGGAATACAGTAGGTTTAACACCAATATAAATAAAGAATGAGTTCATTACAGTAGCTTAAAGTAGTCTTTTGTTTTCTTTCTCTAACGGAGCTCACGAGATTTCTATTGAGTTTTGTGTTGTGAAGTTTTCAAGTTTTGGGTAAATTATTTTGATGGATTATGGAACAAGGAGTGGCAAGAGCCTAAGCTTTGGGATGCCCATGGCACCCCCAAGATAATCCAAGGACACCAAAAAGTCAAAGCTTGGGGATGCCCCCGGAAGGCATCCCCTCTTTCGTCTACTTCCATCGGTAATTTACTTGGAGCTATATTTTTATTCACCACATGATATGTGTTTTGCTTGGAGCGTCTTGTATTATTTGCGTCTTTGTTTGTTAGTTTACCACAATCATCCTTGCTTTACACACCTTTTGAGAGAGCCATACATAAATTGGAATTTGGTAGAATACGCTATGTGCTTCACTTATATCTTTTGAGCTTGATAGTTTTGCTCATAGTGCTTCACTTATATCTTTTGAGCATGATAATTTTTGCTCTAGTGCTTCACTTAGATCTTTTAGAGCACGGTGGTGGATTTGTTTTAAAGAAACTATTGATCTCTCATGCTTCACTTAGATTATTTTGAGATTCGTTAATAGCATGGTAATTTGCTTAATATTAATATACTTGGTATTCAAGATATGTGAAACTTTCTTTTGAGTGCGTTGAATACTAAGAAAAGTTTGATGCTTGATAATTGTTTTGAGATATGAAGATGGTGATATTAGAGTCATGCTAGTTGAGTAGTTGTGAATTTAAAGAATACTTGTGTTGAAGTTTGTGATTCCTGTAGCATGCACGTATGGTGAACCGTTATGTGATGAACTCGGAGCATAATTTATTTATTGATTGTCTTCCTTATGAATGGCGGTCGGGGACGAGAGATGGTCTTTTCCTACCAATCTATCCCCCTAGGAGCATGCGCGTAATACTTTGCTTTGATAACTTCTAGATTTTTGCAATAAGTATATGAGTTCTTTATGACTAATGTTGAGTCCATGGATTATACGCACTTTTTTCCATCCTTCCACCATTGCTAGCCTCTCTAATACCGCACACTTTTCACCGGTATCATACACCCACCATATATCTTCCTCAAAATAGCCACCATACCTACCTATCATGGCATTTCCATAGCCATTCCAAGATATATTGCCATGCAACTTTCCACCGTTCCGTTTATTATGACATGCTCCATCATTGTCATATTGCTAGCATGATCATGTAGTTGACATCGTATTTGTGGCAAAGCCACCGTTCATAATTCTTTCATACATGTCACTCTTGATTCATTGCATATCCCGGTACACCGCCGGAGGCATTCATATAGAGTCATACTTTGTTCTAAGAATCGAGTTGTAATTGTTGAGTTGTAAGAAAAATAAAAGTGTGATGATCATCATTCTTTAGAGCATTATCCCAAGTGAGGAAAGGATGATGGAGACCATGATTCCCCCACAAGTCGGGATGAGACTCCGGACAAAAAAATGAAAAATGAAAAAAGAAAGAGGCCATAAAAAAAGAAGAAGAGAAAAGACCCAAATAAAAAAATGAGAGAAAAAGAGAGAAGGGACAATGCTACTATCCTTTTACCACACTTGTGCTTTAAAGTAGCACCAAGATCTTCATGATAAAGAGTCTCTCATTTTGTCACTTTCATATACTAGTGGGAATTTTTCATTATAGAACTTGGCTTGTATATTCCAATGATGGGCTTCCTCAAATGCCCTAGGTCTTCGTGAGCAAGCGAGTTGGATGCACGCCCACTTAGTTTCTTTTGTTGATCTTTCATATACTTATAGCTCTAGTGCATCCGTTGCATGGCAATCCCTACTCACTCACATTGATATCTATTGATGGGCATCTCCATAGCCCGTTGATACGCCTAGTTGATGTGAGACTATCTTCTCCCTTTTTGTCTTCTCCAAAACCACCATTCTATTCCACATATAGTGCTATATCCATGGCTCACGCTCATGTATTGCGTGAAGATTGAAAATGTTTTGAAAATGTTAAAGTATGAAACAATTTCTTGGCTTGTCATCGGGGTTGTGCATGATTTAAATATTTTGTGTGGGGAAGATGGAGCATAGCCAGACTATATGATTTTGTAGGGATAACTTTCTTTGGCCGTGTTATTTTGAGAAGACATAATTGCTTAGTTAGTATGCTTGAAGTATTATTTTTTTTATGTCAATATGAAATTTTGTCTTGAATATTTCGGATCTGAATATTCATACCACAATTAAGAAGATTTACATTGAAATTATGCCAAAGTATCACTCCGCATCAAAAATTCTCTTTTTATCATTTACCTACTCGAGGACGAGCAAAAATTAAGCTTGGGGATGCCTGATACGTCTCCAACGTATCTATAATTTTTGATTGCTCCATGCTACTTTATCTACTGTTTTGGACTATATTGGGCTTTATTTTCCACTTTTATATTATTTTGGGACTAACCTATTAACCGGAGGCCCAACCTGAATTGCTGTTTTTTTGCCTATTTCAGTGTTTCAAGAAACGGAATATCAAACGGAGTCCAAACGGAATGAAACCTTCGGGAACGTGATTTTCTCACGAACGTGATCCGGAGACTTGGACCCTACTCCAAGAAGTAACAGAGGCGGTCACGAGGTTGGGGCGCCCCCTAGGCGCCCCGCCTCATGGGCCCCTGTTGCTCCACCGACGTACTCCTTCCTCCTATATATACCTCACGCACCCCAAACGATCGAACAGGAGCCAAAACCTAATTCCACCGCCGCAACTTCCTGTATCCACGAGATCCCATCTTGGGGCCTGTTCCGGAGCTCCGTCGGAGGGGGCATCCACCATGGAGGGCTTCTACATCATCACCATAGCCCCTCCGATGAAGTGTGAGTAGTTTACTTCAGACCTTCGGGTCCATAGCTAGTAGCTAGATGGCTTCTTCTCTCTTTTTGGATCTCAATACAATGTTCTCCCCCTCTCTCGTGGTGATCTATTCGATGTAATCTTATTTTTGCGGTGTGTTTGTTGAGAACGATGAATTGTGGGTTTATGATCAAGATTATCTATGAACAATATTTGAATCTTCTCTGAATTCTTTTATGTATGATTGGTTATCTTTGCAAGTCTCTTCGAATTATCCGTTTGGTTTGGCCAACTAGATTGGTAGTTCTTGCAATGGGAGAAGTGCTTAGCTTTGGGTTCAATCTTGCGGTGTCCTTTCCCAGTGACAGAAGGGGCAGCAAGGCACGTTTTGTATTGTTGCCATCGAGGATAACAAGATGGGGTTTTATCATATTGCATGAATTTATCCCTCTACATCATGTCATCTTGCTTAAGGCGTTACTCTGTTTTTAACTTAATACTCTAGATGCATGCTGGATAGCGGTCGATGAGTGGAGTAATAGTAGTAGATGCAGGCAGGAGTTGGTCTACTTGTCTCGGACGTGATGCCTATATACATGATCATACCTAGATATTCTCATAACTATGCTCAATTCTGTCAATTGCTCAACAGTAATTTGTTCACCCACCGTAGAATACTTATGCTCTTGAGAGAAGCCACTAGTGAAACCTATGGCCCCCGGGTCTATTATCATCATATCAATCTCCATCACTTTAATACTTGCTTTGTTTTTACTTTGCCTTTTAATTTTCACTTTGCATCTCTATATCAAAAATACCAAAAATATTATTTATCATCTCTATCAGATCTCACTCTCGTAAGTGACCGTGAAGGGATTGACAACCCCTAATCGCGTTGGTTGCGAGGAGCTATTGTTTTGTGCAGGTACGAGGGACTTGTGTGTAGCCTCCTACTAGATTGATACCTTGGTTCCCAAAAACTGAGAGAAATATTTACGCTACTTTGCTGCATCATCCTCTCCTCTTCGGAGAAATCCAACGCAGTGCTCAAGAGGTAGCAGAGGCCACGACCTGTTTTTTTTTCTGTTTTCTGTTCTTATTTTTCCCTTTATTTTCATACTATATATATATATATATATATATATATATATATATATATAGGATAATCCATCCTACCACTTGGTGGTAGTTACCCCACATATCTCATATAATACCATGTGCTACTATATATACTATTTTATTATTTTAAATATATTCATATACTATATCTAAGATATTTCAAAGCAAAATTGCATATGAACCCATAGTTTTTTTATATTTGTGAAATGCGTAGATATTTGTACGTAAAAAGAGCATACTCAAAATATGGTACATACTACTTAAAAATTAGTATATATACTACCTAATCATTGTTATATATACTACATACTACACGTACATACTCTCGGTTTCGATAGATACTATATACAACATACAAAACGCAAGTGGTGGTAACTACCACTGCTTGTAGGAAACATTTGAATACGTGTTCAAATTTTTTAATGCTTACTCAACATTTTTCAGTTACTTGTTTAACATTTTTCATATTTCAATTTTTTGAATAAGTTCCAAAATGTTGAACAAGTATTTGACAAATGTTGAATAAGTATTAAAATTGTTGAACAAGTATTTGAAAAATGCTGAAAAATTAGTTGAAAATGTTGAATAAATATTAAAATGTTGAACAAGTATTTGAAAATTTCAGTATAATTATTTGGAAATGTTGAATAAGTATTAAAAATGCTGAAATAGTATATAAAAATGTGGAGCATGTATTTGAAAATTTTAGAATAAGTATTCCAATGTTGAACACGTATTCATAAAATGTTGAATAAGCGTTTGAGGGACAAGTTTTTAATACGTCAAAAACATGATCACCAACAACATTTGAGTATTTATCATTTCACACGTGCATATGAGTTTTCCACTGAATCACATATTCCAGATTCATAGCAGTTATACCATGAAATATAAACTCTTAATTATGAAAATGGAAATACAATAATACAATATTATTTCCTCTCGGGCATATTTCAACAAAAGACATTACAAAGGCTCATGCAGCTGATGCGGAGGATGATTATGCGGGAGATTACGAGGATGAGGTTGATCAAAATCAGAACTACGTGCAACCACCAGCACCACAACCACCAGGTCGTCCACATGCAAATAATGGCAATGGTAGGGCTCCCCCCTCAGGTACGAGATCATGACCATCTCCCTAAACTGAAATTGAATATTCCACCATTTGAGGGTAGATATGTTCCTGATATATATCTTACTTGGGAGTTAGAAACTAAACAACGATTTACATGTTTACAATATTCTGAGGAGAGACGTGTTCCTGCTGTTGTTGCTTTCACTAGCTTTGCATGTGTTTGGTGGTCTGAACGTTGTAGATTATATCCTATTCCAGCTACTTGGGATGCTTTGGAAACTGCTACGCGTACTTGTTGGGTTCCACCATATTATCAACGTGAATTAATTCAAAAATTGCAGCGTTTAAGACAAGGAAAAAAATTCTGTAGAAGAATATTATCAGGAATTACAAACTGGCATGGTTAGATGTGGTATTGTTGAGGAGAATGAAGCTATGCTTGCACGTTTTATGGGTGGATTAAATAGAGAGATTCAGACCATTTTAGAGTATAAGTAATATAATAATATCAATCGTTTATTCCATCTTGCTTGTAAAGCTGAACGTGAAGTGCAGGATCGACAAGCATTGGCACGAACTAACTTTTCTGCAGGTCGACCTTCATCATGGACACCACGTGCATCCTCTACTTCCACTGCACCATCACCTCCATCAGGTGCCACCTCCAGCCGTGATACAAGAAATCAGGCACAACCACCACTCTCTGCCAAGAGCACACCTGCCGGGACTGCGCAGAGCTCTTCTTCTTCCATGGCGTCAACAGGGCACACAAGTGATATTATTTATCGTCGTTGTAAGGGAAGAGGACATTTTGCGAGAGAATGCAAATCTTAGCGTGTGATGATTGCTACTGAGGATGGCGGATATGAGTCCGCTAGTGACTATGATGAGGAGACTTTGGCTCTTATTACACATGAAGAACACGATGGAGACGATTCTGATCATGAGACGCAATACATGGCTGCTGAATATGCTGACAGGTATGAATATTTAGTTGCTCAACGTATTTTGAGTGTGCAAGTTACACAAGCTGAGCAAAATTAGAGGCATAATTTGTTCCATACAAAGGGAGTTGTGAAGGAACGTTCTATTCGCGTCATCATAGATGGTGGGAGCTGCAACAACTTTGCTAGCATGGAGATGGTGGAGAAGCTATCTCTCACCACAAGACCACATCCACATCCTTACTACATCCAATGGTTCAACAACAGCGGCAAGGTTAAGGTAACACGTACTGTTTATGTGCATTTTAGTATCTCTACATATGCTGATTATGTTGATTGTGATGTGGTACCTATGCAAGCATGTTCCTTATTACTTGGTAGACCATGGCAATTTGATAAAAATTCTGTACACCATGGTAGAAACAATCAGTATACTCTTGTTCATAAGGATAAAATATTACTTTGCTTCCTATGACTCCTGATTCCATTTTAAAAGATGATATTAATAGAGATAATAAAGCAAAACAGGAGAAAAATAAGAGTGAAAATCAGATTGTGGCAAAAGAATTTGAGCAACAAATCAAGCCTAATAATAAACCATCTAGTGTTGCTTCTGAAATTAAATTGAAAAGTGCATGTTTACTTGACACCAAATCTGATATTGATGAGCTAGATTTTAGCAAATCTGTTTGCTATGCTTTTGTGTGCAAAGATGCATTATTTTCATTCGAGGACATGCCTTCCTCTTTGCCCCCTGCTGTCACTAACATTTTGCAGGAGTTCGCTGACGTCTTCCCACAAGACGTGCCAACCGGATTACTACCTATTCGAGGGATTGAGCATCAAATTGACTTAATTCCTGATGCATCGCTACCCAACCGTGCACCATACCGTACCAATCCAGAGGAGACGAAGGAGATTATGCGTCAAGTACAGGAGCTGCTCGACAAAGGTTATATACGCGAATCTCTTAGTCCTTGTGTTGTTCCTATTATACTAGTGACTAAAAAGGATGGTATGTCGCGTATGTGTGTTGATTGTAGAGGCATTAATAATATTACTATTCGTTATCGTCATCCTATTCCTAGGCTAGATGATATGCTTGATGAATTGAGTGGCTCTACAATATTCTCCAAAGTTGATTTGCGTAGTGGATACCATCAAATTCGTATGAAATTGGGAGATGAATGGAAAATAGCATTTAAAACTAAATTTGGTTTATATGAGTGGTTAGTCATGCCTTTAGGGTTAACTAATGCACCTAGTACTTTCATGAGACTAACGAACGAAGTTTTACGTGCTTTCATTGGACGATTTGTGGTAGTCTATTTTGATGATATACTGATTTATAGAAAATCTTTGGAAGAACATTTGGAACATTTACGTGCTATTTTTATTGCTCTACGTGATGCACGTTTGTTTGGTAACCTTGGGAAGTGCACCTTTTGCACCGACCGAGTATCTTTTCTTGGCTATGTTGTTACTCCACAGGGAATCGAAGTTGATAAAGCCAAGATTGAAGCTATTGAGAATTGGCCGCAGCCCAAAACAGTCACATAAGTGAGGAGTTTTCTTGGACTCGCTGGTTTCTATAGGCGTTTTGTGAGAGATTTTAGCACCATTGCTGCACTTCTCAATGAGCTTACAAAGCAGGATGTGCCTTTTGTTTGGGGTACCGCACAGGAAGAAGCCTTCACGGTATTGAAAGATAAGTTGACACATGCTCCTTTACTCCAACTTCCTGATTTTAATAAGACTTTTGAGCTTGAACGTGATGCTAGTGGAACCGGATTAGGAGGTGTGTTATTACAAGATGGCAAACCTGTTGCATACTTTTCTGAAAAATTGAGTGGGCCTAGTCTGAACTATTCTACTTATGATAAAGAATTATATGCTCTTGTTCGGACCTTAGAAATAGTGCAACATTATTTATGGACCAAAGAATTTGTTATACATTCTGATCATGAATCTTTGAAAAACATTAAAAGTCAAGCAAAACTAAACCGTAGACATGCTAAATGGGTTGAATTCATTGAGACTTTTCCTTATGTCATTAAACACAAGAAGGGTAAAGAAAATGTTATTGCTGATGCATTGTCTCGTCGTTATACTATGCTTTCACAACTTGACTTTAAAATATTTGGTTTGGAGACCATCAAAGATCAATATGTGCATGATGCTGAATTTAAAGATGTATTGCAGAATTGTAAAGAAGGTAGAACATGGAACAAGTTCGTCGTTAACGATGGATTTGTGTTTCTTGCTAACAAGCTATGCATTCCAGCTAGCTCCGTTCGTCTTTTGTTGTTGCAGGAGGCGCATGGAGGAGGACTAATGGGACACTTTGGCGTGAAGAAGACGGAGGATATACTTGCTACACATTTCTTTTGGCCAAAGATGAGACGGGATGTTGAGCGTTTTATTGCTCGCTGCACTACATGTCAAAAAGCTAAGTCACGACTCAATCCTCATGGTTTATATATGTCTTTGCCTGTACCTAGTGTTCCTTGGGAGGATATATCTATGGACTTTGTTTTAGGTTTATCTCAAACAAAGAAGGGGAGGGATAGCATATCTGTTGTCGTGGATAGGTTCTCGAAAATGGCACACTTTATACCATGTCATAAAAGCGATGATGTTGTTAATGTTGCTGATTTGTTCTTTCGTTAAATTATTCGCTTGCATGGTGTGCCAAACACTATTGTTTCAGATCGTGGTACTAAATTTCTTAGCCACTTTTGGAGATGTTTATGGGCTAAGTTGGGGACTAAACTGCTTTTTAGTACTACTTGTCACTCCCAAACTGATGGTCAAACTGAAGTAGTCAACAGAACATTGTCTACTATGCTTAGGGCTGTTTTTAAGAATAATAAGAAAATGTGGGAAGAATGCTTGCCTCATATTGAATTTGCTTATAATCGTTCGTTGCAATCTACTACTAAGGTGTGCCCTTTTGAAATTGTGTATGGTTCCCTACCTCGTGGACCCATTGATTTGTTGCCTCTTCCATCTTCGGAGAAGGTTAATTTTGATGCTAAACAATGTGCTAAATTGATCTTAAAAATGCATGAGTTAACTAAGGAAAACATTAAGCGTATGAATGCTAAATATAAACTTGCTGGAGATAAGGGTAGAAAACATGTTGTATTTGCACCTAGAGATCTTGTTTGGTTACATTTGCGTAAGGATAGGTTTCCTAATTTGCGCAAATCAAAGCTAATGCCACATGCTAATGGTCCTTTTAAGGTGTTAGAGAAAATAAATGATAATGCATATAAACTTGAGCTGCTTGCAAATTTGGGGGTTAGTCCCACTTTTAACATTGCAGATTTGAAGCCTTATTTGGGTGAGGAAGATGAGCTTCCGTCGAGGACGACTTCATTTCAAGAAGGGGAGGATGATGAGGACATCAATACCATTGTTACACTCACAGCCCCTACTACTACATATACTGAATCAATTACTAGAGCTCGCGCACGCCAATTAAATTATCAGGTACTTTCGTTTCTTGGTAATGATTCTAATGTTCATGAGAATATGATGCTGCCTAAATTGGATACATTTGTTTTTCTTACAAATGAAGGGCCTGGCATGGATAAGAGGGATGAACACTGGAGCAAGACCAAGCATGGAGATGATGACATGCGCAAGGGGAACAAGAACGGAGTTACAAGTGATGATTTCAGGACTTTGAAGCCACCATAATGAGTGTATGAAGCCTTGGATGAAATATACAAGATGCCACTTCATAAATTTCGACCAGAGGCTATTGTAGGTGCTGCGTCACCTTATTATTGGGCCAGGCCCATGTAATTTTGAAATACTTGAGTATAGGCTGTTTTTAGAGTCTGTATGTGTGGGGAAACAAGAGATAGGGTTGGTTTCAGACCCCTCTCCCAGGGGCCACGAAATTCCCCTCCTCTTCCTCCATATATACAGCCCTTAGGGCACCGTTTAGACTTTGGGTTTTGTTTAGATTAAAGTTCGCCATAGTTGCAACTTCGCGTACTTCATTTGTGTTCAACGACCAGGCAAAGGCGTCACAGAACCCCACCTTTGATCAATAAAGCTTTCCTCTTATATTCGCAATATCCAGATTGCAATCTTAGTTTCTTACTTGTTCTTCGTTTTCCTGCAGGAAACAGACCTTCGTGGTCAGGTTGATCGTGCTCCGGCGTGGTCAATAACCTCTCGGAGTTGGTTTAGCGATTGTTAAGGCGCGACGTCCTCGCACGTTCGTAGTCGGATCGTCAAAGTCGACTTCCTCCAAAACGATAGCCACCATCTCATCGAAAGACAGGACACCTTTGCCTCTATCAAACACTCTTTGTTATAACAATTGATTTCAGCCGATATTATCTTAAAGTATAACAAACAAGATTGGGTCGATTCAATATTATCGTTCTTCTAACATCATACTCTCAATGTTGTCTTAGGACTATCGTTACTCTTAACAATACTAAGATCCAGAAAATATGATCAGCAATAACACTTGAGCCAGTCCTAGAGGCAAGACCGGGAACCTATACTTTACTATTTTATCATTCTACACGTTCATATGAGTTTTCCACTGAATCACATATTCCTGTATCATAGCAGTTATAACATGAAATATACACTATTAATTATGAAAATGGAAATATAACAATACCATATTATTGCCTGTAGGGCATATTTCCAACATTCGTTACACTTGACGATATCATAAGATCCAAAAAAACAATCATCAACAACACTTGAGCCAGTCTTAGAGGCAAGACTAGGAACCTATTATTTACTACTCCCTAATATGAGTTTCACACGTCAAAAACATGATCAACAACAACATTTGAGTATTTATCAGTTCACACGTGCATATGAGTTTTTCACTGAATCACATATTCCAGAATCATAGCAGTTATACCATGAAATATAAACTCTTAATTATGAAAATGGAAATACAATAATACAATATTATTTCCTCTGGGGCATATTTCAACAAAAAAGGTGTTTTTTTTCTTCCGCGAGAGGCACAAATTTTCTTCCGGAAAAGTAAAAAAAAGTGTATTTTTGCTTCCACGAGAGGCACATATTTGCCTCCCGTGGAGGGACATGTTTGCTTCCATGAGAGGCACAACTATGCCAGAACCATGCTTCCGATTCAATTTTTTTGTCTGATTTTTCTTTGTTTTTTTCGTGAAAAAGGCCATCAAAACCTATTAACATGGTATTTAGTTTCAAAGATCTTGACGCGAGAAATCCAACGGTGAAAACGGTTCAAAATTTAGACGCACAATTTAATAAGAGATAAAAGTGTTTTGAATAAACGAATCTATGAAAAGAAGAAAAAAGCCTAGGTTGCGACAAGTGACTCACTGCGTGCACATCATTTGTTGCAACCTCGGAAGATGGAGTGATCTTTACAAAAAGTACTTTTCTTTTTGAAAAATACAAGAAGTACTCCTTGGGTAGTGATTTTGGGATTTCGGGCTTCTTTTGTGGTGCGGGCCTTAAAACACTCGGGACGACGTTCTTTCCTCCGTTGTTGTTGTTTGTTGGTTGGTGTGAAGCAGGCCCAATAGGCAGGGCGGCCAGCCCATCCGAGTCCGTCCACCAAGAAGAGCTACAAAAGGCAGAGGCTCTCGGCTTTCACAACAAAGACGAGGCCCCGGATCGATCGAGGAAGCAAGCAACTGCACCCAAACCCTAGCCGACGTCCCCTCCTCCTCCTCCTCCGGATTCTTGCGGCGTGCGACGTGCTGGTGCCATGGCGCTGCGCTCTCCCTCCAGCACTTCGCGGCGGAATCTGGGACCCCCTTATTCGCCGCCGGCGGACTCTCTGCCTCCCACCTCTCAGGTACCTAATTTCGCCCCCGTTCATTCGATCCACCTACTATGCCTGCAATTCGCTGCCCGACTGCCTTGTTCTGACTTTTATCACCAAATTAACCCCATTAAACGGTTTTTATGCTAGTAACAAATCAAATTATATGATGCGCCCTGACCTTTTTCCCAGACAGTAACAAAGATATAAATTTGCCTAATAATGGTGAATATTGCCACTGAAATGTGTACAATAAGTGCCGGATTGCAGAGTACTCCCTCCGTTCCAAAATTCTTGTCTTAAATTTATCTAAATACGGATGTATCAAGTCACCCTTTAGTATTAGATACATTCGTATCTAGACGAATCTAAGACAAGAATTTTGGAACGGAGGGAGTATATCTTTGATTTATGTGCTAAATTTGTTACTTTTGCTTGAAAAAGTGGTGATAATTACTCAGTGGTTGGGCTTGGCCCCTGGCCCCGCTCGCACATTGACTACAATGTGGATTTGATGAACCCCTTTTATATGGACATAAATCTAAGATGAAAAATTTGGTACTTTTGCGCAGCAGTTTGAAATTTTTGGTGCTTTTGCAGAGTAGAGTAGTTTTTACTGAAGCAATCTGTAGTGGTTGGGCTCGGCCCTGGCCCCGCTCGCACATTGATTACACAGCAGATATGATGAACCGTTAATTCCATGATATGTGGGTGTTTGATTTACTTTAAGTGAAGAAGAGTATGCTATCCTTACGTTTTAGTTTCCCTTAGTGACTTTTTGTGGTTCTTCTGCTGTACTGTTGTTAACCCATTTCCCAAACCCACTCTAGTAGTATAAATTTGATAGCTTTAGACATACTGGTGACCAATCTTCTGAAAGTTTGATAGTATGGATTCTAGAAGGACTACTGTTAGCCAATTGCAGCCATGCATGCTCTGTCGTTAGCATCCACTGACATGCATGAATAGCTGCATTAACTCATGTATCACTATCAAATGGTTTATGTACCAACAAATTATATGATGCGCCTTAGCCCTTTCCCCAGACAATAACAAAGATATACTCCCTCCGTTCCCAAATGTAAGTCTTTTTAGAGATTCCAACTACCGACTACATACGGAGTAAAATGAGTGAATCTATACTCTAAAATATGTCTACATACATCCGTATGTTGTAGTCCATTTGAAATGTCTAAAAAGACTTATATTTAGGAACGGAGGGAGTATGTTTGATGCAATTTTCTAGTTCCCTTGTTAGGAGATGGTTTCTGTAGGGGTTTTGATGCAATTACCTTTAAAGACCTTCGTTCCATCTTTCTGTTTTATTTTAACTTAGTGACATTTTGTGTTTCTCGAAATATAACTTTAACCTATTTTATAGCTTCTATATTAATGGTGTTCTAACTTGTACTGTTAAATCATTTATGAAAACAAGTACTGTAATATAAACTTCATGTAGTCAATCTTGATAGCTTCTAGGCATACAAGTGGTCAAACTTTTGAAAGTTTGATAGCATGGATTCTGAAAGGACAATGTTGGCCGATTGCAAACCATGCTCTCTCGGTTGCATCCACTAACATACATGAATAGCTGTTTTACAATATATGCATTACCGTCTCAACTTTATTTCTGTATAATTAACCCTAGCAGGCTGGATCCGGCAATGGAGCTAGAGCTGGTGTTGCTATGAAGGTGAAGGAGGCTGAACATATGTTGGCAAATTTAGAAGAAGAGGGAGTGGAGATAGATGGCAACATAGCTAGTATTATTAATGATGAGATAGCTAGAATTAAAGCTGAAGCTGAGAGGTAAATAATTGGAAGCTACAACTTATTTGATTTGCACTCAAATGAAACAATCCTAATATGCACATCCTTTTGATAGGGAGAAGATCATCAATGTGCTGACAAGGAACGGGCGGATAGTACTGCTCACTATTGCATCTGCTGCTGCTGGTTTCTTCCTGGGAGGGGAATGTTACGAACGGGCTCTCTATGCGCAACTGGCCATGATTTTTGGTGAACCATAGCGTAGGGCTTACGGGTCCACTCTGCTTATGGTATGTAAAACCAAGCAGGTAGTCTTGGTAAAACATTGTTACCTAACTATGGTATGGAAAACCTGTTTATGTTGTCTAATAATTGTTGTGCTATACCCGGGGATTTTGGCAGGTTGATGTAACTCTTACTTTTAACTCCATGTGCTGTTCTAAGCTGCATGGAGCAGGTGCTTTGTTAAGTACTGCATGTTAATTAGTGTTTGGTAATTGAATCTGGTCTGCGTGTTCATTATCTATGGATTGTCTGTGATCATTTATAGAATAATTCATGGTATGACACTTAATCGAACGGTGATTTAGTATTTCTGGCTTCACTCGCATAGACTGCTTCCAGAAATCATACATTGTCACTGTTGTCATATATTGGAATCTTTACTATAAAAAAAAAAAGGAACCGACTTTGGCAAAGCAGCTAACCGAGTTGCAATTTGTTGCTTTCCTCCTTTTCTAAAAACTAGCAAACATGCCCGTGTGTTGCAACGGAAGAATAAAATGCACGCTTCTAGCACAATAAGCATGACTCAAAACCTTTCATAGGTTCACATTATCTATTTTAACATACCGGCTCATCCATTTTATTGCTTATCCTAATTCCTGCATTTATCAACCATGATCGTGGTGTCCATCTGATTGCATTGCATTCGAAAGTGGCCAATCCCAAGGTGACGATATCGGCCATTGCCTAAACCCTAAACCCACTCACACTTGCCACTGAACCACACCATCACAAGTGAATTTCTAATAGTTTTAAAACTAATCTCGGCAAGCTAGACGTGACGTCAGCCCTCCCGCTACAACCTACACCTAGTCCACACACTATCCCTTTGAATTGTACTATATTAGTTTTCCAAAATGCATCAATATTATTTTTAAAATATATAAACACTTTTTAAATCACATGGACTTCTTAAAACGGAAAGGCTATTTTTTAATTATGATTTTTTAAGCATGTGAACACTTTTTAGAATTACATGAACCTTTTCTTTTAGAAAAGGGTGAATAATTTCAAATTATATGAATATTAGTTTAACACGTGAAACTTTTCTTAAAACTTCACAAAATAAATAAAAATGCATGAACGATTTCTAAAAATTACACGGCATTTTTCAAAAGGTAAAACCTTTTAAATAACACATAACACAAAAAACTAAAACGTATGAAAATATTAGTTCTAATCGTACTATTTCCTTGCCATCCCCTAGCAAGAACGGACGTTATTCTTTCTCTTATTTTCTTTCCTTCCCCGACATGAGAGTTTTATTCTTTGTCTTAATTCCTTTCCTTCCTTAAGCAGGCTTGATATCATTCCTATTAATTTCTTTCCTTCTTTCTCTTAATTCCTTTCCTTCCTTAGACAGGCTTGATATTATTCCTCGTATTTCCTTCATAGGCACATCTTTTCTTTAGGCAGAGACGAGATTTTTTTGTTTCCCTTTGTTGGTGCAATAATCCTAATATGCACATCCTTTTGATAGGGAGAAGATCATCAATGTGCTGACAAGGAACGGGCGGATGGTACTGCTCACTATTGCATCTGCTGCTGCTGGTTTCTTCCTGGGAGGGGAATGTTACGAACGGAACCGGATCCTCTAACATCCTCAAGGATGTCACGTAAGCTACAGTAACCATAATATCCCTTCTTCACATCCATATGATTAAGCCTAAAATGATTCTAATTAATTTACAAATTACAAATATATTGTATACATTTACAAAGATTACATACAAACAAAATTACGGTGCAACAAAATTATTTTTTATTTATTTTTGTACATGCTACAGTAAATCCGCACGGTGGCTGCTACAGTAACCCTGACATCCTTTCTTCATTTTACACACACTTTTTACTGTAGCTCGGTAACATCCCTTGAGGATGTTGGAGGATCCACTTCTGTTACGAACGGGCTCTCTATGCGCAACTGGCCATGATTTTTGGTGAACCATAGCCTAGGGCATGCAGGTCCACTCTGCTTATGCTATGTAAAACCAAGCAGGTAGTCTTGGTAAAACATTGTTACCTAACTATGGTACGGAAAACCTGTTTATGTTGTCTAATAATTGTTGTGCTATATACTAGGGATTTTGGCAGGTAATGATGTAACTCTTACTGTTTTGTTTTCGGAAAAACTTTCAATCTATTCATCTTCAATCATGGCAGTACAACGAACACCAGAAATAAAAATTACATCCAGATCCGTAGACCACCTAGCAATGACTACAAGCACTGAAGCGAGCCGAAGGCGCGCCGCCGTCATCGCCCCTCCATCGCCGAAGTCGGGCACAACTTGTTGTAGTAGACAGTCGGTAAGTCGTCGTGCTAAGGTCCCATAGGACCAGCACCCAAGAACAACAACCGCCGCTGATGAAGAATAACGTAGACCGGAAGGATCCAAACCGAAGACACACGAACATGGACGAACAACGACGAGATCCGAGCAAATCCACCAAAGATAGATCTGCCGGAGACACACCTCCACAAGCCCACCAACGATGCTAGACGCACCATCGGAATGGGGCTAGGCGGGGAGATCTTTATTCCATCTTTAGGGAGCCGCCGTCGTCTCGCCTTCCTCAGCAGGACACAAACCCTAACAAGATTGAAAAAGCGACTAAAAACGGAGCCCTCCCACCGGCCCTTACCAGGATCCACCGCGCCTCCATGGCCCTAGGGCCACCGGAGACGAGGCTGACCTGCGCTGGCGCCGGTGAGTGGCACGAACCCTAAGCTGCATAGAGCAGGTGCTTTGTTAAGTACTGCATGGTAATTAGTGTTTGGTAATTGAGTCTGGTCTGCGTGGTGATTATCTTTTGTGATAATTTATAGAATAATTCATGGTATGATACTTAATCGAATGGTGATTTAGTATTTCGCTTCACTCGCATAGACTGCTTGCAGAAATCATAAATTGTCACTGTTGTCATATATTGGAATCTCCGCTCTCAAAAAAGAAAAAGAACTGGCTTTGGCAAAGCAGCTAACCGAGTTGCAAGTTGTTGTTTTCCTCCTTTTTAGAGGATCTCGAACCGCGTCCCAACAAGCCCCCCAAGGCACTTTTTTATCGCTGGTGCTGAAAAATCGGCCCAGTCGTGCCCCCAGAAGCCCACCTTTTGCATGTTACGGCCAAATTTGGAGCCGGCGGACCAAGGCCGAACCCGGCGCGCTGGGGGCGCCCGGGGGTGCCGGGGGAAACGGTTGTTGGCGCGAAAAAAGCGGGCCCGCCGAGTCAGCGACTCGGCGCCTTCATCATACTCATCGCAACGGTTTCCGCGGAAATCAATGCGAAGGCCGCTGCGCTACTACTAGGAAAAAGCCTGCTAGTGGTGCACCTGTTTTGGCTACTAATGGCGCACTACAGGTGCGCCACTAGCATCTTGCCATTAGAATTTTATACTAATGGCGCACCCCTGGTGCGCCATTAATGTCCATATTATCTATAGCCATTTTCCTAGTAGTGCGCCAGTCAGCCTTCCATTGATGCCTCACGGGCGGTGATACGTCTCCAATGTATCTACTTTTCCTAACGCTTTTCCTCTTGTTTTGAACTCTAATTTGCATGATTTGAATGAAACTAACCCGGACTGACGATGTTTTCAGCAGAACTATCATGGTGTTGTTTTTTGCAGAAATAAAAGTTCTCGGATTGGAACGAAACTTTGCGAGGATTTTTATACAATAAAAGAGAATTTCTGGAGCCATGAACCACCGGAGGGGGGGGGGGGACCTGGGTGGGCAGAACCCACCAGGGTGCACCCCCCTCCAGGCGCGTCCCAGGTGGGTTGTCCCAACCTGGTGGCACCGCAGACCTCAACCCTGATACTATAAATTCATATTTTCAGAGAAAAAATCGGGGAGAAAGCATTATCTCGTTTCACAAGACGAAGCCGCCGCCACCTCCTGTTCTTCTTCGGGAGGCCAGATCTGGAGTCCGTTTAGGGCTCCGCAGAGGGGGATCTTTGATATTCGTCATCACCAACCCTTCTCCATCACCAATTTCATGATGCTCCCCACCGGGAGTGAGTAGTTCCTTCGCAGGCTCGCTGGTCGGTGAGGACTTGGATGAGATTCATCATGTAATCGAGTTAGTTTTGTTAGGGTTTGATCCCTAGTATCCATTATGTTCTAAGATTGATGTTGCTATGACTTTGCCATGCTTAATGCTTGTCACTTTGGGCCCAGGTGCCATTATTTCAGATCTGAATCGTTTATGTTATCACCTTATATCTATGTTCTAGATTCAATATTGCAAGTTATAGTCACCTACTATGTATTATGATCCGGAAAACCCGGAGTGACAGAAGTCGGGACAGTTCCCGGTGATGACCGTAGTTTGAGGAGTTCATGTATTCACCGTGTGTTAATGCTTTGTTCCGGTTGTCATATTAAAAGGATGCCTTAATATCCCTTTGTTTCCAATAGGACCTCGTTGCCACGGGAGGGTAGGACAAAAGATGCCATGCAAGTTCTTTCCATAAGCACGTATGACTATTTACGGAATACATGCCTACATTATATTTATGAACTGGAGCTAGTGCCGTATCGCCCTAGGTTATGACTGTTATATGATGAATATCATCCAATGAATTCACCGACCCAATGCCTATGAATTTCTCTTATATTGTTTCTGCTAAGTTACTACTGCTATTGTTACTATTGCTGTTGCTACTACTATCAAAACTATCATACTACTTTGCTACTAATCTTTTTGCTGCAGATAATTAATCTCCAGGTGTGGTTGAATTGACAACTCAGCTGCTAATACTTCCAAATATTCGTTGGCTCCCCTTGTGTCGAATCAATAAATTTGGGTGGAATACTCTACCCTCGAAACTGTTGCAACCCCCTATACTTGTGGGTTATCAAGACCTTCTTCGGGCACCGTTGCCGGGGAGCATAGCTATATTAGTGGGGTCACTTGGGATTATTATCAAATTATCACTATGAAGAATCTGAAGGATGCTAAGACTAAGATTTTCCCCTCTAAGACGTGGGGGGGTGGGGGGGTGGGGTGGGGTAAGGAACTGCCATCCAGCTCCTCTTTAGATTCACCTTCTGTTATAAGTAGACTTGCAACACCACCACATGCTATCAATATGATATGTCGCAAGTTATTGATGATGCTACTTCTGCTATGAATGCTACTCTTGATGATGCTAGTACCTTGCTTGATGATAATGTGACACTTGGTGAATTTCTTGATGAACAAATTACTAGAGTAAGACAGCATGAGATTGTTGAAACTGATGAAGAGCTTGAAACTGGAAATCTTGAAACACCTATTACACCTAGTTCTAGATATGAATTGCCAAAGGTACTGGAAGGTTATGTTATGGATGAGGAGACAACTAGAGACATTCTTGCTTGTAAGGATAGAGATGATTTGGAAAAAATATTAAGCAAGTATAAAGAAAAGACTTTGAATGCTAAAATGAAATGTGATCCTAAGTTTGCTACTTCACTTATCTTTGTTGATGATGAATATTATGAATTCTCTGTCGACCCAGAGTTAATTGCATTGGTTGAATCTGATCCTTTCCATGGTTATGAAACTGAAATTGTTGTGGGACATCTTACTAAGTTGAATGATATAGCCACCCTCTTTGCTCATGATGAGAAGATTTGATATTATTATATTCTCAAATTATTTCCATTCTCATTAAAGGGTGATGCTAAGGCTTGGTATAATACTTCTGTCCTGGTTGTGTGCATAGTCCCCAGGATATGATTTATTACTTCTCTGAAAAATATTTTCCTGCTCATAAGAAACAAGCTGCCTTACAGGAAATATTTAACTTTGTGCAAATTGAAGAAGAGAGTCTCCCACAAGCTTGAGGGAGGCTTCTCCAATTGCTTAATGCTTTTCTTGATCATCCTCTTAAGAAATATGAAATACTTGATATCTTCTATAATGGACTAACTGATGCTTCTAGGGACTTCCTAGATAGTTGTGCTGGTTGTGTTTTCAGGGAATGAACTATTGGACAAGCTGAAGAATTATTGAATAACATATTGAAAAATTATGATGATTGGATCCTTCCTGAACCACCACTTAAACCTACTCCAAAGAAGAGGAGTATCTTATATCTCAGTCCTGAAGATATGCAAGAGGCAAAGAAATCTATGAAAGAAAATGGTTATTAAAGTAGAGGATGTTAAAAATATACCACCTATCGAAGAAATACATGGGATTGAAACACCACCACCACCGAGTCAATTCTTTCCTTCCTGTGCGAAAGCAAGGCCTCTTTCTCGACTTTACTTGAGATCAAAAGCGATTGAAGTGACTAGTTGGAAGTTCCTGAAAGCAGGGAAAGCGATAGTTGACTTTTCTAAGGGTACAACTGGGAGGGGAATTAGGTTGGCCGCCAACTTTCTATCTGAGTTCTTCCCTCTTGATGCTTTCGAACGACTCCTAAATTTCACAAAATCCTTTTT